>LPNX011080246.1:76784-269097 GCA_001517045.1 Pseudotsuga menziesii
AACTACTTGGTCAACTCAAGTTATACATAAGCGAAATCCTAATATATTCGTATAGAGGAATTTTCAAGCAAACATTCTTGACATTCAAACTTTTAGATTTGTTATTAGATGGACTTAATTGTGTTAAACTATCCCTCCAAAACTATCTATTCTTCTATTATCTATATGGTATGTATGATCAACATTCCTACGAAATCAAGTAGTTGAGTAACAATACATCGATTAACTATAATGTAGATAACAAGTTTGTACAAAATGGCTCATGGTTTGGGACTCATTACCATAATGTATGCGTTTATGCTTATTTTGTCCTATAGACATAGAATTGGGGTGTTTTTTGTTGTTCTTCTTGCGATGGAAGGTGGCTCAGAAAACACCACAAGTGCTTCTCAATCACCCGTTTCTCAATTGTATTGTGCCTTTTACCTTAACATCTACTTGTTTCTCAAAGATCTTGTTCCTAAAATCTGAAGTTGTGGGTGATATTCTTCTTCCATTTGATCTCTTGGCCCTAATCGATATTTGCCCACATATTGGCTAATTTGGATACTACTTTATTCACTACCCTTTGCATGCATTGCATCTATACATCTAGGAAGGATGGTAGGATAAATGACATCTCTTTAAGGGTATGAACGAGTCTCTAATTAAATGAATTGGCTATAAGGTCCTCTTAATCTAGGTGTGTAATTTTTCCTTTGATTATTTTGGAATCTCCCTTGATTATGAGTTATTGGATTTCTAATTCCTTGAATATGTCCAATTTTTTCTCAAATAATCTTGAATACAATATTTCAAATAAAACAAATTTTGTTTCAAATTTAACAACACTCATTTTTTACATCGACCTTTGATAAAATACTTAAGACCTTGTATGTGGTCAATTCTAGGGGATGAGAAAGTAATTTTTTCATAATCTTATATAAAACTCTAAATTTACGCAAAAACCTACATAATCTTATAAAAAACACTAAAATTTATGCAAAACTCTTAAAAAATAATTTTGTATACTAATTTTTTCATTAGTTTTTTCAAGAATCAAAATTGTAAAAGCAACTCAGTGAAGCACACTCTTCATATTTATTCTAAGCCAATCTACTTGATTAATAAACCATTTTCTAATAATTCTTGAATTTGTGTTTTAATCTAATTTCTTAGTAAAACAAAGTGTCTTTTAAATAATTTTGCAATCATTTTTTAATAATTATTGAATTTGTGTTTTAATCTAATTTCTTTTTCATGTGGTTCACAGTCTTGAGAATCGAAGTCTCGGTTCACTACATCCACAGTAATAATTCTAAGGGGCCCACCCAAAGGAGCATCACCCTATTGACTCTAGTTTTGAGAGCCTAACCGCGAAGAACCCAGAGAGTTGGATTTGTGAGAATTGAACCTCCAACCTCAATATCAAATTGTTTTTAGTTTTGGACTCCAACCATGTGTACTACCTTTCAAAGCTATTTTAATATAATTTCTTAATAAAACAAAGTGTTTCTTTTAAATATTTTTGCAATTATTATTAAAAATAATTAAATTATTATTAACAAAAAAATTGATAAAAACATTCACTTCTCGTAAATAAGATTTTAATGTTTAGATAAAAACATTATTTAAGAAAGTGAAGACACAATTAAATCAATATGACTATTTTTTTTAATAAAAATATAAAATTCTCATAAATATGATTTTTATGTTTAAACTTAAAAAACATTATATACGAAATGATTTATGTTGAAATCTATAAATATGACCTTTTTTTCACTGGGAGAATGACAGCCTTATATTATATAGAGCCGTGTCAAAATACAACAAAGCTTTTACAAACAATTTCCAATAATAACAGCATAATCAAAATTTACATTATACCCTCATCAAATTTCATCAATACTAGTCAAATAACTATTATACCTTTATGGCATTCCAGTCCTTCAACCTTACTTCTTCAACAATAAGAAGACTAAAGGGACCATCATGGTCCTACAGATAAACAAAACCAAATCATTCAAAAAGAGTTATGTATCCAAAGGGTGACATAATGAGTTTCAACGACAACTCAGTTTTCCAAAATCTAAAAGCACACCATCAAATATCTCCTCCCGGGTAATAGATCATGTCCCAATACCAATTGCCTTCTTCGACATATCGTCAGCCAGAGAATTGAACTCCCTATAAATATGAGAATAAGTAAGAAAAGGGGAGAAATCCATCAGTCTTCTAACCCTTCTAAGCCAGTGGGATAGTGAGATAGAATGAATAGTATGTAAATCCAATGCCCAATCCACAATTGCTCTGGAGTCTCCCATGACTTGAGTTAAATTAATCTCTCGGCATCTAGCAAAAAAGGTAAGCCCCACAAAGCTAGGAGTTCAGCTCTAGTGTTTGATCCCAATCCAACATCCATACATAGCAGAAAGAAATGTTTCTCCTCCGTCTTGAGAAATATTCCATCCCCACAGTGTCTGTTATTTTCAGCCCCATCAAAGAAACCGATCTTCGATCCACACAAAACAACAGGAAATTTAATGTTCTGGACCCTTGCCCCATATCCACACACAGTTGAACAAATATTATAGGCAAATACCTTTTGCACAATGAATCTGGCATCAACAGGTATCTGCTGAAAGATGTGGTAATTTCGAGCATGCTGAATTTCCCAAATAAAGAACAATGAGAGCGCAATGGGAATATGGGCATGTTTTTTAACCTGCAAGAAAAAGTCTGCAACAAAACCAGATACCTAGATCTAGTTACAGTTTAAACCACTTCAAATATATAACCACAGATTTCAAAAGAAAAAAAAGAACATTCTGCAAATAGGTGTTCAATCGATTCTCACGCATTATACCATAATAAGCATTGACTCGGACCATAAAAACCACGATCCTATAATGTGTCCCAAGTAAGAATCGTGTGATTGAGACTAAACCATATAAAACACTTAATTTTGTTTTGGATTTTGACCTTTTAAAGTATAGAGTGCCACCAAGTAGGCTGATAAACCCTTTGATATTTATTAAGTGATGAGTATGCCAGTTTATCTGTGACAGATCCCAGATGAACATTCCCAATCCATACCAATTTGTCCGGATCTTCAGGAAGATCGACACCAACATCCTGCAGACAAGCAGTGTACGCCTCCCATTCCCTGGCCTCATCACCAGTCAAGCCCAAAACATCCAAAGAAACCTAGCTAGGATCTTCATCCTTCCCAAATTCAAACACCTGCTTAAGTACAATCAAGTTTTTGTGATGAAGATGGGCAAGAAGAACACGAGAGAGCGACCAATGTGAGATTCCAACAATCGGATCTAAGTAAATAAAAATGATGTTTCCTCTCCCCACTTGCCAGCTAATATCGCGAAGAATTATAGGGAACGTCGAAGTTAGACTATTCCAGATAGCCGAGGAAGTATTACACTTAAACTTTGCATTCTAAATCCAGGTGGCCAGAGGTAACCTTCTCATATATTTAGAATTTATAATTCTTCCCCACAACCCCGGATCTATAAGTCCTCTCCATAAAATCTTGGCATAGAGGGAAATATTAAATAACCCAAGGTGTTTGATTCCCCAACTACCTCACAGTTTGGGTAATGACAAACACTCCCAAACAACTAGATGGAATTTAACAAAAGCTTGGGTGCTGGCCCACAAGAAGTGAAAGATCAATCTACATAAAGAAATTAGAACACTTGCAGGGACACAAAAGAGAGCAAACCAATAAACCGGTAGGGATTGGAGAACCGAAGTCACCAATTTTTTCCTACCACCCAAAGATATCCATCTCGTCGACCATCGATTCATACGCTGGTGAAATTTCTTTAGTATCCATGTCCAATCTGCTCACTTATAGTTATTAGTCTTTAGGAAAAATCCCAAGTAAGTCATACCTGAATCGAGATGGCTAACAAGAAATGGAAAGAGAACAGTAATATCATCCATCACCTGTTGGTCGACCCCAAAATACCTCAGACATGACTTATGAGTGCTAAAAGACATACCTGAGGCAATGCAAAAAATATCAGTCAAGCCCTTTATATGGATCCATTCAGAATATTCACCCCTGCCAAAAATAAAAACATCATCAACAAAAAGAGTATGTGTGACACATAAGGATCCCGAAACTTTAATGCCTTTTATCAACTTATATTCCTTCCCCTGGGGAAGAAGACTGCTCAATCCCTCAATAATCAAAAGGAAGAAATAAGGTGAGAGTGGGTAGCCATGTCTAATACCATGAGACCCCTTGAAGAAAGCTGAGAGGGATCCATTGATTAAGACTGCAAAAGAAGCAATATTTACACAAGACATGACCCATTGAGTAATACCTAAAGGGAGACCCACCCGAAGCAAAATCAAATGAAGAAAGGATCTATAAACCTTGTCATAAGATTTTCCAAATCCAATTTGAGGACCAAGGCAGAAAGTTGTTTAAGTTTGACCGAATGAAGAGCCTCTTGAACAATGCCAACAACATCCAAAATTTTCCAATTCAGCAAAAAACCAAACTATTCAGTTGAAATATCCCTACCGAGAGCAGGTTTCATTCTCTCCACAATGATCTTAGAAATAAGTTTGTATAATAGATTGCATAAGGCGATTGACCTATAATCAACAAAGAATGATGGCCTATCAAGTTGCAGGATTAGAGTAAGATAAGTAGTATTTAAATTTTCCAAGTAAGCACCCCGTGACTCTATATTCCTATATGGCCTCCGCTAATTCATTTCCCAATAGATCAAAGAAATGGAGGTAGAAATCCACCATCCACCCATCGGGCCCCGGGCTCTTGTCTTTTGAAAACTCCTTCAAATTCTTCTCTGCCTCCTTTAGTTCAATAGGTTTACTGATAACAACAACATCCTCCCCACTGAAGAAAGTTGGAAGATGCTTTAAAATCGCCAATTGGTCACTGATATTGTTTGGCTTAGGATATTTGTATAACGTGGAAAAGTAAGAAATAGCCCCATCCTTGATAGAGTCCTGATCATAGAACAAATTTCCTTGAGCATCCAAAGCTTCCCAAATCAAGTTTGTGATCCTTCTATGATTACCAAACTGGTGAAAGTACCTAGTATTCTCATCCCCAGCTTTCATCCAAATAGCCCTGCTCTTCTTTCTAAGTATCTCTTCTTTATGAAGAGGAATCTCCTACTTCTGTCGATGCAAATCCTTGAGTTTAATAGATCGATCCTTGCTAAAAAGATCACATCCCAGGTCTAACTCAAAGGATTGAATAGAAGCTTCAATCTCACATAAGGAAAGATCAGCTTACTTTTTAGTCTCTCTTTCCCAATCCATGACCATAGGACGAAGTTTATTCAGTTTATACAACAACGACTGCATAGAGGATAAATGGGCAGGCATAGTCCAAGACAAATTATCCCATTAAGAAAAGACCAATGAATTGAAATCCTCCTCCAATAACCAGGTCGGATTGAATTTAAAAGGGTAGTGAGCCTTACCCCTACAAAAATCCAACTGTAAGATAATGGCTTTGTGGTTAGATACGCTCGTAGAGATATTCCAAGACCTTTATTTCCTCATCAATTCGCACAACAATTCAACCATAAAGAATCTGTCCAGCCACTTAACAATACTGTGCACACCACACCTACCATTCAACCACATCGGGGATATAACAGCCCGAGCAATGTCCACCAACTGAGCATCCTCAAAAGTAGATAAAAAGTAATATGACAGTAGATCAAGGGATCGACTGGACCCCCAAACCTCATCAGTCGACTATGTAAAGTTTAGATCCCCTGCTAAGATGGGATGAGTTAGAGAAAGAAGACCTGTGGCCTTAACATGATCCCATAAGCATTTTTTGTCAGAATATGAGCCATAAACATTTAGTAAATAAAAAGTAGGATCAAAGCCCTTCAATTTCCCAGTAACACATGATTTAAAAATCCTTGCTATCAACCATAAGGGGGTTCCAAGTCACCAAGATCCCACCCGAGTGACCACAACCATCAAGGGAACTGATAAACCAACCAGGACAAAGTTTAAGAAAAAAATAACAAGCATATACCTCAATAGAAATAGTCTCTTGAAGAAACACAACAACCAGACACACAATGTCAAGTAACCTTTTCAGTGCGGCACGTTTAGGGCCCCTGCCAAGCCCATGTATGTTAAAAGACAAACAATTCATCGATTAACCTCTAAAGGGGCCATCGTATCTCTAAGAGCCCAGTAAGATAGTGAGGAACCAATAACAGAAAAATCTACCAAGCCTCTATAAGAAAGTGGAGCCACCTTCGGGTTGACCAAGGCCTGCTCCCTAATGGAGTCTTTCAACCCCCTCATACTGCCTCTATTAGCCTTCTTAGGTTTTCGAATGGAAACATTCATCGCTCTAAGAGGGGAATTCAGGAGAATATCAGGACAAGAAGTGTCAACCAAAGCATAAGTAGGATTAGGTATTAAGGGCGAAAGAGGTGGAGCATCCAAGGAGACCCGATCCAATGACAACGCAGCGTCAGACCCACAAAGAGGACAAGGGGATGTGTTAAAACCCGAAGAATATTCCTTAATCAATGAAGAATAGATAGATATAAGGATGGCATCTAAGGAGGCAAGATTAAGTGGAGGGAAATCATCGGGTTCAAAGAGAGGCCCCCCATCCCCACCCGGGCAAGTAATGCAAGGGTTAACCAAAAACAAATATGGGTCATCACTTTCCCCATCAAAGGAGGAGAAACCTTAGTAGAACCCTCCCCGGCAGATGGAACGGGCAAAGAAGGGTCAATACCATCCAACACAAATAGGGAGCTTAAAATATCAACAACATCGACAAACTTTAAAAGTAAAGGCTCATACTCAGCGAACTTACCAACAAAAGCGAGAGTTGAGTCCTTCTCGAGAGGAATAGGAAAGGAGGTGTCTTTATCAGGGTGCATAGTCGAATCCTTAGATAACAATGGTACCTTATTTAAGATCACTGTCATGGAATTCTGTGATGGACAAAAGTCTTTTGATTGGTCCGTCGAGAGACAGTGGTGACACTTGAACGCAACTTGCCAACAATCCAACCTTTGAACGAAAGACCCACCATCCCATATGACCTCCAATTCAGCCGAAAGCCCCTTCGATAGATCTAAGTCCACAAGCATGCGAGGGGTAGTACGCTCAAAACCCAAGAGGTGCTCATCTTCCATAAGAATGAAAGTACCAATTGAGTTGGAAACCCCCATAAACCCTTGCAGGTTCCAACACTAAATCGGATAATTCAGAAGTAATACCCAAAGATGTCATTGAACCAGACGCTCTGACCAAGGATCGAACCCAACATGCCATCGACCAAGAATCAATGAGCCTTGACCTAAAATACAATACTGTCTCTCAATGATCTCCCTATCCTCCTCAGTAAGAAACTGAAACACCACCCATCCATTTGCCAAGGTAAGAACTTTTGGAACAGACTTCAAAATGGGTTTCCAAAAGTCACGAACCCATGAAAGGATAGTCATCCGGGAAGGCTTGATATATTCAAAACGGTTGATAAGGGTCCTCTACATGAGTGCTGCCACCATATCCAATGCCACGTCTCTCCCTAGAACATAAACATGATGGCCATGTTTAACCTTTTCAAATACCAACTTCTGCGGCTGAGCACACACCTTGGACCCAGAAGGTTTGACATAACCACCTTCAAAAGACACAAGTGGTTTCTCGCAAATTGACATAAAAGACACCCTCTCACATGATATGTCCAGAGGAGTAACAACAACAACATTAGGGTTCCCAGATGTGTAAGACAAAGAGCACGCGGAAAAGTGCACCCACACCCAAGGGTTTGACCGAAAACCCAAAGAGTGTAACGGGGAAGGAACCATTATCATAAAACTACAAGGGTTTCCCCTGAGGAATTTCCGTCAGAAATGCACCCAAAAAAACCACTCACAGGCCACAAAGAACAAAAAACATAGCAGAAAACAAAGAGACAAAACCTGACACAGGTTTCAGGCTAGAACCATGCACAAACCCTAAAACTACTACAGAAAGTGGCCTCATCAGTCAAGACCAGTTCCCACTTTTTGGACTGGTTGGTACTAGGTATGTTAAGTGAACAAACTGAACTACGACATATGTCAAATGGAAAACTACCAAACTACTATAACCTAACCCCCACCATACTCGGGACAGTGGAAAAAACATAGATGACAATCGCAGGGTGAGATAAAAAATCACAAACCTACCTCAAGGAAATAAAGTCCACACCAACAGGTACACAGGCATCGAAAACCCCGAGAAACCAAGAGCACACTACAAGGAAACAAAATAGAAAACCAGATTGCAACACCAAAGTTTCCTACTACCATTGTTGGCCCAGGGTTTCCGACTTAATTTATGTTTAAACTTAAAGCCATTATATACGAAATGATTTATGTTGAAATCAATAAATAAGAAGTCATAGAAGATTTATGTTCAAATCCTAAATACTAAGTCAATGAAGGTTTATGTTCAAATCCATAAAGACATTATGCATTACTCGAAAAAGATTAATATTGAAATGGGTAAGTGCACTATCCATCCTATTTTAAATATGGAGAATACTAACCACATAGTAAGTGAAGTAAATGAATATTTAAATGAGAATCCCTTTTCAAATAAAGATATGAGCGGTTTTGCCTTGAGGGATGAGGGTTTTAAAAGTCCACCACTCGAAAATCTCTTGAAGTACATAAAAGACATATCAAAGGTCTTTACCAAAAAATGATTTGATTCCCAAAATCCTTTGATTAAGTGGGATGAAAAAAACCCATATGGACTAAGATCGAAAGGGTCTTAAGGGGAGAATGGGGTTTTGAGTTTAGGGTTTGAAAATTCAAATAAAGGGAAGAAATCCTCACTAAGTACAGTGCTTCATCTCTCTAACCGAGTGCAGAGAGAAAAGTCTTTAGGAAGGTTTTTTAAATGAAGTTTATATCTTTCAATTGTTGCGGGTTGGTCGACAACCTTAAAAGATTAACATTGGTTGGAGTAACGAGGGTACATGATCCTGATATCTTAATTGTCCAAGAAACAAAGTGTACGGGGGCTTTTCTTATGGAAACTTTGAAAAAAATGCTCAAGGGCTAGGATTTTGTTTGGTTGGATGGTAGAGGATTCTCGACAGGACTTCTTACAGGTTGGAAGGAATAACTAAAGATGATAAACTCCTTTGATATCTCTTATAGTTTAAGTACAACTTTCAATAGCCAGGAATTAAACCCACCTTTGGCTTAAAGGTTATAAATGCTATGCCTCTGGTGAGAGCGGGGGACTTAACTTTTACACAAAACGTAGAAGAGGTTTGGGGGCCTAGTGCCAAACCAAAACCTCTACGAGGATTTTTTCAATTCCTGTTGGAAACATAGGACCTTATCAATATTGAGCCAACTATAATTAAACCTATGTGGTTTAATAAAAGAGAGGAGGAGGTTGTTTTTGCTAAAAGAATAGATAGATTCTTAATGGTAGGGAACCTTTTGAGGAAAGTTGAGCAATGTAGATCTTGGAGGGTGAAGGGAGGAGGCTCAAACCACCTTCCAATATTACTTTAGATGGGCGAGGGTGAAAAGAAACCAACATCCCCATTCAAATTCAATCCACATTGGTTAAACAATAATGCATTTGCAAGTTTTGTTAGAAAAGGGTGGAAAGCTTATGATGAAAGTCTAGATATGTTAATTGGTCAACAATTTGCAAATGCATTAAAAGAGGCAAAGAAGATTACATTAAAATCGTCTTCAAAACAATTGAAGGGTATAGAGGGTATAGACAAGAGACCGAAAAGGAGATTGAGGAAATTTATGTTGGCACAAATGGAATTATAAACTTTGAAAGCTTAAAAGAACTGAAGCGATATAAAAATGATATTTTAATGGAAAAAGAAGCTGAGCGGTGTGGTTGGAATTAGGGGATGAGAACACTGCATACTTTTCTAATTACACAAACTAGAGGAAGAGACGTAATTCTATGTGGGGAATGAAAAAGAGCAGTGGGGAAGTGGTTAAAGGTTTTGATCAGTTAGCAGAAGAAGGAGCCCATTATTTTAGCAGAATTTATATTGAACCTGAATGTCATAAATTATCAGAGATTGTCAAGACTTGTTCATACTTTCCAAGATGGATAAATGTCCAGGATATGAAAGTCTCTTTTCTCCAATAAATTTAGAGGAATTGGAAGCCACTTTGGGGAAAGACAAAAAATACAAAAGTCCAGGCCTCGACGAGTGGACCTCTGAGTTTTTCCTTTCGTTCTTCGATCTAATGGGAAGTGACTTACTAAGGGTCATTGAAGATATCAGAATATATGGCAGGATGCATCCTAGTTTCAAATCAACATTCATAGTCCTCATTCCAAAAGTGGAATGTCCTTCTTCATTGAAAGATTTCAGGTCGATCTCATTATGCAATGCATTATACAAATTAATTTCAAAAGAAGAAAGGTTAAATCATTTTCTATCAAAATTTATCTCTGTAGAACCATTTGGATTTTTAAAGGGGATGCATATCCATGAGGCAGTTGGGATAACATAAGAGTGTCTTCATTCCATTAAGAGTAAGGAAATACCTGCAAAGGCCATCAAAATTGATCTTTCTAAGGCATATGACTGAACAACTTGGCTATATATAAGACTAGTTCTATTACAAATAAGCCTCTTTGTGGAAATGGTAAACTAGATTTGACTTGCATGACTACAGTTAACTTTGCAGTTATAATAAATGGGGAAACACCAAATTTTTTTATTCCATCAAGAGGTTTAAGGTAGGGTTCCCAATGTCACCATACTTGTTCTTATTAGCCATGGAAGGACTTAGCATATCACTATTGTTGTCAAAAACTTGTAACATGATCAAAGGAATATCTTTTGGGTTTGAGGTAAGTGTGACCCACATTTTTTTTGCTGAATATGCTTTATTGTTCCTGGGTGATGATGTAGAGGAGGATTCAATAATCAAAGATATTTTAGATGGTTTTAGTTTGGTGATAGGCATGATAATGAACATTGAAAAGTTTGCCTTCTACTACAATGTGATGGAAGAACAATCACTACAACTATTCCAAGAGTTATTGTTGGTGGAACAACTTGATTTAGATTTGGGTTTTAAATATTTGGGGCTTAATTTGAAACCAAATAACTATTGTAAGAGGGATTGGGCATGGCTGATATCCAAAGTTGAGAAAAGAATTAACTTTTGGTGCAAATAGATTCTTGTCAAGAGGTGGAAAGGCTACACTGGTTCAAGTTGTTTTGAATCCAATATTGGTGTACTAGATGATAATTGTGATTATCCTAAAAGAGTACTAAATCAGTTAAGGAAGAATTTTTTAAACTTTATGTGGCTAGGCAAATTTGAAACATGGATTCATTGGGTAGCTTGGAACCATATTGCAAAACCTAAAGAGGTGGGCGACTGGGGTTGAAGGATCTCTTCAAATTTGGTAGAGCACTAGCTGCTATATCTATTTGGACTATAATAACAAATGAGGGGAAATGGAAATCCTTAACGAGGAACAAGTATTTGGGTGGTGGAGATATTATAGAATGGATTAGGGACCCGAATAGAGGTTTTAAAGGGGGCTCTATGATTTGGAAAGCAATAAATATTGCCTTTCCAATTATCGGGGATCTATAAGTTTGGAAATTGGGTAATGGATCAAAGGATTTAATTGGGGCTGATGGTGTAATGGGATGCGAAAAACCGATCAAACTCTCTTCGGGCCTGATAAAAAATCTAAATGGACAAGGTGTTTTACATGTGTGATGCAACTACACTATTGATCGATACAACTTTACCACAAGAATGGAGGTCAGCGGAGTCTCTTCATCTTAACCATGACAGGGAAGAGGAATGGAACATGTGGTAGGCTGCGATGCACAAAGGTTTTATTTGTTTGAATGCATACATAGATTCATTGATTTGGACATGGAATAAAGGTGGAAAATATTCGGTAAGGCTGACTTACAAATTATTTTGGGAAGTACAGATTGAACAAATCCCTCAGGGGTGGACAGAAGTTTGGAAGGTTTCAACTATAAAAGTAAAAATTGTATGTGGTTGACTTTAGATCAAAAGGTACTAACTTGGGACAATCTAAGGAAGAGGAATTTTGTAGGTCCTAGTATCTGTACACTTTGTATGAATGGTGAAGAAAGCATTAACCATCTATTTCTTCATTGTCCAGTCTCACATAAAGTTTGGAAGGCAATAAGAGAGGGGCTAAAACTTGATAATGTATGGGAAGCATGTTCTATAGAAGAATTGTGGCACAATAGTATAAGAAAGACAACCCAAAAACTATAAAATGTATTCCTTTCTTAGTATTATGGGGGCATATGGATTGCTTGTAGCACCAACATTTTTGAAGACAAAAAAGTCCCCGCTTTTCAAGTTTCGAGAAAGGTGATGGCTATGCACACTGTCTTTAAAGAAAAGGAAAAACAAACAAAGGTAAGATTAATGAAGGACTTAAGTTATGAGGAGAAAGGAGTTAGAGGATTTTTTGATGAAGTATGTGAAAACTTCCAATGTGAAATATGGGGTATTTTGATAATTTCAGAAGAGCATAAGATTGAATTCAAAGAAAACCACGTTAAGGGGACAACCAACAGAGCAGAGGCTTTGACTTTGGGTACACTTCTTTATTTGGCTAATAAATACGGTGTTCATGAAATACTAGTGAAGGGAGATTCAACTTTATGGGTGGATTTTCTTGAAGAGGAAAATAAACTATCAAACATAAACTTGCATGGCATTAGTGCTAAACTCAGGGTGCTGGTAGGAGCTTTCAATTCTTTCTGTATTTGTCATATTTTTAGAGAGTTGCATATTTAAGCATATTAATTTCAAAAGAGGGTCTTAAGATGAGAACATGGATACCCAAAATACAACAAAATAAGAAATGGTATATGAGAAGTAAACAATGCAGAAATTCCATTTTTTTAAAGTAAATTTTAGAATCAAATTTTATAGAATGTCACGATTTTGGAGTACAAACATACATAAAAAAATATAGAGATTGAAAATTAAATAACAATGAAAATAATATAAAAGCAAAGGCAATTGATAAGGAAGGAAGGAAATATTTTAATGTTCGCGAGGCTAAAAATAGCCTATGGGACAGACCAACTCACACGCTATTTTCTGCAATTCAATCCTTTGTCTGTTCAACTTGATGATGAGCGCCCCCAATTTTTCCACAATTCCGTCGTTAAATAAATCATCCCAAGATTTATCAGTCAAGACATTTGCGTACCTGTTCCTATTGTCCTTAAAGGCTTCACACTCTAAAATGAAATGTTTTTATGTCTCCACCTTACCAGCTGTGCAAAAAATACACACTCTTTCTACCCATGGTTCTTTTGGCCTTTTTCAGCGCCCGGTCTCACAACGAAATTGATGGGAATTAATTCTTAACTGAGCAAAGAAAATTTTGGCTTTCCAATGTAGAAGATAGTTTTTATTCTTTATAAGACAATTGATAATGTCGAAGATAGTTTTTATTTAGAAGAAGAACAAAGAATAAAGAGACAAACCAAGAATATATTTTGTGTAGAAATAAAATATTTTTTTTAATAAAAGATCAAAACATTATAAGAAAAAGAACATGATATTATATTAAATTCATAAATACGAAGTTCAACAAAGAAATATGTTCAAATACATAATGACATTATACAGTGAAGCAAATAAAATGTAAACTTATAACATGTTTATTACCGAATATTTATAATGAAAAAAGCTGCAAATTTTAAAATCAAATTTAAATTTTATTTTGTTATTTAAAAAAATATTCCCTCTATTTTCGTAACGATGCAATATTGAGATATTGTTGTATTACAACTTATGTAATTTATAAACATCTCTTCCATATTTGGTAGGAATATCCTTTCTCCAAGTTTACCATAATTAGCGGAGTTCCGTCGAAAGCAGTCTGTTTACCCGAGTTCCATTCACAGAGCATCTGTAGTTAAGAACTAAGAATTCCAAAGCGACATATCCAAAACATTAACTCGACTCCGAGAAGAAATAAATAAATTGCTCATAAATAGTTATTAGATGGCATTTTCCACATCAATATATATACGCCATGATCCCTCCCCCATGCAGAAACAAGAGGAAAACGCAACGGGAGAACTCTATCAGGATGGATCAATCATGTATGTTAAGGTGTTCTGGACCATCTTCAATATGCTTTAGAGGGTATGTAATGTAACCACACCTTTAACTATCCATTGCTTGCTGATTGCTTCATATTTTATGAACACGATGGTAACTTAACTAGTTAATGGATAAATATACTGACCCAGGTTGGCCAACAAGTACTTTCCTAGCAGGTGTAAAATATGCAAGAGAAGATTAATTAATATGCAGGGTTAGTGACACAGCAACTATGGAAAGTCAAACTAAAGTGGTAGAAACAAACAAAACAATGAAAGGGTATTTATTACAAACAAGCCTGTGCTTATTGTTTCATGTCAATTCCTGGTTCATTATCCTTGGGAAAACTAAAGTGGTAGAAACAAACAAAACAATGAAAGGGTATTTATTACAAACAAGCCTGTGCTTATTGTTTCATGTCAATTCCTGGTTCATTATCCTTGGGAAAACTAAAGTGGTAGAAACAAACAAAACAATGAAAGGGTATTTATTACAAACAAGCCTGTGCTTATTGTTTCATGTCAATTCCTGGTTCATTATCCTTGGGAAAACTAAAGTGGTAGAAACAAACAAAACAATGAAAGGGTATTTATTACAAACAAGCCTGTGCTTATTGTTTCATGTCAATTCCTGGTTCATTATCCTTGGGACATGTATATCATTTTATTTCAAGATGATGATGATTGACTGATTGGCCCTTCTTATGGAAGTTTTATGTTAGAAGACCAGGAATTTGAGAACCACCACCTTTTGTATGAACCCATTTCCCTATGAACACTCTGGCCCCATAAGTTTTTACAGGACATTTTAGTCATCTGTGTCTAATTTGTAATATTTATAGCCCTTCACAGGTTCCCTTAACCACCATAGACTTGAAGTTCAAAGTTAACCTTAAAAATAAAAGGCCTAGCCCATTAATTCCCTTTATGCTTTCCTTTATGGAGTTTTGGCGAGAGCGTTTTCTATCCAGGAAATAAACTGCACCTCTCAGGCCAACCCTCGCCAGAATCTGGCAAAACAAAATTTCATGGTTCTAATCGATCTGGTGTGTTACAAGTTTTCCAAGTTTCTGGGGCTATTCGGAGATCCCCAAAACCACTTGGAACCATAATCCATTGCTGGATTCCAGCTGGAATCATGACCGGAAATTGCTGTTTAGCTACATCTTTGGTGAGTTAACTTGGCACATTATTTGGGGAACTATGTTCACAATTTCAGTCAAATTCGCTCGATTTCCGTCAAATTTGATTAGTCTTAGGCTTGATGAGTATGACAGAAACTCATTGAGTTTCTCAAACTAGGCGAATCAAACCTGTCCAACTCGGAGGGTGTGAATATAAGGTGGAAGTCGCCGTTTTATTTTCTTGTATAATTCTGTCATTTTGTTTGATTTCTTTTGTTATTTTGGATTAAGAGAGAGGGTTTTCAATCTAACACTTTGGAGTGCTAAAGAAAGTGAAACTTAACGTTTTTTTAAGATTTTCAAGTGTTTGGAGACTAACTAAACTTTAGAAGATTTGTACCCAAAGTTCGGTGATTTTTTTGGTGTAAATTCAGCTGAAATTGCTGAAATGGTAGTTTTGGGTTGTTGGAATTGCATAATTACAGTACCCTAAGGGTAATGGAGGACGTTGAATCCTCAAATCACAATTTCAGCAACAAATCCCATCTGCAAAAAGCCCAAAAAAATACAAATCGTCTAAACTAGTTTGTCAAGTCACATCTTGCTGGGTTTTAATTTAGAAATTGGAAACATCTCTTGAAATTTCTTAAGCACAGCCTATACAAATAGTTTAAAATATTATTCTTATGACCTAGCTTCGTGCTTTCTCCCTCCTATTTCCCAAATGAATGCAACAAACTCCCATGAAACATGGCACGTGTGACATGTCCATCCAAAGGGTAGTAAAACAATGCCAAGGGAAGGTTCAACCTATAACCTCCTTCCCAAAACTCATTCCAATGGCTCAATGTGTGCAAGCAAAGGTCAACAACATGTCAACTCACCCTCCACATGCTTTTTTTTTAACCATAGGAACAACAACCTCCCAAGAGTATATCCAAGAGCTTGCAAGCCAGATATACCAATAACTTGTGACTTAGCAGGGGCCAAGACGTCTCGAAGCCCACCAGAGTGAGCCTCTATCCTAGGGGTCGCCTACCCTTCGAGCCTTGTCACAACAGGCCAATGAGCATGTTGCCGCTCCTGGTCGGCGTGTGTGTGTCAAAGCCCAAAATTAGGCACGTCGGCCCGATGGCAACTGCTAAAAGAGCAACCACTGTCACCACGCTCCTCTCTTCCTCGCTTCAGGTTGGCTCTTCTCCAACCCAAGGGGGGTGGCCTTGGTGTTAAGATCGCTAAGGGCAGGAAACAATTGCGGACAGGGTGATTGGAAGAGGTTGCCTTAGCGAAATGGTTGTAGCATAAGAGTATTTGAATGGTTGACGGAAGAAGGGAAGGATCAAACCCTACTAATGGGCCAGTGCCGGTATACCTAAAGGGAGAAATGGAGTCAAGGGAGAACCCACGAGGGCCTTGTGTCAGAGGGGCAACTACTAGATCTTCTTCTTCCTAAACGCAGAAGATGCGCTATGCAAACAAAGGAGATGCTACACAATCAAGCTTGATAAAGTGTACGCATCGAGTCCGTGTATGCACGCTCACAAAGGGGAAAGGTTAGCAGCTGCTAGGATTTCCACCTTCCAATAGGATGGGAGCATCTGTTTATGGTTTCCGATGAAGATATAGAAAAGAAAGAAAGCCTCTAACAAAAAACACTCAATAACACAAAATTTCGCCACACACAATAGAGGGCACTCCACTGAAAACCATGAAACCCAAAAGAGTAATTTTCTATTAAGTTTGGGGAAAATTCTTCCCAGTTTTTTTCCATTCATTTACAATCAAAGAGCCATGCTCTTTATGGGCCCAAAAAGGCTCCACTCGATTAAAAAAAGAAGCAAAAATAATAATAAAATAAAGAGAAAGTGGTTTGAGATCCACTTTTCTCTCCAACGATAAACAAAACCAAAGTGTAATTAACACTTTATAAAAGAAACTCATACAAGGCTAAAGTTACACTTTAGCTTATTGACTAACCCAAATATCTTTATTAAAGTTTGCCTTTTTTTTAAAAAATCCACTCCAACAAAGGCACCATCCCTCTTATGAAGAATCGAATGCTCTATGCAATTGGCGGTTTAGTGGAGAGGGTCATCAGTCAACAATGATATTCTCAACAGTTGTCGAAAACAGAGCCCGTGGAGTTTTCAACTTCTGTCTGGCTCCAAGCTCCACGTGAAAGGGGGTGCCCGAGTGGCTTCTAGCGATCCGTGATAGCTGGTTTTGTGTATGCAGAGAATATATTTATCTTTAAACTGTCCGCCATGAAGGATCATGAACTTGACATCGTGTTTACACGCAATCACTAATTGCTCTAAGCGACCACATGGAGATACTGGGCTGTCATATGCGAGATTTTGAACTGAGCATGATTCTAGGATCAACTGGCCATCTAAAATAACTGCTATTGGTTCCAACAAAACTCTATGTTAGCCACGGAATTACCACCAAGAAGCCAACTCGCCAGTGTATACAGCAGTGACGTGGGTTACGGTAGGTGGAGGCTCTGTCTATCTCAAGACTCCATATCTCAGGACTCCACGCTATAGCAAAGTACACAAGCAACTACCTGGGAGATACTCCACGATTCCATTAGTCCGCCAGATTGGTTGCTAAACAAAATCCACAGGTGATGCTCCGTTTCAGAAATCGTGACAGCTGCCCCCATTTCGCTATCAAAATAGGGACAATGATGCGTAGCTGCTCCAATTAGCGCTGGTGGTTACCCAATAAATCATGCTAACTGCAAAATTTATTCACGGGATGTATGGTGCTTAGTGCTGATGATAATATTTGCCACACGACTGCGTTAGCTCGTGGGACTTCACCTTGTAACCATCTGCTCCAGTCAACTTTACGACTCAGCTATCAAGGCAAAAAACTAAACCTCTCCATGTGAAGATATTTCGGGCGACGAAATGAAAAAAACCTCGATACAATTTGAGTCTTGTGGTAGAAAAAATTATAATTCACGGCTTTGTTCATGCAGAGGATACAGCAGTGGGAACCCACAGCTACACATTTGTTGCTATTTGGCCTTTGCTTGTGGAATTGCTTCTCAAAGTAACTGGAAAACTTGGTAACAAAACTGCATTTTATGCACACGATAGAGATGGCTGCCACGATGATACATTATCCAGAACAGAGAATTTGATCTCTGTCGTCAAAACACCAGTTTGATTCGACTGCTTTCTAGTGCTACATTCTCAAACATGTTTTCGAATCAATTCATCCAAGGATGGACATATGAGTAAGCAGCTTGAGCCTCTATAGCCTGAAACTCCCTGTTGCAGGTGAAACACATGATATAATTCACGCCTTCTGATCAAATCTTTCAATCCATATTGCTGATTCTAATTTCTCGGGCATGCTCATAATGCCAAGTGATGGACAAAATTCATTCTCCTGCAGCCGCTTCGGACTGCCACCATTTGTCAATAACCTTCAGTCAATATGAACTATGGGTACAGGCTATGAGAAATCCTTTGATATTAGCATGAGTCATACACTTGATCTCTTCTAACAGTGGACAAATCAGTTTAAAGTACTTTGCAGCAGCTAATGAAAGTTCTGTGGACATCCCTGTCAAAGTGGGATGGTAACATCTAGCTCCACAGGGACGTGTGTTCTTCGAGAGAGCACATGAGAGTCTCAACATTCTCTGGGTACTGCAGACCAAAACAATGCAGTGGGGATGGCTGAATTCACACATCCAGAACTACTTGCTTTATTACATTTTTTTTTTGAAAAGAAAAGGCATATGCTGAACAATAAAGTAGAGATGCTCATGCAAGAGCTTTATTTATCCTACATACACTAACTTAACATGAGACTGGGACCTGTCAAGTATATGCATATAACCAGTGGAACCACTCAAGCATCTTTTCCATGCCAAACTTCTTTTTCTTGTTCTTGGTCAAAGACAGAAACAAAGAAATAAAATAACTTTGTCCTGTAATATGCTCTTGAATGAAACTGAACTGGAATATTAGCTTGTTAGGAGGAAAAATATCACTGAAGTTTAGGCATAAAGAATTAGAACGTGCACAAGAAACCTCTATCCATTGGTTGATAGGGCTCATATACAAACCTCCGTTAGAAGGCTGCTTGAGCTGATTTGCAAAAATCATATTATGAACCTGAGGCAAGTCCAAATCTTCAACATGGCATGATTCAGGAATATTTTCAGTAACATAAATTTGAGGCAGCTCCATATCTTCATCTTTCTTTATTTTAGCAATCTTAGGAAGCTCTTCAATAATGTCTTCAACCAAGGGTCCTTGTACGGCTTCATCATTCAGGGCTTCAATGATCTTTTCTTCATGGATCTCCTCCTAAAAATCAGGTTGTGTCCTGGGGAGAAGAGCATCATACTCTTTGGCCAACTTCTCAATCTCTTCAACTGTTCCTTCATGCCAACGCATGAGAAACTTTTCAAAAAACTTTGCCATCGAGTTTATGCTTTCATCCCAAAGGTCATTGAACCAATCTTCTGCATCTCCCTCAAAAGTTAAGGCAAATAAAATCATGAGATCATCCTCATGGTAAATTTTGAGATCTGCCATCAACTTGCAGAAAGAAGCAATATAATGGACCGCCGAGTCCTCATCATTTCCAAAAACTCTGGAACAATTCTAAGTACTCTTTTATAGCACTCATTGGGAAATCCATGGATACCTGAGAAGTTTAATGGGGTGAAGGCTCCGTGCAAGTGAGCACGAAGTCCTTCCATTTCATCATCCATATTCTCAAATAATGAAGTATTGAATTTGCAACATACATATATTCATATCTCAAACTGAATTGTGGAGCTGCTAAGGTGAGCTTGAAAGCCTTCTGATTTTTGAGTGTGCTCACCTCTACACCCAAAAAGTCTTCAGATCTGCAAAGGGACAAGGGCGTCATCCCTTAGTGGAGTCACCATGTGAGAATCAGGATCTGCAATATGATCTCCCACAAATGTCAATGAAGCATAATCTTCAAAATTCGGGAACTAGACTTTGTCCCTGGCAACGACGCCAAAAATGTTGCCACTCCTGGTCGGCGTGTGTGTGTCAAAGCCCAAAATTAGGCATGCCGGCCCGATGGCAAGTGCGAAAAGAGTAGCCACTGTCACCATGCTCCTCTCTTCTTCGCTTCAGGTTGGCTCTTCTCCAACTCAAGGGGGGTGTCCCTGGTGTTAAGATCGCTAAGGGCAGGAAATAGTTGCAGACGGGGTGATTGGAAGAGGTTGCCTTAGCGAAATGGTTGTAGCATAAGAGTATTTGAATGGTTGATGAAAGAAGGGAAGGATCAAACCAACGTTTTGACGACAGAGATCAAATTCTCTGTTCTGGACAATGTATCATCGTGGCAACCATCTCTATCGTGTGCATAAAATGCGGTTTTGTTTTCAAGTTTTCCAGTTACTTTGAGAAGCAATTACACGAGCAAAGGCCAAATAGCAACAAATGTGTAGTTGTGGGTTCCCACTGTTGTATCCTCTGCATGTACAGAGCTGTGAATTATAAAGTTTTCTGCCACGAGACTCAAATTGTATCGAGGTTTTTTTCATTTCGTCGCCCGAAATATCTTCACATGGAGAGGTTCAGTTTTTTGCCTTGACAGCCGAGTCGTAAAGTTAACTGGAGCAGATGGTTACAAGGTGAAGTTTCACGAGCTAACGCAGTTGTGTGGCAAATATTATCATCGACACTAAGCACTAGACATCCTGTGAATAAATTTTGCAGTTAGCATGATTTATTGGGTAACCACCAGCACTAATTGGAGTAGGTACAACATCATTGTCCCTATTTTGATAGCGGAATGGGGGAAGCTGTCACGATTTCTGAAACGGAGCATCATCTGTGGATTTTGTTTAGCAACAAATCTGGCGGATTGATGGAATCGTGGAGCATCTCTTGGGTAGTTGCTTGTGTACTTTGCTATAGCATGGAGTCTTGAGATAGACAGAGCCTCCACCTACCGTAACCCACGTCACTGCTGTATACACTGGCGAGTCGGCTGCTTGGTGGTAATTCCGTGGCTAACATAGAGTTTTGTTGGAACCAGTAGCATTTATTTTAAATGGGTAGCTAATCCCAGAATCATGCTCAGTTCAAGATCTCGCATATGGCAGCCCAGTATCTCCACATGGTCGCCCAGAGCAATCAGTGATTGCGTGTAAACATGATGTTAGGTTCCTGATCCTTCTTGGATGCCAATTTAAAGATAAAGATATTCTCTGCATACACGAAACTAGCTATCAGAGATCGCTGGCAGCCACTCAGGCACCCCCTTTCATGTGGAGCCTGGAGCCAGACAGAAGTTGAAAACTCCACGAACTCTATTTTCGACAGCTGTTGAGAATATCATTGTTGATTGTGACCCTCTCTACTAAACCTCCGATTGCATGGAGCATTCGATTCTTCCTAAGTGGGATGGCGCCTTTGTTGGAGTGGATTTAAAGAAAAAAGCCAAGCTTTAATAAAGATGTCTGGGTTAGTTAATAAGCTAAAGTGTAACTTTAGCCTTGTATGAGTTTTTTTTATAAAGTGTTAATTACACTTTGGTTTTGTTTATTGTTGGAGAGAAAAGTGGTTCTCAAACCACTTTCTCTTTATTTTATTATTATTTTTGCTTTATTTATTTATTTATTGAGGGGAGCTTTTTTGGGCCAATAAAGAGCATGGCTCTTTGATTGTAAATGGATGGAAAAAAACTGGGAGGAATTTTCCCCAGACTTGATAGAAAATTACTCTTTTGGGTTTCATGGTTTTCAGTTGAGTGCCCTCTATGGTGTGTGGCGTAATTTTGTGTTGTTGAGTGTTTGTTGTTAGAGGCTTTCTTTCTTTTCTATATCTTCGTCGGAGACCATAAACAGATGCTCCCATCCTATTGGAAGGTGGAAATCCTTGCAGCTGCTAGCCTTTCCCCTTTGTGAGCATGCATGCACGGGCTCGATGTGTACACTTTATCAAGCTTGATTGTGTAGCATCTCCTTTGTTTGCATAGCGCATCTTTTGTGTTTAGGAAGAAGAAGATCTAGTAGCTGCCCCTCTGACACAAGGCCCTCGTGGGTTCTCTCTTGACTCCATTTCTCCCTTTAGGTATACCGACATTGGCCTATTGGTGGGGTTTGATCCTTCCCTTCTTCCGTCAACCATTCAAATACTCCTATGCTACAACCATTTCGCTAAGGCAACCTCTTCCAATCACCCTGTCTGCAACTGTTTCCTGCCCTTAGCGATCTTAACACCAGGGACGCCCCCCTTGAGTTGGAGAAGAGCCAACCTGAAGCAAGGAAGAGAGGAGTGTGGTGACAGTGGCTGCCCTTTTTGTAGTTGCCATCGGGCCAGCATGCCTAATTTTGGGCTTTGACACACGCACGTCGACTAGGAGCGGCAACAGAGCAACCCTACCCCCCGCCGGTTTTGAACCTGTAACCTCCATGGAGATAACACATGTTCTTATTCCACCCTCCACATGCTAAGGAAGTACCATAATCAACTGATAAAGGAGGGGATGACCCCATCCTAGAGCCATCCTAGTGTCTCTAGGCACCCATATATGCCTCCAAATATGTGAACAAGAGAGGTGCTAATGTCATATGGACTAGTCATCATCCATGTGTACAATGGCAAATGTCAAAACATAGGAAAATGCTAGGCACATATATACTAGGGATGCTTCCAAATATGAAGAAATGACATGTAATAATCAACAATTATACGATCCTAATGATCCTAATGGCTAACGACTTTTAAATTTTATGCAATTAAACATTAGACTTACCATGGTGTGATCAACATTAACCCCTATTACATGTGTAACCCCTAAGTCAAGGTGAATTTCCTAGGTTCTTAAGTTTTGTGATGATGATAGAATGAAGGTGGTACTTAGGGAATAAAGGGTATCTCTGCAAGTTAATCATCGCGACAAATGAGTGTTGGGTCTACCCCTTAGCTTTCAAGATCTAGGGGTTAAATATCATTCTTCCACATGTGTGCCTTATGAAAGGGAGCAATTTTATCACGAGTTTCCCTTTCCTTATGCCCTTTTGTTCCCTTTATTATAATTTCTGTTTTGCTTGGTCCAGTTTTTTTTAGATTTAGCTTTGATAACCATGGGACTTAAGAAATGGGGAGGGGGCATGGCTCATGTACTTTATAATTTAATTTAGTAGCATCAACCTTAAATTACTTGACCCTTTTAGCTTTGATTTAGGCATCCATGCATGGGACATGGGAGTAGTATTGACTCGTTTGAGACCTTAAAGAATTACATATGATAGATCACTTACATAGGGGAAAACTGATAAAAATGGGTGATAAAGCTAATGAAATGAAAACTGGCTAGATGAAATGGTGTGTAATGCATGTAACGTCTACTTAGTTTGCTAGAAATACAACTTAACCTTTAGGATGACACACTTATCTAAGGGAAAATTATGACTACACCATGGTGCATTTTAGTAATGAACAACAATTTTAAGTGTTATGAGCCACTATAAAGCTCAGAGGGCTGTTAGGTTGTTGCATGGCCCCTTAGTCTCGCTAGCATCCTTAGCAAGCCAACAAAATTCCCACATTTCACCATGGTCGCTTATGCAAGGCCTGGACAAGAAACCTTCATTCTCATGGTCCTAAACTAGTCAAAAATCATCAAGCTTGTGTGTATTGTGAAAAACAAATCAATAAATAACTTGAAGCAGGCTTAAAAATAAGTAAACTGAGGGATGGGGATCCCCTTGGTTTTTCAGCTTACTCACTTGACCTCTTATCGTCAAACTGTTATCAACATGGCATATACGAGACAATAACGTTTCCAAAGAGTGGTAGGCCCTATTTTTCCTTCAGCTTGATGCCTTCCATAAAGTGTGAATTTAAATGCCTGTTTGACGGGAAAAAATTTAATTGCATTTTTTTGTTCTTGTAGTGTTTGGATTCAGATTCCTTTAATTGCATTGGAATAAAAAACCCCAAAATTATTAGACTAACCTCTTTTAGAATCCCCATATCAATTTAATTGGACCACTAAATATGCACAAATAACTCACAAGGGATAAAGTCTAGTTCTCGGACGAAACAACATTTCACTGAATTTGATACCTCAATGTGCAGTTGTCATCTATTTCATATGCTTTTCAATCTGCCTTATTGATGTAGCCCAAATCATTACAGAACAAACCTCCACAACATGGTAAAGGTTGTCCCTATATGAAAAATGCACTTAGAGAGAAAAGGGTATTTAAAGTTTAAAGTCACCATAAGGCTCAAATCTTGGCCAGGAGACCTAAAACAGTACAAGCAGATATGAATAACCATGGATGAACCTTGAAATAATATCAAAGTGCTCATGGTCATAAATTCTCGGTCATCACCGCTTTATGTTTTAATCGTGTCGTGTTTATGATTTGGTCTTTCAAAGCTAAAATTATAATCTCTGGACGCAAACTTGCAAATAATCTATATTCCTTGTTACATTGTTAAATACACATTGGCATCATTGCTACAAGTCTGCATACCCTATTATCTCCTCTTTGCATGCCATATTATCCTAATGAGTGCATATCCTTGTTGGCGACCATCATTCCACTTATGTCTTCAATGGGCAAACCTACTCACTTCTTAAAATACCTGCTTTACATCTCACAACTCACCCCTTATGATTGTACCACTGCTCATTAGTTCTAAAATGACAAGATTTATTTACTCTAATCTTGCAAGAATATTACTTAGGTAGGCATCATGTGTACTTTGTCATTGAAACAAATAAGAACTATCAGTCATTTTGAATCAATTAGAAAACAAAGCACAAAAAGTAAGGATTATCAAAAAACATTTGTAAGCAAGATAGGCATCATGTGTACTATGTTATTGAAACGTATAAGAACCATCAGTCATTTTGAATCAATAAGAAAACAATGAACACAAGTAAGGATTATCAAATAACATTTGTAATCAAGAAACATAGAAGATGGAACCAATTTAAGACCAAACCAAGCTCATGATTTAGCTTGATGCAAAGCCTTCGAACAATCATGTATTTAAACACATAAACTATGAAGCAACTAACTACATCGATATTCAACTTTTATCTCAATTTAAGACTTGGGGCTAGTTGGTGGCCTCAACACTCATCAACCAAAGTCGTTTCCCATATAGGGCAGTTTTGGCCTAATTATAAGTAGAAGGGTATTTGTTGGTGTCAACCTTGGTGAGAAGAGTGTGTATGGTAGGTAAATATTGATGAGGAGCACATTAATTACGGAAACTAGCAGAGTCTAAAAGAGTAAAACCCATATGGGCATAGGCCTTGGCCATTTTGGAGTAGATGAAGGACTACCTTAAATATTATTGAGATGCACAACTATAAGAGCTTTTAGGAGGTGCCAATCTCATGCCAAGAGATCTCGTGATCTTTGAGAAATGTATGGAAAGTAACTTTGGTATAAACTTGTCCACAACCAGTGCTAAGATGCTTGATCTTTGTCTACTAATAGTTTGAAATCCTTGAATTTTCCAAAAATATAATTTGTTGATTGAAAAATATATATCCAAAATGAGAAAATTCATTTGTAAAAGTAAGGAAGTACTTAGCTCCCCCAAGAGAATGAGTGGTCATAGGCCTGGAAATGTTACTATGAACCACTACAAGAGGTTGAAACACATGTCTCTCATTAAGAAAGGACTTTTCATGATGTTTCCCTAGTGTACATCCTTCATAGACACCACTTGGTGGTTTAATTTGTGGAAGGTCTTCAGCCAATTGCAAACAACTCATATGTTGCAAGCTGAAGTTTGTATGTCCCAAATGTTGATGCCACAACATGCTATTATCATTGGCATTAGCCACCATAACAACAAATCCTTTTCATGTTAAAGTAGAGTTGGCCTTCTCCAACTTGCACATCTAGTCATATTCATAACGATATGCAAACCCTATAGGATTTTTTGGATCTATGGCAATTAATGCAACTTAAAAAAATTCACCTTTTTCCTAGAGATTTCTTGGATCTTAACCTTGTGAATTTTCATCCTTGGGGATATTATGAAATATGATTAAAAAGACAGTAACAACTGACAATATGTCACCTCTAGGGTATTTTTTAAGGTTTCTTATATTATACTTAAGTATAGTATTCTAGGTGATTGTTTTGGATTGAAAAAAACATGTTTATAGATAGGTAGGTGAATATTAAATATGATACATAAAATTAACAATGAAATGTGTAATTTTTGGCGAATATTATGATAAAAAAACATATTTTATGTAAATATAGGCGATATTAGACACTAAAAATGACCAAATAACGAATTTATTTTTTTGAAAAAAACCAAAAAATAGCCAATTGGCGAAATTTCGTCCGTAAAAATTACCCTGGGACTCACCTCTTAACAACCCCAATCAACAAGGCAATACAAAGAAAATATACTGTTATGACATACATTGTCGCTGAGCTACCATGACATAACAGATGGATAGTTTCTCTTTTTCAGAGTCAGTTCTATTCTATGGAGATACAACATGGATCATTTTATCAACATGAGCCATTCAAAGCTTTCTTCAATAGCAGATGCAGAGCATTCCCTTGACATGACTGAGATTTCCTAGTCCACTAAGATGACCTTGGTGGAGACATAGTCCATTTGAGCAGAGTAAGAGAGATGGTACACAATTGACAGGTTGGAACTTCAAGTAGAGACATGTGTATGGTTGAGCAGGTATACAGGTAGTACTTGGATGTATTTCTTGTCTCTATTGGTCATTTTAGTAGCTATGACTGACATTGATTAGCATCTTGTTGTACTATATTGTCTTGAAGTGACTTATATTGTGAGTGGCTAGGCCGTCTTTTATACAAGGCTTTTATGTATGCTCATCTTGAACAAACTTAGGCTATCCTACCATGTTGGCATCACTGTCACTTTCTCCACCCATTTGTATCTTCCATTTGACATTTACCAAGACTTGAACTTTGACTTGTGAGATTGAAGACACCTTTTCCTCCACTTAGTTTATGATGACAGACCCCATGTTGTTTTGTGTCTCGGCTCTGAGATGTGCAACAAAACTTGCTGAAGCCTTGATCCTATTGGGCCAGGAGAACCCGTTGGTGTTGGTTCCTGAGCATGGGTTTCAAAGCCTTGACCTTTCTAGTTGGTTGCCCCTGCTGTTTGGTCCTCACTGTGGATATTCCCCCTTAGTATCTCCAAGAGTTGTTAGCTAAAACTTGAAACATTATGTTTACCATCATTACATGCACTATATATTATATGCTATATCTTGTGAAATGCAAGCCCGTTGATAAATTTGCAAACTGTGTCTTTAGACACACCTGAAAAGGGCTATGACATCATGAACTGTGAAAGGCCTAAAAAGTAGTGGATAAATAAATGCTAAATCTAAAGACTGTTGGTCATATTTGAAATTGTAATGATTAAATTCATCATGGAGCCTACAGGTTGGGATGTGATATGGAGTAAGGGACAACTAATTCTAAGTGTCCCCTAGGATCTCTTCACTGCAATTTCTTGTGTACTCAATGCAAGGGTCCTAAAAAAGAACCTCACAGAGCTTGATTTTAGCTTGGATGTGAGCAGTAGACAGTGTTTAAACTTGAATGGACACTCATCAAATCAACTCATTTATTTGTGAGACACTTCCATTCCCTATTGTTCTCTGTTTATCACGAATAAAAGTGGAATCCTTCTTCCCATGTCTAAAAGATCACTATGTTAAAGTCAACAAGTATTCCCCTTGACCTTTAGCCTTTGTTTCATCACTACGTCCATCACAACTAATTGCCTAAGTCTTGTAAGTGAGCATACTTAAGGGGTTTTATAGAAGTTTGAATGGTTACTCTAATACAAGTCTGATATTTATTTGTATTCTTGTACCACTACTATGCTATTAATGTTTTAAGTTTGGCTGCGAACATAATCATGTGAGATTTATGCATTCTTAATGTACTCAAGATCATCTAGATTATTGCTCCATCTTCAATTTGGGTGCTTTGACTTGGTCAACCTAGTTGACTAAGTCAAACACGGTTCCCAAGGCAGTGACTACAAAAAACAACATTGGTTAGATTTACTCCAGACATGCCCAACAACAATACTGCAGTCTCAGTTTTCAGGTTTAATGATTATTATCACTTTATTATTGTTTTGGTCACATTTTTATTGATGAGATGCTTCAGAGAGTGGCGCTCCCTAGGCGCTACAACACTCTTAAGGGTATGAGTAGTCACTAATACCATTATACCATGTCTCTGGATCCATCTATTTAGTCAGTTTGTTCCAGTTTTCAGGCAACCGAGAGTTATGATGATTTTTATTATTTTCAGAGGTTGTAGCAACAAAAAATGGACTATGAAATTCACTAAGGAAATTGATTTGGCTAGTGAGGTCAAGGAAATGGCTTGGGAATATTTTTTGATGCTGTGTTATGGCTCTCTAGATCATTTTTCACTTGTTTCACTTAGCATCGAGCCTAGATTATTTTTATTTGCTCATTGAGGGAGGACGTCCGCCATGGGCCACCCCTCACCTTGCCACATGATGTATTTATTTTCCATATCTTATATTATGTTGTTAAGGTGTCTCCTAGGGTGATTCATGTCCCTCATTGACCCCTCTTTTATGTACCACATGATGATATTTGTTGTTATGATGTATTACGCCTCTAAGGCGTCCTTAGGAATAGTGCGCCCCCTTTGTATTGATCCATGCAAAAGATGAAAATGCAATTTCCATTGTTGATGGTATTTTAATCTCAACCATTGGATTGATTTAGTTAGAATGTGGACACACTCTTGATCTATTTAAGAGTTGTGATCCCCTCATTGTATCCCATCGTGAAATTTGGTTCTTGGCTTTTGAAATAGAGAAAATATTTTGGTGAAAAATTCCTGGGTCTCTCGTGTGGAATGTTCTTGATTCATGATTGCAATATCTTACACTATGAACTCTTGGGGAATTTCTTGGTGAATACCTTGGCATGCATTCGTTATGATTTTTTGGGTAGGGTAGCGATTTGGAGAGAGGGGCGCATTGTTGAAGATGTGGCTTCTTTTTCTTCTTAGTGGTTTTGATAGGGAGTTGTCTATTGTGCATTTTGTCAATGGATATACTCTTTTACTTTGTCAGGGTCGTATCGCTTTCTTGTTCGACAAATTGATTGTGGTTGTTTGTTGTGTAGGAGAGAGGGGTGTTGATCACTTGGAGAAATTTGGAGAAAGCTTGGATCTTCACCGGATGTTCACCAATTGGGCATTACTCCGTAAGAGTGTCACAATCTTGACATTTGCCAAGTCCCATATACGTTTTGCTTTTAGTTTTCTCTAGTTTTAATTTCCAATCCATTCGATGAAATAAAAACAAATTAAAACCCTAACTTTAAAACCCTCAACTTTTAGATCTATAGGTTCTAGTTTGCGACTAGTGATAAAACTTTAAACCCACTTTGGAAATAATCCAAAACCCCTAGATTTAATTTTTCATTCATGACCATCGGACTCCATTTGACCACTTAAAGTACCTGTCTATCCTTAAAGTAGGGACGCCCTCCTTGAGGGAAGTGGCTATCTTTGAATGTGCAAACTGGGTATTGCTAGTAACACTTTCAATCGTCAGATTATTCATCTAACTATTAATTTGTGTATCCAATTTCATTTTATTTCACCTAGTTACCCTTAGATTGGATTTTCATGCTTAAAAACCTAGGGTAATTTAGGGATTTTTACGTGGGCATACATTTCCTCTTAGTAATTGCTTGAATCTCTAATGAACTATCATACTAAGAGGTTTTAATAAAGATACTTGTTATCACGGTTCTTGTAGTTGCCCCGATAGCGGAATCCTATACAGGATGGCAGAGGAGACAGGCATTTAAAGCCGTGGACCTACAAAAATCCTAACCCCCAAAAGATGGATGGTTGTCATGTCGGTTAAGACTTCCTTTGCTTTATGCCACTAGAGAAGCCCAAGTGACAATGGGGGAGACCCAGATCTATCCTGAAAGGAAAGACCTAAAGAAAATCACCAGATCAAACTCCTGACGGAGAATACGTAAGGTGAGTGCTTAAAACCCTAGATTCGGGGAATAAGCCACAAATTTATGATACTTGAGTAGAGGTGGTTAACTATGTTGGTAATGTTACTCAAGTTAAACAATCAGGTGGCTTGTGGAGATTTGGATCAGATCTAGGATTAGTGTGCTGGTTTAAATGATCAAACCCGGGAACTTGGGGGGATTTAAGCAGATAATTGAGAAATTCCCAGGACAAGGTTGATATTGATAATTAAGGCTTCCCACACATTGACTTGGATGAAGGATTTGACAGCTAAAAGTGATCCAAGTGAAACCGAAACAAAACACAGAGAAACTGGTTGCTAGACCAAGAGGCGCGCTACTTTCCTAAGTGACCAGTGCTTGGAGATGGGTAATGGAGTCCAATGCTGATGCCTAAGAGGGAGAAGAGGTTTTGAGGGATGGCTGACAAAAACCAGATCACCAAATTTGCAGATTCCCAGTGCAAATTGATCCGGTGATTTTTCCTACTTCTAAAGAGGGTTTTTTTAGTGAAAGCGGTGATTGGCAATGCTTGAGAAAATCAAAAGGTGGAGAAATTACTTGAGAAACGTACCTGAATCATTGTTGATGACCTCCTGGATGATGAAGAATGCCTTTCTTAGGATCAAATAAGATTTTTGAACAAGATTTTGATGAAATGCTGCTTCTGCCAGTGACCTTAGCATCCCTGTTGTACCTGCCACACCAAAGAATTCAATTAGTACGACAAATAAATGGGAAATGAAAGCTAAAATACATACAGGGAAAATAAATCATAAAGAAGTTGCAACTCCCTGATAACCAAGCCCAAGTTATGGCAACAGAGTGAGTCCCCCCACCAATATGCCTCTCTCAGAATCACTTCCTTCAACCTGCAGATAAACGATACAAGGAAAGGTACAAAAATTATGTTGGATTGATCTTAGTGCAGAAGAAAAACAATGCCAGTCATCATCTCATTGATTCATCAAATAAGAAACAAATTTGTTGTCCTAGACAAAATCTCTTTATTCAATATTCTGGTGCCAAGGCTCATGCTTTACAATGGGGGGATCACCTCTCTTAAATAGCTTGTGAGTGTGTCCACTTTTTACCTAATTATCATCCTACGGTTGAAATTAAGGCACATCAATGGTTGAGATCACAACAACGAAGATCAACACATGGATCAAGTTGACCACTTCAAAGGGGGCATATTTTTGCTCAAGTACGCCTCCCTAAGGCGGAAAGCATAAGATAACATAAGATACATCATGATAATACATCAAAGGGGGTCACTAGGGGCTTAATTCACCCTAGGTCCCATTACAACCTCATAACATATGATCTAATAGTGAAATACATCAATTAGCCAAGTTGAGGGGCGCCCCTTGGGGTACGTCCTCATTGGCTGAGCCAAAATAAAATAATCCGGACAACAATGCTGACTCAAACTGCTGAAGAACTGTCTGGGGAGCCAAACTACATCATCTGACAAATTTCCAAGCCATTTCCTTGACCCAATTGGCCAAATCGATTTTCTCAGTGAATTTCCTAGTTCAATTTCTAGTGGTACATCCTCTGAAATTGATAAAAGTCATCATAACTTTGTCCAGCCTGATAACTGGGGGAAATTGACTGCACTAGATGATCCGAAGACATAGAAGAATGGTATAAGTGATTACTCATACCCCTTGGAACACTGCAATGCTCTAGGAGAACCAAAATCATTGCCAACTGTAATAAAATTTGATCATTTGGCCAATAATAAAGTAATAATAATCATTGATCAGGAGATCTGGGGCCAAATTCTCAAAACTGAAACCACAGTATTGGTCCTGGGCATGTTTGGAACAAATATAGGCTATGTTGTTGTTTGAGTCACTTCCTTGGGAACCGTGTTTGACTTGGTCACCTGGGTTGACTAGGTCAAAGTACCCAAACTAGAGGTGAGATATTGTACTAATATGGTCCTGCATGCATCCAAGGTAAGAAATGCTCCAATGGTGTATATCAAAACCAAACTTATATCATGTTATTCATAATCACGATGACAATAATAATAATAGTAAGTAAGATATACCTGTGCTTCTGAAAAATCCCAGAACTTTCTGGAAGTCTGCTTGTTCATGCCATACTTACAAAGCTTAAACGGTATGATAATGCTGGGTGAGGATGGAAAACAAAGATAATGCAAAGGGAGATGACTTGTAGCTGACTTTGACCATATGATCTTTCAAAATGCTGACAATTACACACGACCACACTGACATATACATGATAGATGAACAATAGGGAATGGTGGTGTCTCACAAGTGGATAAGCTAACCTGAAAAGAGCCCATTCAACTCTAACAACATTATAGAGCTCACATCCAAGCTAAGAACAAGCTCCGTGAGGATCTTTACTAGGACCCTTGTGTTGAGTACCCAAGAACTGTAAAGCAAAGATCCTAGGAGACACTGTCAATTAGCGGTCCCTTGCCCCATCTCACATCAAAACCCGCAGGCTCTGTGAGGAATTCATCATTACATTTCAATAGTGGCCAACAATCTTTAGATTTAGCATTTGTTTATCCACTTCTTTTTCTTTAGGCCTTTTCACAATTTTATTTTAGAGCCCTTTTTTGAGTTGTTTAAAGACACATTTTGCATTTATTTGAGGGCTTTGCATTTCAACAGATAGTATTTTTAGCACATAATGCATGCAATGATGGTAGACATTTGGCTTCAAGTTTTAGCTGCCACTCTTCGGGATAACTCAGAGTCGATACACAGAAAACATGGGATCCATCATGCATAGGGGTTAAAGTAGGGAAAGTGATCTTCAATATCATAAGTCTTGATCAAGCTATAGTCATGGGTTAAGGATCAATCATGGATGAACTAGATGACAAATGACACATGGAACCAACATAGCACTAAGGTTTAACATTCACACAAAGTATGGCATGAGCAACAGTCTTCAACATCAAGCACTTTGATTAGTTTTAGCACAAGTTCAAGCATCAATATAAGTATAGGTCACCATGATCATCCTAACAAGACAAGCCTAGGTGTTTGACATACATCATAGAGAAAAATCAGACCAGAAAACATATACCTGGTCTCACCATATATACCTGTCTCCATCTGATAGGGCCCCTCTGTAACTGTGTGTACCACATCTGATCTACTACTCTGCTCAAATGAACTAGGTCATCGCTGAAATCATCTCAATGGACCAATGAATCTCAGTGTTGGTAAGGAAACCTTGCTGAATAAGGCTCTGAAATAGGCCAACGCTGTAATGATCCATGCTAAAACCCCATGTGAAAAATGGCTCATAATAGAATAAGAGATAAATATGTATGCTGCATCATGGTAGCCCAACTGCAAATGTATATGTGATAACACTACCTTGGGTAATTCACTTATTCGCCTCATTTATAGGGTTATCTTTGTCATAGAGATGCCCCCTAGGCTTGGTCATTGACCTAGTCTAAAATGTCGGTAGCTTTGGTTGGTGTGACAACTGATTATTTCAGAGGTCTTAGCTTCCATAGGTTACAACTTGCCTTCCCTATACCATCCTACATTTGATCATCTCAAGGGACAACTACAAGATTTGTGATAACAGATACCAAATGTGTGCCAACAAGTTTTAGTCTTCTAGGGCAATCTTATCATGCACAAACCAAATTTGAAATTCACTTTATGATAGCAGTAATCACAACAGTGTTATCACCAACCTTGTAGTTGCCTATGTGAGTTGGATCTAGGATGGATGGTAGAGGGACAGGCGGTACCAGTCACCTAGGAGTCACCTCACTGGCGGTACATCAACCAAATACATATATAGGGTTTTTATTTATTATTACTCAGACCGGACTTTCAAGACTATACTTAATTCATAGTTGTAGTCAATTTGCTAGTGAAGGGTGAAGGCTGAAATTGACAAGGCTAGGGTAAAGGATGACTACCAACTTAACATCATGACACTTTGGATATGGAAAGGGAATACTCACTATAACTACATGTCGGACAAACAACAACACAAGGAATGACGGTGCCTCACAAATGGTTGAGTTGTTTAGAGAGTGCTTCTTCAACTTAGGCATCATGTCTACATCAAGTTTGATCCAGGTTCATTAGAACCATCAATTTTATTTCCATGGCTTTTTTGGCCTATATGACCTTTTGGGGACTTCACCAGTGCTTAAAAGCATCGCTAACTGCAGCTTTCATTCAGGACATATTCAAATTTATAAGGTCAACGATATTTGGATATAGCATATATTTAACCATTGCTTTTGAGACCTTTTCTTATACCCTTCACAGAGTATTTTAGCATTTCATTGCTCTTGTCTTTTGCTCGTATATGTTAAGAAACACATTTTAGAATTTACATTTTCCATGAGTGCATATATAAACATTTCCAATACAAGTAGTACATGAGCTTTTAGTTTTAGCCAACATCTCAAGTGACTAGGGGAAGTTCTGCGCAGTGCCAAACATAGGGACAACCGACCATAATAATTTAGGCATACAATCCAACTCACCAAAGGCAAGTTTTGTCACCAACTCAGAGCCGAGACATACTATAAACAAGGAGGTTTGTCCAACAAAGGTTCTAGCGGGGAAAGGTCCTCCATGCCATAAGTCAAGTAGCAAGTCGGGTTAAAAACAAAATTGGAAGGTAATGGATGGGTGGAGACAGTGAAAGATGAAACCAACACTAGCAAGCCAAAGAATGTTGGGAATGACTACCTCTATTCTCCCTAGGGAGGGTAAAACCAATGAGTATAGATCAGGAACTTCCAAGTCTAAGTAAGGACACCAATACATAATACAAATACATCCAAGTCCATATATTTATGACTGCCAGATCATGATATTAAATGCTAGTATATGTCACAAAGACGAGTATAAGAGCAATGATAACCATAACACAATAAAATAAATGCCGAGTCATAACCATGCAAATAATCCATCTGAATCGTCATCTGTCCAATGAGAAAACATTAGAACCAATCTGGGCATCACTAACTGCTCTGTAAATGACTGAATGGCTACATCAGTCCTCGAATCTGAGTGTCCCGAGACTCAGTCCTGACATGGGAGAGTATAATAGTCCACCAACAAAATAATGATCCGTCAAAACTGTTCATCTCAGCATCTCATATGTAAGAGATCTGACTGAAAAATGTACTATATCTGAAAAATAGAATATGTTAGCCTGGATGCTATATATGTGATAACAAACAGTAAATCTCCTCTATCTTCTTTAGGATTAATGTTAAATCACTTAACAATTTTAGCCTCAACTTATGTCAAATCAACGAGACATACTAGTGATGGAACTTATTGAACTATGAGGAAATATATAGCTGAAAATAAAATATGCGATAAGGCAATTTTGGACAGTTGAAACTTCATATATATATATATATATATATATATAAAGATGAAGTTCTTGTACATAACATATCCTCATCCGAAGGCTAGTACAATCCTCTAGCTCTTTAAAACCCTAGCTAAAGAAAACTAAGAAAAACCTTGGCCAACATCAAGAAGCTCCAACCAACAAGTATCACACTAGCAAGTCCTCCAAGGTAAGACGTCTCCTCTTCTCCACTCCTCAACAAATACAATCTAAGGTTTAATCACAAAACCCTAGCTTTAATGTTTCCAAGGGATAAAACCTTAACTCTAGCTTTCAAGATCCTCCAAGAAACCATAGTGCCTCCAAGACAAGAGATAGAAAGCACAAAGATGATCAAAGAGAGAGATAGAGACAAGTGCACTTGCCTCCTCACATCTCCAACACAAGATGACGATGAATAAGATACTAAAATGAGTCTCTCCTTCCTCTGTATATATGGGAGGTAAGGGAGGCTAATAATACATATGTAGCCTAAACCCTTACCAACAATGTACAAAGACATAAGTAGGCTCATAGATGTGAAGTGCTACACTCCAAGGGCACTGTCATGCTCCAAGGTGATGTCGTACACAAGAAAGGATTCAGTACAACGGTGCTCCATGATATGTGTCCAATGCTCCTCTTAAGTCATGAGCTCTGTTACCCACCTATTTCGACTAGGTGGCAACCTCATGTACATTGGAGATGTACATTCTTGTTCAGTTGTTTTATGGAAAACTCCTTGTGATTTTTCACCTTGCAGGGCAATTTGCCTCTTTGTACTCGAAATATCCGCTCCCCTGCGTGGGATAATTATTGTAATTTTATGTTCTACGTATGGATCATATGATATGGATGCCATGTCATGGACTTTATCATTAGGGAAGTCCCCTCATCGAGTGTTTTTCTCCTTCCAATAAATTTTGTTCTTTAACGATTTTTATTGGTTGGGTTTTCACTCAAAAAATCCTCCAAAGTGGTGACGTGCATTCTAGTAATCGAGTCCATGGGGTGGCTAAGGGTTCAAAGTGTTACTCATGATCATACTAGACATATCCTAGAGTCTTGCGGAATTTCGTTGAGTCTAGTCAGTCTTTTTTTAATTTTTTAACCTCACCGTCAGGGGTTAATTAATTAAAGTTTTGATGTAATAAGGTCGTCACTTGGTCCTTGGCATTTTGTAATAGGGGTATGAGTGCAAAAAAGAAATGCCATATCAACCCCTAAGCCATAGAATCAAGTCCCATGTCATTCGGACATGTGGTTAGGATTTTAGCCCACTTTTGGTCCCACTCAGGCAAAAACTAGGATTAATTAATTTAATTGCTTAGAGTGAAAAATGCAAAATTCTTATTTTTGGGCCAAAAGTCAAAGTTAGGGGCTCTAATTTTTCCTAAAGTTCATTCCTATCAAGGTTAAGGAGAAATAAACCCAAATGGGGCCTACTCAAAGAGGAAAAATAAATTATTTAAAAGAGGGGACATTTTTTGCTTTACGTGGGTTTTTTCGATCTTAATATGGAGCCCCTCCCCCTCCTGGAAGCTTCCAAAAGGCCCCCTCCTGGGTGGGTGACACTTGGCCATCATCCAAGGGCTTTCTCTTTAGGTTTTTAGCTATAAATAAGAGGCTTCTCCTCTCATTTTAGTATGAAGGTTCTTGGTAGCATGGTTATGCTGCCAAAATCTTTGCTTCTCTTCTCTTCTCTCTTTATTCTAGCATTTTGCTCAAGCCATTCTTGGCTCATCTTTGTATTGAATCTTGCCCTCATTGGGCCTATAATAGAATAAATTCTTTGGAGGAAATCTCTTCTATGGTGTGTTGGCTTCCCTCTTCAAGCATTGAGGTATTGTTGTTCCATTTGTGAGTATTTACTTTCATTTTGTTAAGCATAGATGCCCTTTGCAAAGGTCTTTGCAAAGGGATTGAATGGTAAATGGTTATTTGCTTTTCATTGTGAGTAGATTAACTTAACTCTACAAAGGTTTTTGTAGAGCTATTTATTTTGCTCATCTCCTTGCTTGCATTGTGTAGTTTTGCTCACTCATTTCTTGCAGATCCAAAGGCTTGAAGGAGGGCCTCCAAAGCCAAGCTCCTAATCTCTTTGTGTTTGTCAATCTACTTCTTTTACTGTTTACATTTTCGCTCATAGAGTTACGGGTCTAATAAACCTTGGTTTTATTCATTGGTTAATGAATAAAACCCTTGTTTTAGGGCCTTGATTCATTATATACTAGTATAGTAGCTTAAATATATTGTTTTTACATCATTTAGGTGGTTGGAAATTGCATTTTCAGCCCTCTAAACTTTCTGTTTTCAATCATTTTCAAATCTGAAATTTTCTGTAAATATTTGTATTTTTATACTAATTTTAATAACATTGTTTTTTCTGAGTTTACTGTAAATTCCAGCAAGCTTTTGCTTGTTGGTTTTTGACAGGTTTTAACAGGTATTAAGGGGAGGTGCTGCCAAAAAATTATAAAAAACACCCCTTTTGTACCCGCTTCAAAGAGGGTCAATTTCTAACATTTCTCCCTAATTTTTCATGGTGTTTTGAGGCTTGAAAAGTCTATTTTCTGTAGGTGTTTAGTTGTTGGTTTTTATTTCATTGTAAATCATAACATAGCATAACATAACGTAACAATCTAATCTAGCTTAGCTTTTACTTTTCAAGTTCACCCACCTTCCCCTTTGGGGATTGTTGTGAGGTTAGAGTAGTACTTGCTTATTAGCTTGCTTTACTTTCTCAAAGTTTTATCTATTTCAAGTATAAGCATTTGTTTTAATTGTATAAGAGTAATCATACAACTCAAGTTTTTCAATGTATCCTCTGCCTTCCATTATCTCCCTTCGGGGAACTCGGACCAAAGGGTATGAAAAGCAGAAGGATTTGGGGGTTTAGTTTAACTAGATAACTTACTTCCCGCTCTTTACTTTTTGCTACAAATCTTTCACACATTTACTTTTTTCAGTCTGGAGTTCAAGTACCAACATCTCTCATAAGGGATATCGCTTGGTTGACCTTGTTGATCGTTATAAAATAAACCTTGCATGCTCAATAGTAACAAGATCTAAAAATAACCCTCTAAAATAAACCAACAAATTCTTTGGCCCCCGATCCTCTACTCGGTTATCACTCTGCGGAGTACTCACGAGATATGACAGGGAGTGGAAGAGGTTTTAGTAATAGGCATCCACCATAATATTGTCTGAACCAATTAAAAACCGGTGACCGTTGGAAGCTACAGGGAGTGAGAGACCGAGGGGGGTCTCACGGCGTTCGTGTCCCACCTGATGAGCGCCTGGGCACTAGGGGTTTGATCTGCGAGCTACAGGTGGACTGGTTTCCACTGTTTTGAGCACAGCAGCACTCCATCTTTGGTTTAAGAGGATATGTGGTCGGGGTAGACACATCCCTTGGTTCTAAAACATTAATTGAATATTTAAGGCACCTCTTAAAATCTATTAAAATCAACCAAGAGACATTGCAAAACGTTTCACCAACATGATACTTTAGCAGGGATTGTTTCACTCCAGCATTTCACTTTGATTTCAAGTATTTGTTTCCAGCTCTTGCAATCTCATGTGTTGAATGTTTAAGTAATTGCAAATCTTGCATATCTGAATATCTCATCTTGGCATTTACATTGTGGTTTGTATTAAGGCATTAAGTGAATATCTTGTGGTGTGTTGTGTACATTTCCCTTTGCTTTATATGTTGATGTATATGTAACTTCGAAATGTATTTCACTTGTATTTCTTATGTATTGTAACCCGATGTTTATTCCGGGATGTACTTGAGGCATGTCATGCCCCGATGTTCCTATCGGGAGGTTCTATAATGTAAACAAGTCATGTCAAGTCATTGTGGGTAACCCTCCTATTGGTCAAGGGTTAAAGTCCTTGCAGTTCCGGGGCACTAGGGTTATTAGACTCTCTTAGAGGAGTCGGCCCTAGTTGTGTTTAGTCAAGTCAGGAATTAATATAAATAGAGAGCTAGCCTCTCTATTTATCACACACTCACTCACACTTAGTTGTAGCGCATAGCTGAGGAAGAAGAAGACACTGGGGCAAGGAAGAAAGAGGTTACTGTTGTCGGGAGATCATCTTACTGTTTTGGGGCTTTATTTTTGGTGCTGATTCTATCTTCTAAGGAAGTTGCGGGGTTTTCACCATTTATGGTTTCCCCGAGGATAAACACTGTGTTCATTGTCTCTTGTGTTTGATTGCTATGCTTGTTATTCTCTCAGTTAAAGATCCTAATGTATTGCTAGCTTAAATGATAAAAATCTAAGCGGGAACTAGGGCTTCCTACTTTGTGGATCTCTCTCCACAGATTTTCAGCAAAAGAAGGTTGGAATAACTCTCCTCCCTAGGGCGCATTTTTCTGTTGAAGTAGAATCCAATTTTGAGTTTTTTCAGTTTTGGACACAACACTGCTGCCGAAAATTAGGGCTTTCCACAGAAGTGGAATTTTTCAGTGAGCCCAGGCCTGGATTGATTTCCTCCTCAAAATTGAAGTTAGGGATCAAGATCAGAGCATTTGGTTGGACAGAACTCCGGAAAAGCAAAACCCTAATCTGCTCCTGAGCCAGCATTACAGAATTTCAGCTCCAAATCCAGATCCGACATCTTGACCTGGTAAGATCTAAATCTTTTGTATTTCCATTTGAGGTTCTCAGTTTAAGATGTCTCATCATACCAAGCTTGATGAAAAGCTTGAGGGCGCTGATAACCTTCGAGCCTGGAAGTATAGGATCTCCCTGGTCCTGGAAGAAAATGAGTTGGACTCCTATATCAATGAGGAGGTTCCAGTTCCAGAGGGAGATGAGGCTAAGGCCTTACATAAGAAGAAGTTGGTTATGGCAAAGAGAATCATTGCTGATTCAATCAAGGGTCACCTCATACCACAGGTGTCCTCCCTAAAGACACCTAAAGCTATATTTGATGCCCTAACCAAATTGTTTGAAGGGAAGAACATAAACAGGAAGATGACTCTGAGAAACCAACTGAAGAATGTAAAGATCCAGAATGCTGAGACCATCCAGTCTTACTTTACAAGGGTATCCCGGATCAAGGAACGGCTGGAAACAGTAGATGAAGAAGTGGAAAATGCAGAGATTGTGATGACCACCTTGAATGGTCTCCCTAGATCATGGGACTCTTTCATTCAAGGGATCTGTGCCAGAAAGAAGTTAGTCAAGTTCAGCAGACTATGGGAAGAATGCTCTCAAGAAGAAGCTCAGATAGCAGCTCGAGAAGAAAAGATGGGAAGTGAAGATCAAGCTCTCACAACCCACACCAAGAAAACCAAAAGGGACCATCATCACTCCAAAGGTAAGTCTCATCACTCTAGAAGAGATTGGGCTACTGTTAGATGTTACACATGTGATGAGAAATGTCATATATCCAAATTCTGCCCTAACAAAGGGAACTCAAAGAAGAAGAAGGGAAACAAGAGAAGACATCATGCTCATGCTGCAGAGGATGATGAACCTTCCACAAAGAGAATCAGACAAGAAAGTGATTCTTCAAGTGATGAAGAATATGCACTGATCTCCGTTCTCACGGGAACTGTTTCACATGGAAGCAATGATTGGCTCATAGATAGTGGTGCTTCCAAGCACATGACGGGATTCAAAGAATCATTTGTGAAACTATCTGAACATGAGTCACCTCACAAGGTGAAACTTGGGGATGACTACCAGTATCCAATAAAAGGTAGTGGTGAATCCTCCTATAAACTAGACTCTGGAAAGTCTATGAAGATGAAAAACGTATTGTTTGTACCAGGATTAAAGAAGAACCTCCTTTCCATAGCTGCATTGGATGCAAAAGGAATGAGGGTTGCTTTTGTAGATGGCCAAGTTTTTATGTGGCCAAAAGGAAAGACTTTTGACGAATCAATAGTGATTGGGGAAAAAATGAGGTCTATACAAATTGAATGGCCAACCAGAACAAGCTTTGGTTCATGACTTAGTAGAACCAAATGAACTTTGGCATAGAAGGCTTGCACATGTGCATTACAGGGCACTACCACTTGCAAGCAAAGCTGTTGAAGGTCTTCCAGAAATGCAGACAAAACATGATGGTGTCTGCAAAGGATGTGCGAAAGGAAAGAACACAAAGAAGACATTTCCAAGTAGCGAGAGCAAAGCAAAAGGAATCTTGGAAATCATCCACTCGATGTATGCGGTCCAATGTCATCAAGTCTCTAAGCAGGTATGTATATTATGTCTTTTTCATTGATGACTTTTCTAGGAAGACATGGATTTACTTCATGAAGAACAAAGATGAAGTATGCAGCAAGTTCAAGGAATTCAAAGCCTTGATCGAGAACCACACTGAAAAGAAGATCAAGACTTTTCGATCAGATAATGGCAGAGAATTCACATCAAATGAATTCAAAGAGTTATGCAAAGACTCAGGGATTAAGAGGGAGTTGTTCAACCCATATAATCCACAACAGAATGGGATTGCAGAAAGGAAGAATAGAACCATCATGGAAGCTACAAGAGCAATGCTTCATGATCAAGATCTTCCTATGCATCTATGGGCAGAAGCTGCCAGAACAATGGTGTATGTACAGAACCGTACTCCACACAGAGTACTCGAGAACAAGACACCTGAAGAAGTCTTTTTCGGCAAGAAACCAGAAGTCAGCCATCTCAGAATATTCGGCTGTTTAGTGTACATACACATTCCAAAAGAGAAGAGAACAAAATTAGATCCTTCAGGAAAGAAGGGTATATTTGTGGGATACTTTGAAAGCTCGAAGGCTTACAGAATATACTTCCTAGCTAAGTCACATGACACGAGGACACGGGACACGAAGGACACGAAAATACGAGTATTCGACACGAGACACGACGACCCCAGAAATAGGACACGGGGGACACGTTTTATATATATATTAAAAAAAATTATATATATATATATATATATATATATATATATTAAAAAAATACATAAAGATCTACATTTTTTAAAAACTAGAAGTATATACAATGTACATCAATCATAATATCATTCAATTGAAATTTGACAATGATGAATCAGTTATAAAATTATCAATGAATCATGAACTTTGAACCATAAATTACATATTTGATATTTCTCATTAAACCACAAAAATCAAAATGTATTACATAGATATCGAGAGAATGCCACCGACAAATACAAAATAGAGTAGACACTACTTAGTACTAGGTCTGGTATCTACTGTACCACTAGATACAAAATGAAAATACTAAATAGCCACGAGTAAGAATATCATAGCTCATCAATGGTACTAGCCATTGTCAAACGTCTTTCTGCTCCTCCATGTCAAAATTAACATTACTGTCGTAGCTCTTTCCTCTATCCTCCTCCTTTATAGCCTTTTTGATAGGACACATGTCCAGAAATCAGGACACGTTCCTGGCAAGTGTCCGACACGTGTTGAAAAGTGTCCAGATTTTGGGACACGAAAATTATGGTGTCGGACACGTATTAGGGCAAGTGTCGTGTCCGACACGTGGAATACGGGACACGGGCCCTATTTGGAAGTGTCCTGTTATTTAGCTTCCCAGGATTCAAAAAGATCGACATCAGCAAGGATGTAACATTTCATGAAGACTCAGCTTACAACAAATCCAGAAAGAGACCCGCTGAAGAACCTGAAGAAGCAGAAGCACCTAGAACTCATGATACAACCATGAACGAAGAAACTCAAGAAGAAGATTGAGAATTTGAAGAACCACAAGAACCTGTAGATCCACCTCAGGAGAAGAATCCTCATAAGAGGAAACCTGCTTGGGTACGGGAAGCTATCCAAGGTGCGGAAAGATATGGGGCTACAGAAAAGAATCATAGAGAAAGAAAGAGGACTAGATCCTGCTCCGGATATGTAGCTTTATTATGTGATTTCATCGATAAAGAACCTTCCAATTATGAAGAAGCGACAGAACGGAAAGAATGGAAGGATGCTATGATCGAAGAATATCAATCGATCATGAAGAACGATGTTTGGGATGTAGTCCTAAGACCAGAAGGGAAGTCTGTCTTAACTTCCAAATGGATCTACAAGATCAAGCATGCTGCAGATGGTAGCACTGAAAAATACAAAGCAAGATTTGTTGCTCATGGTTTCTCCCAGAAAGAAGGAATAGATTATGAAGAAACTTTTGCACTTGTAGCCAGATACACTTCCATCAGATCAGTACTTGCTTTGGCTGCAGTGATGAAGTGGAAGATACACCAGATGGATGTCAAGACTGCTTTCTTGAATGGTGTAGTGGAAGAGGAAGTGTCTGTGGAGCAACCACTTGGTTTTGAGGCACATGACGGGGAGTCTCAGGTGTGTAGAGTGAAGAAAGCTCTATATGGCTTGAAACAGGCACCCAGGACATGGTACGGCAGAATTGACAGCTTCCTATCCAGATTGGGCTTTACCAAGAGCAAAGCAGATTCCAACCTTTACTACAAGGTTGAAGATAGCAACCCAGTGATGCTCCTACTATATGTAGATGATCTGTTTGTAATAGGGATGGATGGGTTGATTGCAGATACGAAGAGGAAGCTTGCTGCCGAGTTCGAAATGAAGGACTTGGGTATGATGCATTATTTTCTAGGCATGGAGGTGTGGCAGAATGCGGATGGAATCTTCCTTGGACAAGGGAAGTATGCAATAGAGATCTTGAAGAGATTTGGGATGATGGACTATAAGGCCTTAACCACACCTATGGCATCAAACTTGAAGCTATTGAGTGATCCTTCATCTGAGTCGGTTGATGCCACGATGTATCGTCAGATGATTTGGTCCTTGATGTACCTGACGAACACGAAACCAGATATTTGCTTTGCTGTGAACACCTTGAGCCAATTCTTGACAGATCCGAGACATGTTCACTTGATTGCTGCAAAGCATATTCTAAGGTACCTGAAGGGTACAGTTGATTATGGGCTCAAGTATAAGACTGATTAGAGGATTAACCTGGAGGGTTATGTTGATTCAGATTGGGCAGGCAGTGCCATCGATAGGAAGAGCACTTCAGGGTGTTGCTTCAGTATGGGATCAGGTGTGATCTCTTGGTTTAGCAGGAAGCAATCCTGTGTGGCATTGAGTACAGCTGAAGCAGAATATGTCGCAGCCTGTTCAGCTAGTTGTGAGGCAGTTTGGCTGAGGAAGCTACTGTCTGATTTATTTGATCTCTAGTTAGATTCTACTTGTATATACTGTGACAACCAGAGTTGTGTGAAGTTGTCGGAGAACCCAGTGTTCCATGACAAGTCGAAGCATATCGAGATCAAGTATCACTATATTAGGGATATGGTGCAAAGAGGAGCAGTGAAGCTCTAGTATGTTGCGACGGATGAACAGATAGCTGATGTGTTGACTAAGCCATTGGCTAGGGTGAAGTTTGAGTACTTCAAGGAGAAGCTTGGTGTTCTCCAGATCGAGATTCCTCCCAAGAGGAAGTGATGTGTCCGTGCTGAGCCCTTCTGACATGGTGAGAGGATTGGTTCCTTCCATGGTCAAATATAAGTGCTATGCCCTTTTGACATGGTGAGAGGATTGGTTCCTTCCATGGGCGGATGTAAGTGCTATGCCCTTCTGACATGGTGAGAGGATTGGTTCCTTCCATGGTCGGATGTAAGAGCTGTGACATGGTGAGAGGATTGGTTCCTTCCATTGTCAGATGTATGTGTCGATTCCACATCCAGTATGAAAAAGGACTGGCTCTGTGAAGACACATCTAGTATGAGAAAGGACTAGCTCTGTGTGGATGCCACACCCAGTATGAAAAAGGATTGGCTCTGTGAAGACTCATCTAGTATGAAAAAGGACTAGCTCTGAGTGGATGCCACATCTAGTATGAAAAAGGACTAGCTTTGTGTGATGATACATCCAATATGAAAAAAGACTGGCTCTGTAGATGTACATCCAGCATGAAAAAGGGCTGGCTCTGTAGAACTTCCTGTGACGAGAAGAATCAAGAGATAACACCCGTGATGATTTAGTGATGATGATCCAGCAGTGATGATCCAGATCCGATGATGAAGATGACTTGAAGATGAAGATGACCTAAAGATGAAGATGACTTGAAGATGACGAGGACTCGATGATGATCTAGATGATACTAAGAAGAAGACTTGTGCTGAAAATTGTGTCGAAATAATACCTTCCTAGTTAAGAGGGAGTGTTGATGTATATGCAACTTCAGAATGTATTTCACTTGTATTTCTTATTTATTGTAACCCGATGTTTATTCCGGGATGTACTTGAGTCATGTCATGCCCCGATGTTCCTATCGAGAGGTTCTATAATGTAAACAAGTCATGTCAAGTCATTGTGGGTAACCCTCCTATTGGTCAAGGGTTAAAGTCTCCGCAGTTCTGAGGCACTGGGTTATTAGACTCTCCTAGAGAAGTCGGCCCTAGTTGGGTTTAGTCAAGTCGGGAATTAGTATAAATAGAGAGCTAGCCTCTCTATTTATCACACACTCACTCACACTCAGTTGTAGCGCATAGTTGAGGAAGAAGAAGACACTGGGGCAAGGAAGAAAGAGGTTACTGCTGTCGGGAGATCATCTTACTGTTTTGGCGCTTTACTTTTGGTGCTGATTCTATCTTTGAGGAAGTTGCGGGGTTTTCACCATTTATGGTTTCCCCGAGGATAAACACTGTGTTCATTGTCTCTTGTGTTTGATTGTTGTGCTTGTTATTTTCTCAGTTAAAGATCCTAATGTATTGCTAGCTTAAATGATAAAACTCTAACATTATACGTGTATATTGTATATCTTTCTTTAGCAATTGTATATCTTTTGTAAGTAATTATAATCTTGTGGATCTTGCTTAGATAACTGTGGCTAATCTTAGCTTGTAATATATCTACTCCATTCTTTATCTAAGGCACTGGTCTAATAATTTAACAAACCTTAACAATTAATCCCTTTACTGATTTGTTAATAAATCTAGGAACTTAGCATTCCTTAGGGACTACCCCCCTTGGCTCTGTAGGGATTAAGCCTAAACGGAGGAGTTGTGGACTATGGTGACAGTGGTTCCCAGCTCTCACTTGCCCCCAATGACGCACACAATGGTTGGAGGCTTTCCATGTTCTAAAGTGCCTATTAGGCGGTAACAAGTTCCATTGGGTCCATTGCCTTGCACAAGCACTATTGCAACCTAGGCATCCAAGCTACCCCATGCTATCTGTTGGTGTAGTAGCTGCGTGAGGCATCCTCACACATGTCGGCCCAAGAAAATTTAATGATAAAATGTATTTTATTATGGAACAAGTGAAGTCGGCCCAGTAAAAATAGACAAGTCGGCCTCAGTTAAAAAGTCACCCAAAAATTAGTATAAATAGGAGGGATGTCTCCTCATTTGGACACACAACCAAGCAAGTTTGCTCCAGCTACAAGGAAATTTGTTGCTGCTACTAGAAGACTAAATTCTGGGGTTCTCTAGCCTTGAAGAAGTTAACTCTTGTTTTTCTTGGGGTTTATGATATTGCTATTTGGATGTACATTGATCTCTAAACAAATTTTCTCTCTTGAAAGGTGTGAGCTCGAGGGAGACAATAATCTTGTATTGTCCATGGTTGGGAGGTGATAGATCATCACTGTGGTTAAGCGAGCTCCACATTTATTATTGTTTCTGTGCTTGGTCATTCTTTTAGTGATCCTATTATTGTTATGCTGCTAAAATCTAACATGCTATTAGAGTAGTGCTAAAAGAAGCCATTGTCAGAAATAGGGCTTCACATTTTGGAGTGTTTGCAACCTCAGATCATCTCCGAAGGAGCATAGAGCAATTCACCATAAGAGGGAGCATCTTTCTGTGGAGGCCAAATCCAGTTTGGTGAAGTTTCATGTTTTGACCTAATACTGCTGGGGTCAAGACCTAGGGCTCGTTGGATCTAGCCTTTTTGTCCACGTCTTTGGCTCGATCTTATCTTGCTCCAACTCGTCTTGATAGAGCACAACTATCTGTGGAATTAGTTTTACAAGTATCCATACTTCAAATTTGACCTAGCTCCTACTAGAGTTTGTGGTCTATTTTTGTAGTCAAGATGATTGGCATGAAGGTTGAAGATAGACTCGATGTGACTTCCAACTTCAGCTCATGGAAGTCTAGGATTCTTCTTATCATAGAAGAAAATGATCTTTTGAAGTTTGTGAACGAGAAGGTTCTAGAACCAGAAGAGGAAACCGAGAAGTCTCAGTGGAGGAAGAGTGATGCTAGGGCAAGGAGAATCTTGGTAGATTTAGTAAAAGACCATTTGGTTCCTCATATCTCTCAGAAGAAGGCTGCCAGGAAGATGTTTAGAGCCTTGAGGAAGCTATTTGAAGATAGCAATATCAATCATGCCCTCGCTTTGAGAAACTAACTATCAAATCTCAAGATGATGAAGTCAGAGTCAGTCACTTCTTACTTTATGAGGATCTCAGAGCTAAGAGATCAACTAAGCACCATTGGAGATCCACTTGATGATACAGGACTTGTCATGAACACTCTTAATGGTCTTCCTCCATCTTGGGAGCCATTCATTTAGAGTCTTAGTGGGAAATCCAAGTTGCCCAAGTTTAATCATATATGGGCAGTTGCATGCAAGAAGAGACAAGACTTGCAGCGAGAGGAAGACTACATGGCACTCAACATGAAGAAATTAAAATACTTACATCTCATGTCAAGAAAGCAAAAGGTAAGGGAAGAAAGTTTCATAGCAAAAAATACAAAGGTGAAAGATCTAGCGCTATTTCAGAATAAAAGAAGAAGAATAATCTTTCACACATTAAGTGCTTCAAATGTCATATATATGGACACTGTCAGTCAATGTCATGGTTCAAATAAAAGCAAGCATGAAGCCTCCACTGCATATGTTGATGAAGACACCTTTCACAAGAAGGCAAGGATTGATGATCCTACAGAGTTAAGGTGATTATAAATAGCGATGAAGATCCATATCGTGATGGGCTTCCAACAAGAAGATTAGAGGACTCTCATGAATCCTACAAGGAGGTAGTGGGAGCCCACCCACAAAACAATAAAAGATAAGTATTTGGATTTATTGCTCTTATAGATTAGATCTGTTTTGAGCATATTTTATATACAGATCTATAGTTATCTAGTTCTTTTATTGATTAACAATATGATCATATAGTATTTGTTATGTATATGATTGTTCAAATAGCCATAATGTTGCACAACATTCCATGAACCCATCTTGGATGACCTCCTTCTAACATGCTTAGAGTAGTGCACACTCTTGATAATATGTTTTAATGGAGATAACAAGCATCCAGATAGTTACTATATGTGTTGTGCTGAAGCATTGGCTAATATGCCTACATAACTATGTATGAATTGATTTACATTGTGCAATGTCATTAACCATCTGACGAGATTTGACTTGTAGGGAAAAGACCATATGATATGGCCTACAAGAAAAAGATGATGAGACTTGTTTTGAAGGACAAGTGATGGACATATAGATCCCGTTGATATTCAATGATCAAGAGAGAGCAAATTGATCATAAGCGGGAAGCTTCTAGGAGCATGACTCTCAACCCAAGCTACAGATCAGGAAGAAGGATAACTTCCCTAACAGACGAAGCAGTTAAATGGAAGTCATGATTGTTCAACAGTGACAATAGATAGACGAGGACCGAATACATTTAGATATACGAGGACACATGATCCACAGGCCTAGAGGATCTCATACAGAGATTGGTGATTAGGAGCATAAGGCTCCAATGGATATCAGTGTCTCTACTATAGATGTTTGGTTTCTTTGATGATTATGGAAAGCAGTTGGTTTTCGGTTAGTATCATGACAAGTGGATTAGAGTACGTTAGTCTTGGAGGATGAGAGTTACTCAATTGATTTCTGAGGAGACAGAGGGGGTTAGCCCTTGAAATGAGGATCTTAGACTATTGCATCACGTATTGATGGTGTGGCAGAAACCTGATGAGGTCTTTCTAAGTTAGGGAGGAACACAGTTGAGATCCTGAGCAGATCTAGCATGATGACTGTGAGTACATGGCTACATTGATGACGATGTTGTTTTGATTTAGATCCCACCATATAGACAATTGAGAGGATCTTTGATGTACATGGTCGTCACCAGGTCGGATACTTAATTTTAGTAAGGAGTCGTGCTTATTTGTTTTGTGAGAATTGGTGTTCAGATTGGCACCTCATATAGGCTGATGGACTAGCCTATGGGTAACTCCAGAAAAGGACCAGAATGCTCAAATGCAGAGGGAGCAAGGCGCCCTAGCACAGAGGGAGATCTCCCAAACACCCTGTGATGGGGTGGGGAGACTAGTCTCTTGATCCTCTCCCATACAAATACTAGAATTCAGTCATATGATTTGTTATTATTTCAATTATTTGCATTTCATAGGGCAGGACAAAATTGTGCGCCTCGATATATTTGATGCATCTGTTCGCTAATATGTGTTCAGGTCTATAGGTTCACAAAAGATTCTACGAGAGCACATTAGTACCTATATGATACAGGATGGGACCGTACTTTGCTCCCGAACACCTTGTGATGGGGTGGGGAGACTAGTGCTTGATGAGTAGTGTCGATGCATCAAGTTGGTGTTCCCGCAGTATTAGCCATGTGATTTGGATAGGGTTGAATGTCTCAGAGTGGGGTAGTACCCTCTTTCGGACATCCTGTGATGTGGTGGGAAGATTAGCCCTTAGTTGCACACACTATCCTCCTAGAGGTTGAGCATCGGGCATTCCTTCAGTAATAGCCTTGACTTGGCTAGGAGTGAATGACCTAGGGTGGGACAGTGCCTTCTCCAAGTCATCCTATGATGGGATGGGGAGACTAGTACCTGGTTGCTCACTCATCAACTCATGATTCAAGATGGGGCAATGCCTTGTCCCACCCATCCTGTGACGGGATGGGGAGGTTGGTCTCACGATTGACTCCCTCGGGAAGAGGGAAGGTTGACTTTACTCCTTGACACTCTGAGACGGAGTGGGGAGGTTCTATGATTATATCCCTCGCTGAGAGAGAAGGATGATTATACATATACCATGCATTCTCTCGATCACTCTGTGAGGAGTGAGGAGATCTCTCGGACATCCTGAGATGGGATGGAGAGGCCAATGCATTCTCCTGATCACTCCGAGAGGGAGTGAGGGGATCTCTCAGACATCCTGAGATGGGATGGAAAGGTCAACACATGTTCCCAGACACTCTGTAGAGTGGGGAGATCTCTCGGACACCTGAGATGGGATGGAGAGATTTAGTGCATTCTCCGAATCACTCCGAGAGGGAGTGAGGAGATATCTCAGACACCTTGAGATGGAGTTGAGAGGTTGGCGCATACTGGTACATATGTATGGACTCACAGATGGACATGTTGAGCTGGTGCATGTTTCCCGATGGATTGGGTTGAGCTGAGGCACGTTGAGCTAGTGCATGTTCCCCAATGGACTGGGTTGAGCTGGTGCATGTTCCTGAATGGACTGGGTTGAGCCGAGGCACGATGAGTTGGTGCATGTTCCTTGATGGACTAGGTTGAGTTGAGGCACGTTCTTGATGGACTGGGTGGAGCTGATACATGTGGACACTTCTCGACAAACTGAAATTGTGTTGAAAGACCTTCCTTATGATATATAAATGTTAAAGATAGCCGTGATGTATAAATGATACCTATATGTGTTATAGTATGATGATACTGATGATTCCTCCCTCACACAAGTCAACCCAAGAAAATTTAATGATGAAATGTATTTTATTATGGAACAAGTGAAGTCGGCCCAGTAAAAATAGATAAATCAGCCCCAATCAAAAAGTCACCTAGAAATCAGTATAAATAGGAGAGACACCTCCTCATTTGGACACACAACCAAGCAAGTTTGCTCCAACTACAAGGAAGCTCGCTACTCCTACTAGAAGATTGTTTTCTGGGGTTCTCTAGCCTTGAAGAAGTTAGCTCTTCTTTTTCTTGGGGTTTATGCTGCTGCTATTTGGATGTACATTGGTCTCTGAATAGATTTTCTCTTTTGGAAGGTGTGAGCTCGAGAGAGACAACAATCCTGTATTGTCTATGATTGGGAGGTGATAGATCATCACCGTGGTTAAACGAGCTCCACAATTATTATTGTTTATGTGCTTGGTCATTCTTTTAGTAATCCTATTATTGTTATGCTGCTAAAATCTAACACTATCTAGGGTTCAATTCCCTTCTTCAAAATTCTAAACACCCCTCCAATGCAAGGTGTTCTCTGAGCAAGCAACCACCATGTGGCTAACATGTAGAATGTCACCATGATGTTTGAAGATCTCCAATGCTCTAAGGAAGAATGTCATGCAAGCACCCAATTGAGGTCAAGAAATCACTAAGCCATCCATCTCCAATGTGCAAGTCATCATGGACCATCCAAGGGTTGATCATACATCATGTACTCCAAATCTCATGAAGCACCCTCAAACATGGTCTAAACACTTTCAGGGTGACCCCGAAATCTAACACCCTCTTTACGAGGAAAGTGTTTTCACCAACACCCATTGACTCCCTTTACAACCCCACCATACTTGCCATTTACAAATCTGTACTTGTTGCTGTCTTGGAATCGACCCAAACATCCTCCTCCAAAGAATGTTGACTACCTATGAATATGAAGGAACATAACTCTATATCACAAGCAACTTACCAATTTTCAACATCCCTTAAGTACACACGAGTCGAAATCTTTGGACACCACATTATGAGATGTCCAAAATATCCTGTAAAGATAATCACATCTTCATGCAAGACCAAGGTGAGTAGATTAGATCTATCAAAATCACAAAGATAAAAGTCAACACAAGCCAACTCGTTGATCTTGAAATACCAAGTTATTGGAAGAAAACTTCCACTAACTTTTGCTTTCTTCCATAGGGTTTTCTTGCAAATTGGTTTTCCCTACTGTGTCATGTGACCACCATTGGGTTTTATTGCTTCCAAAGGGTTTATTAGATTCCTTGGGTTTTCTTTTGAGGCTTCTTATATGGAAATACCCCCTTTAGAAAATCCCCCCCCCTTTTTTTTAACTTAGTCCCTTAGATATATTGTTTGGTTCTTTAGGTCTTTGATCCATTTTTGGTCATATAGCTGTTGAGATTTGTATCTCGAGATGTTCTTCATGTGCTCATGCCTAGCATGAAGGAACATTATTAGAGTAGGCATCAGTGTAGTGTGTGAGAAACACTCTACCAGTTGACATGGATCCAGTGATGGAAACATGCAGAGGTTTGTGAGACCTCTACCAGTTGCATGTGAGGAATGCAGGGATGCACCGGTTTTTAGTGCAACAATGTGATTTGCATGATGCATGTGCATGAAAAGCAAGTGATGCATGTGCATGAAAAGTAGGTGATGCATGCGCATGAAAAGTGAATTAAGGTTTTGGAACCCTAATCTCAACATAAGTTATTAAAAGGTTGTAGAAGGTAAAATATAGGCAACTTTTGTGTGATACAGGGGCAGAGATAGCAAGAGGCTACAAGCTGAGTGAATCATTGAATGAGGAGGGAGAATCATTGCATGAGAAAGGGGGTGCATTCTTGAGAAGAGAAGGGCACATCACCTGGCAAAGAAAGGGTGCATATATGAGGAGAGTGATAGCACACTTGATCTAAGGTAGAGAGGAATCCTTGTAGGTAATAGATTCATCAGTAGACAACTCAAAGATTGACCACACAACAAGAACAAATCTGTGTATGAGAGGGGTGAATGCCTGCATGAGAGACGGTGCATTCTTGAGTAGAGAGAGCAGAGTTTCTTGTGGTATGAGGGTGCAAATCTAAGTAGAGACGTAGCACACTTGATCTATAACAGAGGGAGGATACCTTAAAGGAAGAGATTGTTTCTATGAGAGTTTGAATCCGGCTACGTAGTATTCACTGATTCAGTTGACAGAGGGGACAAATTCTTTGAAAGGAAAAGGTGTACTTCACTGGAGGGGATCGAGCTCGACAATTGAGTTCATCAGTTGTGAGAGATGGCATCACTGAGACAATGATCTAGGAGTAGAGGGGTGTGAGTCCCTAGTTAGATAGCAGATTCAGAGAAAGGCATGATTAGAAAGAAAGGCACATTCAGTCAGAGGGGCACATTACCCAACTATCCATTAGAGATCAGACTTGAGGTTTAGAGCCTTTTGGCTCAAAGATAAGTTTGTGTTGGATTAATCTATTGTATCTATTGTAAACTGCTTGAAGATAATAAACACTACTCTATCTCTCACTGGTTTTCCCGCAAGGCTTTTGTCCAGGGTCACTTTGACAAAAAAATTATGTCTCCATTTTATGTGTGTGATTGCTATTGAGTAAAAGAGGTAAATTGATCTCACACGTTTTATGTTATAAATAATTGTATGCTCTGGGATTGAGAATCGGTGTTTAGTACTTGCATGTGATTTAGAGAGACTTGAGACTGAGTTGGAGTCAAGTATTTTTCAAACAATTTTGAAAATTTTACAATAACAAGCCTGGAAACTAGATTGCAAGGAGATGGGCTATTTGCTATGATTTAGGTAGTAATGCGAAAAAGCCAATGTCGTGCACCAATACTCAACATATTTTGTACATGAGCTATTTTGTTTGTAATATTAAATGCCCCATCACTAAGTTAGTTGAGATTTATCATATGAAGGAGTCATTGCTAAGTTACTAGAGAGGTGTTAGTTACAAGCTGAGCTATAGGGGATCTCCCCTTGTCACTTCATTCTCGAAGTGCACTCCCATAGTGAGTGATTTTAGGGAGTGTGCTTCCTCTTAAAAGAATCGTTCCCTGCCATTTTCAAGAGCGATTAGGGAGAGACGAGATCGTCCCTTCCAAGAGCAAAAAATTCCCTCCCCTCGTGCTCCTTAAGTGATTCCACAAGCCGGGCATGATTTTTTTCCTCTTTTCCTTATTGGAACCAAGACATGGTTCCAATGTCTTGTTTAGGCATGGCTAGGGTTCTTTTAGCGGATTGAAACACTTGCTCGCTCCATTTGCTTTCATTTTATTTTTCATTCCACTCCTCTTTGCTAGGGTTTTGAGTGGGTTTGCTTGTTCTTTGCGAGCAAATTTGTGAGAGCTTGGAAGGGTGATTGAAGGTTTCTATTTGTGAGAGATTGGAAGGGAAATTGAAGGTTTCCATAATTACATTCAACCACCATTGGAGAGTTCAAGAGATAGGCTCTAAATCCTACTCATTGTTTTTTTAAAATTTTTTTCCAATGTGTTCAATCTTGAATGTTATTTTCTTCTAGTCTTTCCCATTTCTCCTTCTCCATCATTCTATTCCAGCTAGCGAATTGTTCTCATCTTGAGTCAAGAACCTTGATGGGTATTTGGTTTTTCCTTTTGGTTCCATTTTTTATTATGATGGTGGTGTTGGGAAGCTAAAATTATAGTGATGAGGAGGAAATAGGGAGTGGCACATACCCTAGAGAGGAGGAAGAAATAGAAAGGGATGATGATAATGAAGTTGATAGTGATGATGGACAAAAACATATAGAATTCAACATGTTTGTGGAAGTATGTTAGAAGGCTTGGGGGAGAGAAAGAGGGTGGAACCACAAAGTTGATATGCCCCCATTGTACTAAAATTCACATGGTTCTTATACTCGTGTGAGAAAGAATCTATGTGGGATTATGCCATGGGATGAAGGTAAGACTATTGGAGTCAAAACTTGTGACCAAGTGTGAGTGAAACAAAAACAAGAAGGAAGAGGAGCTTGCACAAAATAAATCCAAGAAGTCAAGGGTTGAATTTAAGACTTTAGGTTCACACAGAATGTTTGGTGGTCAACGCCCATCCCCCCATGGTAGTGGATTCTAACTTATGCATAGAACAATATCAAATTTCCTTGAACAAGGTTGTATAGATGATGTGGATGCAAATTCTTTTAGGTTTCTCGATGGATGTGGTGTACCATTCAATGTTCTTTGCTCACCCTATTGACATGAAATTAGTACAAGCCATCAATGATACCCCAAGGATACAAGAACCATGGATATGACAAAGGTAGAACTATGGGACTTGTCAGGGAAAGAGCCAAAATCCATAATGCTTTGGGAAATTCTACAAATGATTGGATCAACTATGGGGTATCCATTGTATCTGATGGTTGAACAGATGTTAAAGCCAGAGCATTGATAAATATTCTTGGTGTGTCTTCTAGTGGTGTGGTCTTCCTTTGAGCCCATGACTACTCGGATCAATATTTCGGTTAGTGTGTTTGGTTCACACATTGAACCTTTTGATGCGTGATATTATTAAGATGCAGGACTCTTATTATAGATGGATTTGTGCATTTTACAAGAGAGAAAATAATGATAAAAGTTATTACAATCATAGCATGGCCCACCACATTTTTCACAATCAGTTTAGGTTGGAGCTACTTAATATTGCAAAGACCAAATTTTCTAGCTACTAACTCACTTTTAGGTGCCTTTCGAAGGTAAGAGAGGCATTAGCTAGTATGGTCTTAGATGATTCATGGTAGGGTTTGAAAGGCATCGCTACAACCACATATGATAGACATGATTTTTAGGGGGTGGAGGACGTTGTTCTTGATGGTCAATTTTGGGCACAGGTTACGTATGTTTTGTAGCTCACCAATCCTGTTTATAATATGATTCAATTTGCAATTACAGATCAACCAATGATTTGGGAGGTGTATGAGTAGATGGATAGCATGCTAGGCCAAATCAAAGACATTGTTGAGCAAAGAGATGCAATCTTCTATGATCATATTCATAAACACATTGTGAAAAGGTCATATAATCTTAATGTTCCACTCAATGCCCTAGCATGTCCTTACGCCTAAATAGTATTCTCCATCTTGTTTGGCCCAACCAACACCTGGGGATGAGGTTAGGAGAAAACCACACACAGATCCACAGGTGCAAAATGGGTATATGCATGCATTAGACAAGTTGGTCCCTGATGAAGAGGAGTGTGCTCAGGTATGAAGTCAATTGAGCAAGTACATCAGTGAGCATGAAGTCTTTGCTAACCTACATGCAACCAAAGATTGAGATAGGTTGAAACCTATCAAATGGTGGAACATGTATGGCTCCTCTACTACACATATGCATAAATTGGTGGTGAGGGTGCTTTCATAGGTTGTTAACACTAATTTTGCAGAGAGGTCTTAGAGAACCTACAACTTCATCCATAGCCTGAAGAGAAACAACTAAAATGTAGATATGGTAGAAACCTTGGTTTATGTGCACTACAACTACAGGGTGTTGTCCCACTGTTGTGATGCAACCAAGAATAATAGAATATATGTGACTCGGGATAACAATCTAGAGGAGGCTAATTTGTATGATGGAGCCATAACTTTAGAGTGCTTGGAGGCTGAACTATTGGGTGATTATGATGGTAATTCGATTCATATAGCAAAGATGCCATCCCCAACGACCAACATGTTTCTAGATGTAGGAGCTTTGCCTTTAGCTTCACAATGTCTAGCATTGCATTGGGGCCATGCAGCGATTGCTCATGTTCCACGAACATTTCTAGTTGCTCCTACTATTCCTAGATAACGGGAAAAGACATTAGAGGAAATTTCAACTCAAAATGGCCCTCCTAAGGGAAATTAATAAAATAATAGTTAAAATAATAAGATAATATTTATTAATTTTGGAGGAAGAAAAGAAAAAACTACTTTTTTGTTCATATTTTCGACATATCTCCCTTTGTTTTTACTCAAATTTCGATCGAGAGAACTCGTTGGATGCGGAATTAAATTACGCATCTAACGAGTACCCACTCGGCATACTTTTGACGGGCCCCGCTAGCCCAAAAACAAGAAATACCTGGAAAAAAACGTGATGATGACATCATCATCACGTTTTTTTCCAGGTATTTCTTGTTTTTGGGCTAGCGGGGCCTGTCAAAAGTATGCCGAGTGGGTACTCGTGATGCGTAATTTAATTCCGCATCCAACGAGCTCTTCCGATTGAAATTTGAGTAAAAACAAAGGGAGATATGTCGAAAATACGAATAAAAAAAGTAGTTTTTTTTATGATACCTATCCCCAAATTTATATTAAAAAATTGCTTAAGAGGTGCTCCATTTTTGAATTTTAAAGAATTTTGATTGGCTAATACATGATGACATGGAATTTGTATTATTTTTAGAAGGCCCATTTTAAATTGAAATTTCCTCTAATGAACTGGAAGTTTCTTGTGGCAAGAGGAAGGCTTAGTGGATAGTACTTTGTCTTTAAAATTTATTGTGGTTTAATTTGTAAACATTGTATGATAGTTTAAGTTTTAACTTTAAACTTTGAAGTTTGGATTGTTGATTGCATCTTACAACTCTTTGGTAATGAATATGATGCTGTGTTTCATTCATGGTTGATGCTATCTATTAGAGTTTGTTGATGGCAAATGTTATATGTTGAAACTTGAAGGTTGATGATAGATCATTTGATGACAATGTTATAAGTTATAGGTACTAGATGATTGATGTCATATGTGTACTAAATGGTTAGATCTATTGTTTCATGTTTTTTGTAGCTAATTTGGCATTCTGCAAGTTTTTTTTAATATCTATGCATCAATATATATATATATATATATATATATATATATATATATTGAGAAATACTTATTATTCACAAGGCCATATGTACAATCATACCCGCCTAGGGATTTGAACTCGGGTCTCCAAGCAAATACAAGCCAGATCACCTCGCTGCTTGCTGATAGACCAAAATATATTGAGATTTTCACCACTATGTTAGTGGATAGGTGTTAGCATGAGAGTTGTATTAAAAGGGGCCTTGCCCTTGTAATTAATTCAACCTATTATCGATGCGATCAAAATTTGTTACTCATTTTACTATTTAGTACCACTTACATAGTTATTTCTTCCTTCATCCGTTAGGGAATCATAGGTGCATTCAAACCCAATTATAGATGATCTCGACCCTTGTTCTTTATTATTGTTGTTTATTTCAGCTTATTATTATTTATTGTTGGAGTGTTTCCATTTTGGGTACTGGAACAATTCAACCAACAAACTGGCTACCTTGAATCCATGGGATGCCAGAGTTTGATTTGATGAAGTCAACAATGGCGATTTCACTATTAAACCATTGGATTCAAGTGAAAAGAAGATTGGTAAGACAGTTGGTGGCCTAAACCTAGTACATGCAATGAAGCATATGTGGAATGGAGGAAGCATAACTTGTTGGGAGACAAAGATATCGAGAATAGGAGCCAAGATTTGAAGGCCAATCCCGTGGGCAACATGGCAAGGATGGTATGAGATTAAAGATGGGAATGCCTGAAATCATTTAATGGTTTTGGTGATATATAGTCATGGGATTGTGCTAATTAGAATATATATATATATATCAGTGTTGGCAGACTTGTCAAAAAGTTGCCAAGTCTGACTGAGTCAACTCCAGGTTGAGTACTTGCCTGGCAAACTCGGCATTCTTTCCAGACTCGTGAGTCTCAGAGACAGACTAACAAGTCTGATTGTGCTGCTAGCAAGACACCCCCCACACATGCGATTTGTGAATCGACTTGTCAACGGTTTTTTGGAAGGACTTTTAGGAGGGAAATGAGGTGTTTGAGACGAAACAACAGGCCATTGTGGACAGGTTGAAAATGCTACAGGAAACCTGGAGAATCCTGAAAATTAATGAAGCAAATCTAACACATGCAGACTACCTTGAAATGGGAAGTTTCCGTCCTATATATTATCACTGATTAAATGCATCTTTGTCGATTTAGAGTACTCTGATATATTTCACTCGGTAGAGGAGAAATACGATCTGGTTATTGTCCAAACTCTGCCCTAATATGCATCAAACATGTCATAAGAAAGCCAACAGTCTGACTGATTATTCTACACATCTAGTAGTATGACTAAAATTACAATTGAAAGTTTAATAGCAATATGGAGCACCCTGATCTGATGCCATTAACCACGATGAGATAGTAAGGAGATTCTTGAGGAATTTATGCTAAGTTTGACTAAGTTCACTGTGCATCTTAATTTTTGAATTTGTTTTAGTTATGCAAATTATGAAGTAACTTGACTATTGTTAATGCTCAATGGTTTAATTGATACATTCATCTCTTGAAAAATGAAAATGTTGAAATAATTAGGTTTCATTCCATTTTGGCTTTCATATACTTAGTCAAGCATTTAGGTTGTCATTGTAAAACAAGAAGTAAATGTGCTGACTAGCATACTTTCATGTGCATCAACTTCATCTTTAGGAGTGAAAAAGTCTTCAACGCAGTGATGATTTCTGATGTCTACAACATTTTTTGTGTAAGTTTTTTCATCTTTTAGCAAGTGTAAGACTTGCCCCTCTTGGATGTCTTACTCTTAATATTAGTGTCTTCATGTTGTATTATCATATTTTATGAGGTGAACTAGTGAATTTCTGCATAGAATGTGGTTTTATAACTTTTGGAAATGTCACTAGTATAGTTTTTGTGCACAAATTTATTATATTTCGAGTTTTTTTTTATTTGCCAAGTCCCAGGCCAGCGGAGTCTTTGCCAAGTCCAAGTTTGAAAACATATATATATATATATAAAACACACACTGAGTTAGTAGTCCGTGATCTACAATATCTTATATGATATGTTTATCAAGTTTTTTTTTTTTTTTTTTCGGGGTGCGGGGGGTGTGTTTTACAGTTATTGCAAGCTGAACAGCTTTTTCTTGGTGAATTTTGTATGCAGGAATATTTTGTTTAATAGAAAAGAGCTTCATTGGTAATGCTTCTTTTATTACATTTACCCTGTAGAATTTTAGAAGAATAAGTAAATTATCTTATCAAATTTAGATACATTTACTAGGATATTTATTAAAACATGAGTCTCACGGAAGCTATTAAATACCATTTTGCTAAAAAATTATGAACGAGGATTTAAATGCTTTCGTGAGATTGTAGTCTTATACTTTACCTAATTTAAATTGACATACTCTTATTACTCAATTTCCTACTAATCAATAGAAAAGAAAAAACAAGAAGTCAACATAAATTTATTGATATGCGAAAATAATCAGAAATGGTATGTTACACTGAATACTTGTAAATGTAGTCCAAAAGGGTTAGAGCAATTGGTAATGAGTAATTGAGATTAGAAATTGTAAATGGAAGGTCTTTATGTTAAACACTACTTATGTAGTACATATTAATAACGCAAATATGATATCATATATTGATATTGAGTCTTGATACCATATATTTATTTATAAATATCGAAAACATTAGAGCTGAAATAATAAGGTTGCATCTTAAAAGTTTAAAATTACTCTCATATATTATGTGTACATCAATTGAATAGTAGTAAATTAGTAATCTTCCGAGTTCCAATTGTACATTCAACATTGTAAATGAAAGCAGAGTAAACTGCATTTATGCCAATCATTATTTATAAATGATCAATCCCTAATAAAACTTAAAATTGACTTTACATTGGGAGCAACAGGGCTGTTTGGCACAGGCTGGTATCTTAAGATAATTAGGATTAACATATCTCGAACTATACTAATTTAAAATACATAGTTTAAGAATCACTGAATAAGCACAGTTCATGGGAGAGTACTGAAAACTGTTCTTAACAGTGGTGAATAGATTTTAATGATGCTAAGCTTGTGCAAAGTCGCCTTATTCTCCCCCTATTCTTTATCGAAACATGTTTAGGATAAAGGTTTCAAGTAGTGATATGGAAATACACTGTATAAGATTCATCCCTGAAGGCCAAAAGAGGTGCAAGAAGGTAACTTCTCTTTGAACCAGTGGCAATGAAACTGATTGGATTATATGCACTGAGCCCTATGTTTGCATTGTAGCTAACTGCACGGTTGAAATCCAAATCCCTTTTTGTAGGCTTGCACTGCAATTGAACAGATTGTCCAGTCTGATAACTTGTCCCTCCGTGGAGAAAGCAAGTAGGAAGATTTACAGACTCAAAAGAGAGAGAGTTATCATTCCCATCCAATCCTGGGAGTACTTTGAAAATGGTTGCCCTGTCCACAGACAATGCCATGCAAGACCTGAAGGAGCACTGTTCTTTATCTGCCAGGCTGACTTCACCTTGCCGTGAAACAGTCAAATTGTTATTGATTCCCTGATGTGCAATAACCATTCCAGGATGATCAAAGAGCTCTAGATAAACTGTCTTTCCCACAAAATCCATGGCTGAATCTGAATTTCTTTTTTTTTTGCGGCTAGTCTCTACGTCAGAATCTACAATTCTGAAAGTAGCATGAGCCGCCTCATCTGTCCCTTTCTCTGGAAAAGAATCCATTATTATTGTTTTTGAACTATTGTTGTATGCTATTACAAGGGTGTTGTTTTTGGATTCATTCGAACCAGATATCTTCCATTCTTGACTAAAGGTAAATAACTGAGAAGCAAATTCAGGAGGAACAGGTGTTATCCAATCAGAAAATGAAGTCGCGTTTCCTATGTTTAGGTCCCACTCTCCATCAGTCATGCCAGCTAGCAGGTAAGGCCCGAACAAAATTGCTTGAACTGATTGAAACTGTGGGCGATCATCTATAAAAATAATAAATGTAGGCAATATTCAGCATTTTATCTAGCTAAACTCAGTATCCTAGGTACTCTGCAGCACCTCTAGTAACCAATAGAGACTACCATATTATGTGTTTCAACTTTAGAGTTTTGTCTGAAAAGCACAAACCTTGAATGCTTTCTGTCCGAAGGCTAACTGGAAATGATAAAGACAACTTGTCTCCTGGTATCCATTTTTTTGTAACCGTCAAAAAGTTTCCTGTAATTCGTGCAAGTGCAACAAATTTTGTTACTTCTTTCGTGATTTTACTTATATATTTGCAAATCTACGACAGATCTAATCTGCACACATGGACAATAAACAAAAAACAAGTTTCAAGCCACAGATGTATGGCTTCCAATAATGCAACCTATCTATGAAAAGAGGAAAAACTTAAAAGGAACCATAGTTTCATATTTCCTTTTCATTTCAACCCCCTACTGAAAAATGATCTTTAACCCTGCTAGTTAGAATAGTTGGTTCAAATAGATCAGAAAACTTGCGTCAAGATATTCCCACAATGCAAACACTTCTCTTGAAAGACATACAAAGTCAAACAAATAGTAAGCTGAATAGTTTGCAATGTGATGAAATGAGCTCAGCACAGAAGCAAACATTTATAGGCTCTAACAGAAAACTCAATATAAGTTAAATTAATAAATTGGGATGAATCATAATATAAGGAATGGGTTATTGCCTTAAAAAATTCTAGCTCAGGTCATTTTTTTGTTCTCACATAAGCTGAGTTCCTACAAGTTCGAAGTACTCTTAAATATCATGGACTTAAACATAATCAAAAGCGGAGCAATATGTCTGCCAAGTTTAGTTCGGATCATAAATTTGTTCACAAATGATAATACACATTTTTTATAATGTTCTAGTCAGTTATATAATGTTCTAGTCATTTATAATGTTTCATCAATGTACTAGATTTCCACATTATCTAAAGGTGTTTAAAGTGCATGTCTAAAATGTTATGAGAAGAGAAAATATTGATCAAAATGCATTTTGCAGAACTACTTGTTAAGAATTTGAAAATGACTAACCAGCTTTACAGCTCCCTTGTAAAACCTATGCTGGTCAATATAATGGCTCAGTGTTAATAAAAACGGGCATATATTGGAGTCTATATTGATGTGCATTCTAAGATATAAATAGATGGACAAAATTGATTTAAAATTCAACCATTCAAAATTACTTGAGATTCTTCCAAACCCAAGCGAACAAACTGCAGAGCTCAAGGATGAGATCAAAAGGCTTATTAAATAAAGTTGAATGCCTACAATTTAAGATATCGAGAGGCTTTGAAAACCCTATCTACAAAGAGAAAGTGCATGGAGAAGGTGAAGTTTAAGTAGAAGAACTTCACAGTGTCCCTCTGTACTAGCAATCTCTATGCTAAATGAAAAAAGTATGGATGAACAAGACAACAAAAGAAACAAAATTAAAAAAGTGTTGCTTCTTTAGTTTATGGATTTCGCACTAGGTACTGACCATACACATACCTGCTTAAAGTTTCATGGTGTGGGGTGCTACTTTTGCATTCTCCATACGTGAACTGCCAATGGATGCCACCAAGGCCTTCCATCCATCCTAGCAATGGCCCAATTGCATTGGGGACTCCTCATTTGCATTAGCTTGTCATATTCTAGCTTTGTGATTTTGGTCCATCCACTTATTGCCTAGTTCTATTATAGGGTTAGTCCTCTTCCCTTTGTCTTTGGCTTTTGGTTGCATGTTTGGCCTTGCTGGACCTTTTGGGTTTCTTACTTGGGACACCTTTCAATTCACTAGATCAGTGCTGGGAATTTTTCCTCTAGTTTAGTCCCTAGTGTCCCCAAATCTGTTTGGGCAAGCTTTTTAGGTGATTTGTTTGGTCCAACATTCTACTTCCCTCCTTGGTCTAGGAACATGTTGTGAGCCATGGGTTTTCGTTGCTTTATTGTGCATGTTGCCTACCACCCCCAGAAGGAAGAGTTTTTTTTCAAGATTAAACCTCTGGTACAAAACTTCAGCTAGGAATTACTTGGCTAAAACCCACAATTGATTCCCAATAAAAAAACCACTTTGTTTAATAACTAGGGCAACCTCTAGTGGAGCCCTTAGGCTATTCCAAAATCTATTTAAGTTGCTCCTTTCCTTATTGTAACGGTATCATATCTTATTCTCTTAGACATTGAAAGTCTATTAGATTGATGCCAAACTTGTGATATGGCTTTCCCGCTTCCATATCTCACGTTGTTAGGGTACTTGAATTTGTTGTCAATTTCAACACTCCACTAGTTGGAGATTTCCTCAATAGGGATTCTCATCATCATTGGCTTGCTCTTTCCTTGTTGGATTATTGTTTTGCTCCTAGAATGTTCTTGGCTTTGCCCTGTTATCACATATATTGTAGTTGGGTTACTATGATGCAGCATATAGATTTTTCTCTTCATTTTCCGAGCCAGGGATTTTGATGGGGATACAATATGGATCACTATTATAGCATGAACCATTTAGGTCCTTCTTCCAGTGGTAGATGCAGAGTATTCCCTTGCCATGACTAAGACCTCCTTGTACATTGAGATAACTTGGGTGGTGACATAGTTCATTTGAGCAAAGCAACAGAGATGGTACACATTGACAGATTGGCCCTTCTAGAAGAGACGTGTGTTTGAGCAGGTATATAGGTGGTATCTAGATTTATTTTGTCTCTATTGGTTATTTTAGTAGTTGTGAATTGACATTGATTAGCTTGTTGTGGTAGTGTTTGGTTTGGATGACTTATATTATAAGTAGCTATGCAGTCTTTTACGTAAGGCCTTTATGTATGCTCGTCTTGAACAAACTTAGGTTATCCTGTTGTGTTGGTATCACCTATCACTTTCTCCACCCTTCGTATCATCCATGTTAACATCTACCCAGAATTGAACTTTGACTTGTGAGATTGAGGACACCTTTTCCCCCACTTAGTTTAAGATCACAGACCCCATGTTGTTTTGTGTCTCGGTTCTAAGTTGTGCAACAAAGCTTTTCAAAACCTTGATCCTTTTGGGCCTGGAGAACCCGTTGGTGTTGGTTCCTGAGCATAGGTGAGTTGGGTTTTTGAATCCTTAACCTCTCTGGTCGGTTTCCCTTGATGTTTGGTTATGACTGTGGATATTCCCCCTCGTTGCCCGAAAAGTTGTCAACTAAAACTTGAAGCAATATGTCTACCATCATTACATGCATTATGTTATATATGCTATATCTTATGAAATGCAAGCTCAGGAATAAATTTGCAAACCGTGTCTATAGACACACTTGAAAGGGGCTAAGAAATGAAATGTGAAAGGCCTAAAAAAGCAGTGGATAAATAAATGTTAAATCTAAAGACCGTTGGCCATATTTAAAAAATGTAATGATTAAATTCATCACGGAGCATATGGGTTGAGATGTGATATGGAGTAAGGGACAACTAATTCTAAGTGTCCCCTAGATCTCTTCACTACAATTTCTTGTGTACTCAATGCAAGGGTCCTAGAAAAGAACCTCACGGAGCTTGATTTTAGCTTGGATGTGAGACGTAGACATTTGTTAAAGTTAAATGGACACTTTTCAAATCAACTCTTCCATTTGTGAGACACTTCCATTCCCTACTGTTCTCTGTCCATCATGGATTCAAGTGGATCCTTGTTTCCCTATGTCTGAAAGATCACTATGTTAAAGTCAACAAGTCTTCCCTTTGACCTTAAGTTTTTGTCTTATCACTTCACCCATCACAATTGATTGCCTAATTCTTTGTAAGTGAGCATGCTTAAGGGGCTTTATAGAAGCTTGAACGATTACTCTGATTAAAGTCTGATGTTTATTTATGTACTACTATCATGCTATTAATGTTTAAGTTTAGTTGCTAACATAATCATATGAGCTTTATCCATCTATGATGTACTCAGGATCATCTAGATTATTGCTCAACTTTTAATTTGGGTACTTTGACCAGGTCAACCTTGTTGACCAAGTCAAACATGGTTCCTAAGGCAGTGACTGCAAAAATTGATATTGGCTATATTTTTTCCAGACATGCCCCGCAACAATACTGTAGTCTCAGTTTTATTTGATCACAGTTTTCAGGTTCAATGGTTATTATCACTTTATTATTAATCTGATCACATTTTTATTGATGAGATGCTTCAAAGAGTGGCACTCCTAGGGCGCTACAATGCTCTAAAGGGTATGAATTTTCACTAGTGCCATTCTACCATGTCTGCAGATTCATCTAGGCAACCAGTTTGTCCCAGTTTTCAACTAACAAAGAGTTATTGTGATTTTTATTATTTCGGAAGTTGTGCCACCAAAAAATGAACTATGGAATTCACTAAGGAAATCAATTTGGCTAGTGAGGTTGATGAAATGGCCTGGTAATGATTTTGATGATGTATTATGGTTCTTTGGATCAGTTTGCACCAGTTCCACTTAGTTTTCGGATCTGGATTATTTTATTGGCTCTCCTAGGGAGGACGTACCCCATGGGGCACTCCTCTCCTTGGTTATGGATGTACTTCATTGTTATATCTTACATTATGATGTTGTATAGAGGCCTAGGGTGATTTATGTCACTAAGGCACCCCTCTTCATGTATTACCATGTTATATCTTGGCATTTTGATGTATAACGTCTAAGTAAGACGTCCTTGGGCAAAAGTGCATCCTGCTTGTCTTGGTATCATTGATCCATGTATGTAGAACAAAATTAAAAGATCTCCACCATTAATGATGTTTTAATCTCAGCTACTGGATGGATGTTAGTTGTAAAGTGGACACACTCTTGATCTATTTAAGAGTGGTGCTCCCCCATTGTAAAGAATAAGCTGTAGCATTGGAACTTTTGAATAAAGAGATTTTTCTGGGATTGAATACTTGTGTCTTTGTGGATGAATAAATGAGATGATGATTGAAACTAATTGTCTCTTGCATTGGGATATTTTGGCATAGCTTCTTATATCTTTTTGGATCCATTTCAATTTGCAGGTGTAGAAGGCGATTTGGAGAGGGGTGCATTGGTGGGGGGACACACCCTGGCATTTTATTCAAATTGGGTTTAACAGGGAGTGATTACTAAATTAAGATTTTTCATTCCTCTACCTTTTACTTCTATTTTGCAGATCTCGATCTTACTTGTACTCTTTATTGGTTTTCCCATTGCGTGGCAGGTAGAGAGGACTCAATGGGTAATTGAGAAAATATTTTTTACTAAGGGCTTGTTCGGATCTCTCATTTGATCTACGAGAAAGCAATTCTCATCATCCAAGAAGACATCTACAAATTCCAGGTGAGTATCTCATCCAATTTCTCTCTATTTAGTTTTCTATGCATTGATCATCAATAAAATTCACTGAAAACCCTCATTTAGTAACTAGGAAAATTCATCAAGGCATATTGCACTTAGAAATTCAAGGACGAAGAAAGCTCTTCCTTAAAAAGGGTTAACCAAGAATTGCTAGAGCAATTAAGAGGCTTAAAAGAAAGAGAGCACAAAAATCAAGACAATCAAAATGAATTCGTCAAGTCAAATTATAAGGAAGAACTTTTACACTCGAAGAAACTTAATCAGGACATGAATTCGCCAAGTCAAACTAGAAGGAAGAACTCTTACACTTGAGGAAACTTAATCAGGAGATGCTTATACAAGTTAGGAAGCTAAAGTAGGAGAATAAATCTTTACAAGAAAAACTAGATTGCAAGGGACCAATTGTCAACAAGGAAACAATGACTGGCACAATAGAGAAGTCATCAAAGGCTCAAATTCAAACATAAGAAAAGGGAAGCAATACAAAACTCGTTAATGCTCAAATTCAGAAGTACAATCATATTGTCACATCCCTACAAGCATCACCAAAAAACTGTTTCAAAAAAAATCACAAAAATCGTTAAAAGCACTGAAAGTTGAAGTTCTTGTAAACACTTCATAAGCAACGTGAGTATTGTATCGCCATCCAAATCACAAGAGTCCTTATGATTGACGACAAGGACAAGAAGAAAATTACCAGTATTATTCCTACGAAGAGCAAAGACCAAATCGACAACTCCAGACAATCGATCAACAAACAATTCCATTAAAGGTAAATCTTGGATGGACGACTTCACAAATGATGCAACATTTCCACACAATGTTTAAAAGAGTGTATCGTCTCATTTCGTCAAGTGTCCCAACTAGCAACACAGATTGTCACCAGAAAGCGTTACGAGCAAGAACAAGGGATAAAGTCTTCCGTAATTATGCTTTGAGGACAAAGCAATTCTAAGGGTGAGGCAATGTAATGAACAAAATATATAATAAATACACATTAATAATTAAATAAACTAATACTTAATGAAAGACACCTTGATGAAAGGTTATGCCTCTTTACGAAAGGGAACCCAACATGGTTATATATCCAAGCATCATTCTCATTGTAATATCGTCTCCTATCTTATCAATCATATATGTTATTATTCATGGAGTATTGTAATCTGGCTTATTTGTGCTGGATTTGATAATTTTTGCTTTAACCATGAAGTAGGTATTGCTAGAATCACTTTTAATTGACTAATCTATCTCCTAGCAACAATTTCCTTTGCCTAATTTACCTTAGTTTCACCTGCTACCCTTAGATCTGATTTTCATGCATAAAACCCTAGGGTAATTTGGGGCTTTTCACATAGGCACATATTTTCTCTTAGTAATTGTTCAAAACTCTAATTAACTATTAAGACTAAGAGATCCAATCAAGGTACCTTATATTATCCACCCAGATTACACTTTTCTTAGGTTATCTTCGTTATCGGGACGCCCCCTAGACTTAGCTTCTAGCTTAGTTTGAAGTGTCGTTATCCTTGACTGATGTGACAACTGAAATTCTTTAGAGGTCTTGGATATCGTAGGTCACAACTTTGATTGCCTTCTCTCTGCCATCCTGAATAGGATCACCTTAAGGGGCAACTACAAGATTTGTGATAACAGTGCCAATGTCCCACATCACCAAAAATGCCTCTACGTGTGTGCCCAAGTGCCACTTAGGCAAATCAACCCCTAGGAAAAAATGTAGTATTTCCCATATAAAAATAATGAAGTGTAATTTCATTGAAGAAATAGAACATAAAATGCAAGTTTTCCTTCTCATCGACAAATTAGAACTAGCTTAGGATTTTTTAAAATAAAAACCTTAGTGGTGGCATGTATTAATCTGCCATCTCATTGAAATAAGCTTGTAAAACCCCCCTGTGCCTGGAAAACATTGAAAGAGGGCAAAGCTTGGCCATCTGAGAGTTGGGACGGATAGAAGGGCCAAATGGGTGCCCCAAAACGCTAAGTCTTTGTGGAGATAGAGGTTGGATTCTTCCCATACACCTTGATGAAGTTTTTAGGCTGCTTGCTGACATTGCATTGAATGACTGCTATAGATCTGACCAAACTGAGAGAGCGTTTTGACAGGCAAACACGGGAGACTAGAGTAGAGCCAAATGCGTATTCAAATCCATCAGTAGATCTGTAAATTACTGAATATATCAATCCCATGCATGATCATGAAAATCAAGACTACATAACTCCAAGGAAAGGCCCACCATCTTTATGGAAGACACTGATTTCAGGCAATAGTGATCAATCTAATGTCATATACCTAAGTAAGTGGCCAAATGGGTACCCAAATATGTGCTCAGAATCACTGGACCCCATGTACAACAAAAGATATGCAATAAGCCCCTCTTGGCCGCTATACAACAATAACAAACTAGCATTGAATACAATAGCTTTGAAGAAGACATGATGACATCTCAATGGAAATGAAATGAAGTTACACTATGATCAAAAGTGTCCTTGGTGGACCAACAACAAATGGTGTCTACATGGAAAAGTACATAATAGATGCAAAATGATCATAAGGTGAGTCATCATATAGTTAGTCATGATAAACATGTTAATATACCAACACCACAAATAATTTCAAATAGGTTTTTGAGAAAGATGAATTACAAATTAACCAATACCATGATAACATCTAAGTATATACAAGGACAACTTCCTTCTTCAGGGTGGATTAGAGGTGGATTAGACTAGGTTGAACAAGTGAAGTTTTGGTTAAAGGTGATTTGATTGACTCAAGATGCAGGATGAGGGAAAACTCCGTGATCTTCACCAATAGGGAATGTGTCTCATAAATGGCTGTTGTGTAAAGAGGTTATCCTTTAACCTTGGCAATTAGACTTCGTCCCCTTTTAATTTTGCTTTGCTAGCTCCTTCTTGGACTTGTCTTCTTTGATTTCATGGACTCTTTTCTTCTTGTACTTCTAGCTTTTGGAGGAACTTGGCCTTTATTTTATTTGAAGGAACATGGAAGTATGACTTGTTTCTTTGGATTTCTTGATTTTGCAATTTGACTTGGTCTTCTTTGATTTGCTTTTTGATTTGGTGTTGCTTTCACACTAGCTTCTGGTACAAGTAGTCTTGGACTGTGAGCTTTCTTCAAATGTCCTTTTTGAGGCATTGAAGGGGGAAGAGCCTTTCATGTTTCAAGTCTAGGGAGAAGTGTTGCTCCATGGGAAATCTTTTTGCTTAATAAGTAGTTAGCCCCAGGAATTTATAAGGAAGCCTCTTGAATCGTCACAATAATTGTTGCAACACAAACATGCTCGAGACACAAACGAAAATAGGGAAGCCTTCATGGTGAAGGGGTCACAGAGTGGAGGTCAAGAGTCGATTTATCAATTTCTAGCCAAAGGATGCAGACTGAAGTATGATGTGATAATGGATGATGTGTAGGTTGCCAAAAGTGGATTCGAAGAAGGGGGAAAAAGTCCTTGCAAAAACCAAGAATCATGTTGGTTCAATGGTACATAGGTAAATCAAGAATCTACTACCCTCGTCAACCTATGGGTGTTGCTACTAACAATACTCATCAAATAATCAATTACATCAACTATTCCAGCAAGAATATGAAGTACAACATCACATAATATATCATTATGACATGGCATAGCAGTAGAAGAATGACATATATCACATGATCGTCACATCATCTCAAAAGAAGGTACAATAGTAGAAAAGATGGGCCTCACTTTGGAAAGCATAATACTCTGAAGCAAAGATATATGTGAAAAATATGCTGATGGAATGTGGCATGACACTACCTAATGGTTTTCCAAACCTGCACTTTGTTAGTGAAAATCAGTGAGCACAAATTGTACAAAATGCAAGGGAGGACTTATGGGACAACTTGCAAATGTTTTTACTATTTAGTTGAAATACCCAGCTGCCCACTTATAAATCTGCAATCAAAGCTGCTCTTTAACACAATAAAACAACTAGATTTATAAGAAAGTTAGGAAAGATCTGAACTATGAATAATTAAATTTGGCTTGCAAGTTCAAAACTTTTCCTAAAGATAGATCTAACTTATGATATTCAATGGTTAATGAAAGATCTATGATATGCAATCCATTTAATATAATATTCTCTTATATGCTATAGATTGAAACAAGTAAGTGACTAGAAGAGTTTTCTTTTAACTTTGGAAGATTGAGAAAGAGAAAGAAAAGTGTAAACAAGAATGGCAATGAAGTTACCAAGCAGAAAATAAGAGGGCCTTGTGGGAAAGATCGCTGAAGAAATGAGGTTGCGCTAGGCTAGCTTCAATCTTCTCGATGAAAAAGGGACTTGCAATCAAATTGACACTTGCAAAAGAGATTGGATATGCTCTTCTTTTCTTTCCCAGGTGTAATGTACAAGCAAGGGGTTAATATGGTACAATCCAACACGGTAAAGATACTAAAAATAACCACCTTACAAGTAAACTAGCAATGAGATTTAACCAAGAATATACTTAGACTAACCTTATCCAATTAGATAGTAATACCCTTTCAATGGCCTATCGAAGAGAAAATAATTCACAATTGTAAAAGAAACAGGTTACCTTAGAAGCACAAGACAAGTTATCATCCCCACATCAAGGAGCTGCTCCACATGTGGCCTCCAAAGTCTTTCTAGATTCAACAAATATTGCTTTCAAAGAGAAATTACAAAAACCTCAAAGCCTCAAGCATCAACCAACAAAGGAAAGAGAAGGGGTGCACTAGCTTAAGTAGCCAAAGGATGAAAGGAGGAGATCCTTTATGTGTCAATTTTTATGCATGAGCCCAAACGCCACCTCTAGGAGCTAACTAGAGCTCAAGGTGTCATCTCTAGAGCTAACTAGGAGCTCATGCGCCACCTCTACGGACAAGTAGGGGACAAACTAACCCAAACTAGAGCAAACTAGAGCTTAAGAATGGATTTCGGCGCCACTTAAAAATGCTTCTCGCACTTCCAAAAATGGATTCCCTTCGCTTCAATTATCGCTTCCACGTCAACCTGCGAAAATGAGGAGAAAGGGGTGGGGCCCACGATTGGACTGTTGGAGGGAAGGGAAAAGGGCTTGGGGGCGATAAAGCCCTACTCTCCGCATTCATTCTCACTTTGCTTTGCTTGAGAAGAGAAGAGAAGAGAGGAGAGGAGAGGAGAAGAGATGGCTGCCATCAAGCTTGTGTTTTTCTCGGTCCTTGGAGATCGAAGAAGGTTGTCACACACATACTATTGGAGAGGCAAAGAGGTAGGCTCTAAAATTTAAAGTCTAAACCCTTTCTTGTTGATTTGCTTTGTGTTTGAACTTTTGAAGTTTGAAGTTTGATGATTGATCTATATTCGAATGATTAGAATCTAGAATCTAGAATTTAGATGTTCCTCTCTTACTCTTTCCCATGCGTCCTCCCTCATTCTATTGCAAGGCAACATTTTAAATCTCTAGTTCCACTTCCAACAAACATGATGATGGGTGTATGGTTTATTTTGTGGGTTCCATTTGTTATTTTGATGATGGTAATTTGAAACTTGAGGAGGAATGAGAAAGAGGATGAAGAAGTGGGTAGTGGGACATATCATGGAGAGGAAGAGGAGGTGGAGAAGGAAAAGGACCAGGAGGAGGAAAACCAAAAGAAAACCAAAGAGGACCCATTACCCTTGTGGAAATATGTCACAAAGCAGGGAGGAACCAAAGGGGATGGAACTGCCAAATTTGTTTGACTGCATTGTAAAAAGACTTACATAGGTTTATATACTCGTGTGAGAAGACATCTATGTGGACACATGCCATGTGATGAAAACAAAACTATAGGAGTTTGTGTTTGCCCAAATGTGCCATCAACACAAAGAACCATGTATAAGAAGGAAGAATTTGAATCACAAACAAATCAAAAGGATCGAGGGTTGACTAAGACCCCTCAAACTCACCGAGAACTGGAGGCCCATCCATCCAAGGTAGTGGATTCTTTCCCATGGGGTCATGTAAGACAATATCAAATTTCCTTGACTATCGTGGCAGGGATGATGTGGATGCAAAAGTGTTCCGGTTTCTCTATGCATGTGGCATATCATTTAATGTTCTTCGCTCACCCTTTTGGCATGAAATGGTAGAGGCCATCCGCACTGCTCCAACTGGATACAAGAGCTCTGGGTATAACAAAACTAGAACCATGGGGCTTGACAAGGAAAAAGGCAAGATCCAAAATGCTTTGGGGAAATTCACAAATTCTTGGAATGAGTATGGGGTATCAATTGTATAAGATGGTTGGACAAATGTAAAAGGCAAGCCATTGATAAATGTTCTTGGTGTGTGTGCCTTTGGTGCAGTCTTCCTTTCAACCCATGAATACTTAGATAAATTCAAGAATGACATGAACATTACAAAACTCCTACTCAAAGCCATTGAAACTATTGGTCCATACAATGTCATCCAAGTCATAATCAATAACGCTGCTAATTGTAAGGCAACGAAAGCAACCATTGAAGATAAATACCCCAACATATTTTGGTCTGGGTGTTTGGTTCACACAATGAACCTTTTGAAGCATGGAATCATTAACTTGAAGGAAAATGATTACAAATGGATTGGTGAACTGTACAAAAAGGGAAAGTACATTATAAGATTTTGAAGAAAATAAATGACATTAACATGAATATTTCATTCACACATTCTGTCAAACACTTGAATATCTAGGGTTTTTGATTAAAAGTTTACTCATAAACTTGAAATAAAAACCACCACTTCAAGATCTTCTCAAATACTGAAGTACCAATCATACACATAAGACACATATATTTTTTGTCAATAGACTGACAAAACCCCAACTTTGGGGAAAACCTTAGAAGATCTTCAATGCCTAAGAGATGAAAGCCATGCCAGTACCATATTGATGTTAAGAATCCACTTAGCAAGCTCTTTGAACTATGCATATCCATCACGGGCCATCTCTCATGCTATAATCCATCTCAAACCATCCAGGGCTTGAACATACACCATGTACCCCAAACCTCATGAAGCATCGCCAAACATGGTGTAAACACTTTCAGAGTAACCCGAAAGTCTAACACCATTCGCTATAAAACTCAAAATATCCAAGAGACAAGAGAAATGAAAAAGAACCTCACATATGCTTTCTTGTACCTAAAATTCCACCTACTTCATGATCTTCAACATACATGGGCTCTTCTTCATGGGCTTGAGCTTCAAAGGAGTCCTCATGGCTATGCACATGCTCTTCTTCTTGATCTTCAACGATGTTTTCAATAGGCATAGGTTCTTCTTGATGACAAGGTGTTTGATTTCTTTCAGAAAGGATCTCTTCATGTGCTTCTGCATGGGCTTCAAACTTTTCTTGGATGGATTTACTCAAGGAGACCAATCTCTCCTCATATCTTTTGATTTAATCCAAAAGAGCTTTATGAGGGTCTCTTCATACTCAAGCAAAGAGTATTGGATGAATTTCTTTGTGATTTGGAAAGAATCTCTTAGATATTCAATACTTTCTTCTTTTACATAACCAACATCCCATCGCTTATGAAATGCTTGAACCAAATATACAAAAGAGGAAACCTTCCTACACAACTTCTTAACCCAAAATTTGGCATCTCTGTAGTGCGGCCTACCTAAAAACTTATTTAAATGTTTAAAATTTAATATTTCTCAAACATAAATTGCATATAAAATCAAATCTAAAATTGAAACAAGAAGAACCTATCCCAGATGGTAGATCCAGCTAGTGGCGGATATTTGCAAAATGGTTGCCGCTCCAATCCAGTCCCACGATCCTTTCCGAAATTACCAACTGACACCTAGGTTGACCTCTCTACCATACTGGGAGTAATCTTCTTCCTCCCAGACCCTCGAGCAATAGGGGTTGTAGAGCACACACTAGCAAAGGTTCATAAATGAGCTCCCCCTCACTAGAACACATTCAAGCCAAACTCACATAGATCACACTTCAGAATTCAATTGTCATTACGACATTCATCCAACATTAGGGAGCCAAGGGATTCGTTTCTCTTCCTTGACCCTTGCTTAAATAAAAAAATATCCTGTGACACATGTCGCTCCATGCAAAAGTACTTTTTTTATGCAATTTCTCATTATTATTATTCACCCAACCATGTGTTTTTCTAACATGATAGTGCACATATATTCCACAATTTGCTCTAGTGCACATATATTCCACAATTTGCTCCTAGATGTTCCCTTATGTTAGGATTCCAATCCCTAAATTAGTGGGTGCAAGTGGAGTTAACTCTATAATGTCCCCTAGTCCATATTTTCTCCATATCTGAATATTCCGCATTTATTGAATTACAATAAATCATTTTATGCACCAAATAAACTAATGCATAATTTTATGTCCAATGCAAAATATTTACATAAGTTATTTTCTCGTGATTGTCTAAGTACCACATCTACGGGACCTTCCGACAATAATTTCCTCTTTTTGTTCTGCGGGGAGTTTATGTAGTGGTGTAGGAATCATTACAAAACACCAATCCTCTACACTCTGTGAGACTAATGGCGTTGAGGAATAAGATAATCCTTAATGCGGGCCCCTCAACAACCTCGTACGTGACCAAGTCGTTATTGTCTCACCTGTACGACATCAAGCTACCCAAGCCCGTACGACATCAAGCTACCCAAGCAAAGCTGGAAGGGATTTAGATATTAGAAAGCCACCCACCCAAGAGTTATTGTAATTAAATATATGAGAAATATTTAGATATGGAGAAAATATGGACTGGGGGACATTATAGAGTTAACTCCACTTGCACCCATTGATTTAGGGATTGGAATCTTAGCATAAGAGAACATCTAGGAGCAAGTTGTGGGATATATGTGCACCCTCATGTGAGAACGACGCATGGTTGGGTGAATAATAATACTGAGAAATTGCATAAAAAGAGTATTTTTGCATTGAGCGACATGTGTCGTAGGATATTTTGCTACTTAAGCAAGGGGCAAGGAAGGGAAATAGATCCCTTGGCTTCCTAATGTTGGATGAATGTCATAATGACATTTGAGTCTTGAAGTATGATCTATGTGAGTTGGGCTTGAATGTGTCTGGTGAAGGGGAGCTCATTTTTGAACATTTGCTAGTGTGTGTGTTCTACGACCCCTATTGAACAGGGGTCTGGGAGGAAGAAGATTACTCCCAATATGGTAGGGAGGTCGACCGAGGGGCCAGTTGCTAGTTTCGGCAAGGATCGTGGGACTGGATTGGAGCGACAACCATTTCGCAAATCTTCCCCATTAGCTGGATCAATCGTCCGGGACAGGTTCTTCTTGTTTCAATTTTATATTTGATTCTATATGCAATTTATGTTAGAGAAATATTAAATTTTAAATATTTAACTAAGTTTTTAGGTAGGCCCCGGGAGGGGCACTACATAGGTATTCAACAACTTCATTTTTCCACATTCCCGCTTCATTCAACATAATACAATAATCATCATAATCATTCACATGTACTAGTCAATCAATAGCATGTTCAGAGCAATAATCATACTTCATTCATATTTGCTAGTCAACAAGCAATTTATTCAAGGTAACATATAAACAACATTTATTCTAGATTATTTAGCCGTGTCACTTCAACAAGTGCCCTCAAAATTTATCAGTAAAAAATAAGACATTACAATCTCCTTGCAAAGAAAATGCAAATATCTTCATTAAAACATTTTCACGCACAACCTTGAGATTTGACATAGCATCCATAAATGAAGAATAATGATTAGCTTGATGAATATCCTCATGAAACTCTAAAACATGATCTTCCCATTTTGAAGGGATCTTATTTGGACTAGAATTTCCTTAACATCAAGAGAAGGTTAAACTTCATGGAACATCCATGGTGCCATATTTTTTCAAGTCCTCAACCCTAAAATTGAAATCTCAAATGCGCATTCATCATACCTCTTAAAAAGTGTGGAGTCGCCAAGGTGAATCTTCAATTGCCTTCATAATGTTGCTTTGTTCACCCCACAAACAACAACTCCCAAAAAATCTACAAGGACAAGGGCTTTGTCCCTTCATGGGGTCACCATATGAGCAAAGGATCTTCGCAAATCTGCACTCATAGATTTCATGTGTAGCAAGACTACAAATTTGGTAAATGGGCTTTATCCTCAACAACGATGCCAAAATGTTACCACACAACCAACATCATGAGATGGAAAGCCCTAACATCAATGTTAACTTATGGATAGCTAAGAGGGGGCCGCTGTCACCTCACTAACCCTCTTCTTCTCTTTAGGTTAGCTCTTCTCTAGCTCAAGGGAGGAGTCCCTAAATAGGATTACTAGGGTTTAGCAATGAAGCACAAGGTAAATTTGAAGAACAACCCTAGCAACATAAGGTTTTTGTATGAAAGTAAAAGATAACATTGATGAAGGGATTGGAGACTGGTGTCCTATCAAATGAGCAAATGGGATCAATCAAGGATAGTGATGAAGAGCTTACTAACATCCAAGGATATCTAGGGTTTGAGAGCCAATTCCTACCATATCCAAGAAAGGCCATATTTATCCAAGGATCTACAATGGAGTAACCTAACTGGTATATTCAACACGAACTTGGGGATAGTATTCATCAAGCATGGAATCCTAGGGCATATAATCAAGATTGAAAATACACCGTTTATACAACCATAGACCAAATAAATTTAACCTTGCAAAGTAAAGAGCTCACTTGCAAATCATCACAAGCAAGAAATCGTTGTTGATCGAAAAAAATACACCATAGCATTATCAAGATTTCTTCATCACAGCGCTAGCATCAACCATTCATAAGCACTAAGAAATATTTCATTAAGCCTTAGTGGGATTTCTCCCCCAATTCAAATATGAGAAATGAATGAGAGTGCGGACCCTTATATAGTTTGAATCTCTATCTCATTTTACAATAAAATATGAAGAGCCTAGGCTAAAAACCTAGATCTAGTTTAGGATGGAGTAAACAAATCAAAATACTCCAGAAAACCCTAACAAACACTAACAACATCCATGAAATGTAGTGGTCAAAACCACAAGAATAATACACGAGAGAAGAATTCAAACCTATCCTCCAAAGGCTCTCCAAAGGTAGCGTTCTAAGAAGAAGACCTCAAAAGGTGGAGTGCTTCTTCAAATAAGGTAAACACTCTCTATGAAAAGGTTCCAAAAGGCACGTGCGATGGAAATACAATGCGACTATTTAAACGACAGTTATGGAAATGCTATCTTCCTCAATATTTATTGGATTTTCTATTATATCCACTTTCCGAAAATCCTATGGCCGCTCTGCATTTATTGGCATTGAGATGGCTCATTTTTGGGCACTCTATTAAAAGATAATTGCTCCCAAAGCTAGGATGCCCCTCTAAAACCGTCCCATAAAAAATGGCCTAAATGAGTGTGTAAACAACCCTCCAAAGAGTGGGTTGCATTAATGGAAAAGCATTGAATGTAGAACAATTCAATAAGTGTAGGAGGTTGCTTCCATACATCAAGGGGTCAAACCCTCAACCATCAAATATATCTATGTGCAATACTCCATCAAGTGGGGAACAACCTCAACATATGCGTAATGAATGTCCAGATAACAACCAAACCCCAACCTCCATCCCAACTCATCAATACATGAACCAAGGAGACCATCAATAAAAAATAGGAACATCCAACTCAAGAACAAGTGTCCACAATAGATAACCAACCCATGAGAAAGGGGGCAACCCCTTCTACTAGCCACTAGAATGCCACCACATATGCCACAAGCGAAAAACAAGGAGGCCACTCAACAAAAGATGATACCCAAAAGTGCTATGATGCCATCTATGTGCCAAGGATCAAGAACGCCATCTATATGCCAAGGATCAAGAACGCTGCACAAGAAAAATTTCCTACTAGCATCAATACTAGGTCATGCATATCTCTATCAACATGTAACCCCCTACTGAAAATATGAGAAAATTCACTTGTAGATGCCCATGCAAAATGGGGATTAACACATCCCAAATTGATGTCAAGAAGTAGAGGTAACTCTTTAGAAAAAGTTTTAACTCATAATTGTGGATATATTAGGTCCATCATGTTTAACTCAATACATTTATTAGCCATAACAACAAACCCTCTCCATTATTTGAAGGGCTCCTTAGCACATCGAGCTTCATATCACCCAAGTGACATTTCACTCCCCCAACCTCTTATTGCAAGTTGTCCCTCCATGCTTTGGACTAAACAATCCCTCTTCTCCCTTTTGGTGAAAATGTAGTGCATCGACTCCTCTTATACCCCAATCTACTGCACACCTCAATAAAAAAACATCAATCCATAAGTATTCTTCTCACATGATTATTGAAATGCCCAAAATAGAGTAACCAATCTTATGACTACGATTGGCATGAAAAAGGCAAAACTAATTCTTCTAGAGATGTGAGTTTACACTCTAGAGTGATCTCCTAATGCCCTATCAATTACGTTGTAAATATATGCCTCTGTATATATTCTAATTCTAATATTCAAGTATATTAATCTCCCTTGTAACATATGGGGAAAAATCAGATAGATTATAATCTACAAGATCTGAGTCATTGGAATTAGATCAAGTGTTAGGATTTATCCCTTCAGCCTCAGTTCAAAGTTAATAGAAGGAAAGAGATAGCTCTAATTCAATAATATTTAAGTATAAATAAGTGACTCTTGATTGGAGATAAGATTAGACTGCTTAAGGGGTGGTATAAAGCATACCTTTCATCAAAAAGTTGGGTGATTTCTTTGATGCTTTTTGTGTCTGCATTGTTGGATGGTGCCCTATGATTTTTGGGACGCTTGCAAGGGATGAATTCAACATGTTTTGAAGCTGTGAATGATATATTCTTATGTTTTTGCTGGCATACGTGTGCAATTTGCAAGGGGTTCTCATAGGCCTTGCATTATGACTCTGGAGATGTTTATACTAAATATTTTGCCCCTAACTTTCATAAAACAAATTTTCCTCTAGTTCAGAGATTTGTACATTTGGGGGGCGGCTGACTGAACTACCATATCTGTAGAAGAAATGCAACTTTGAAACATCTATTTTTATTTTGTGATTTTGCAAAATCTGCTTGTGCTTGGATGTCTAGGATTTGTTACTAGTTCATCGCGTTTCTTAAAAGCTACGCTCTCGAGGGACACTTCCTTGGGTCGTCGAGTTCGATGTAGCATGGACACTCATCTGTATAGAAATCCTTCTCTTTATTTGGAAAATAAGGAATGAACTTTGTTCAAGGAAGTTAGTGAGGTAAATGCTTTACTTGGTTTCCTTGGAAAATAAGGAATGAACTTTGTTCAAGGAAGTTAGTGTAGTAATTGCATTATTTGGTATGAGAACTCTCTAATATGTGCAAACCTTCACTTGGCAATTACTGTCCAAGTCCAGAAGATGGAGTGCACTTGGCACACTTGCTAATTGCTGGAATTATTTTTTATTTTTTTGGGGGGCTCCCTGCATGATGAGCAAGGAACATCCTACCAATTCCCCTGCCCCTTGGCTCATTCTCTCTAGTTAGATTGATTTGAAGGGAGGCCTTTCCATTCTGCTGGTCAAGCTATTTGTGAACAAAGAGAGAGTTACCATAGCTATCCTCCCTCTCCTTCACCTTAGGGAGACACATATTTGCAGCTTGCCTTAGCTATATTGGACAAAGAAAAGCCTTCAAAGCAAGAATAGGATAATGATGGATGGGAACCCATCATTGCTAATCCAGAGGTTGTTATGAATGGATGGGGCCAGCCCCCAAGGATAATGATAACCTACTGCCCAGTGTGGGAATGATTTCCTCAGCTGCCTTCTTTATGATTTCTACTATGTGGATTGTGTGGACCAACTCACCTAAGACTGTCATAAATGCTTAATATTTGGATTACTTGATTATTAAGCTTATAAGAAAATTGTGTACTTTGAGATGGGCCAATTTGTTTTGTAGACTCCAGGAGCTACTTGTTTGTGGTGGCTGATTTTGTGACACTTTTTTGTATAAAATACCTTGTATGTACATGCTTTATGGATTGTTTTAACTTTTATTCCAAAAAGAAAACCATTTTTGTGGATATCAGGTAGGTTGGTGCTAATGAGACTGTCAATGATGCATATTTCTTTTGTGCCTATGATATTTGCTCTCTTGGTTATTTTTCTTATAATTTTCCTCTCTCGCCAAGAACAAAACCATCCATTAGTTAACTTGCATATTTTCAGTAGTCTGCTTCCATCATACAGCTGTGCAAGGATTTTTGTTTGTAAGACATATTCTCCCTTATGGCAATACGATTTACTCCACCCATGTCTCTTTAAGCAGGAGTTCAAGGGATTATTTATGTGGTGTTAAATATTATACGAGCGGGATGGGAAAATACTTAAAACAATGCAAATGACATGTTCTTAAATGAGCTAGGTTTTAGTGGCTCCTTTGTCATCATTTGGCTTTTGGCGGTGTTCCTTAGATATTATATTTTATAGAAGTCTTTAACTTCTCAAAATTCTTACCACGAATGTTTCTTGTTGCTTTGCAAAAACCTGGCTCTACATATTATCTTTTGACAGCTTTATTCCTCTTTATTATCTCTCTACTAGTCATTATTTAAAAGATATCTGTTGCAGAATCAGACTCATGGCTGAGACATCCATGTTTTTCATGAGAAATTTGGTGTTTAATTATAGATCTATGTGTGTTTTTTGTGTTGAAGATCGTTGTAGCACTACACTCACAGAGGAAAAGAAAGTGAAATAAATATAAAGGCTATGAGCAAGTCCATGCTTAGTACCTGGGTCTGGTAATGATAAATTTTCTCCATTCAGCATTGCTTGTGCACTGTCTGTATTTGTCCAAAATGGTATCCGTATATTCACACTAGATGATTCATTCTCCGACTTTGCATCCTTTGATTACCATGACAAAAATGGGAGACATTTTGTGCTGTCAGATTTCAAATATGAACAATATTGTGCACTTATATTGTTTATGTGAAAATATATTCAGTCTGCCTGTAACGTAAGCAATGATGCAATGCTGATATGTTAATGCATCTTATTCTACTTTCCATTCACCTGGGAGAAAACACAAAAAATAAATTTGACAATACCAAGTTTAGGAATGCTGAGAATCCATGGTCAAGTTTGTGCTGTCTTAACTAATACAATATATTTGTTTCCACATGCAAATAGGGTGATTTAATGAAATTCTGTTTTGTAGCAAATGAATCAGGACTATAGCATACCTTGAATGTTGAGAACTCCATTGACACATGGAGGTTTGGCTCCCATGACGACAATGGTTGAACCACTTGCTTTAAAGTGAGTCCTGCTGCATCCCAAGTAAGTGTGCTAGATATAAACTGAATGATGTACAAGCTAGGACTAGTACCCTCCTCTTGGAAGTATATAGAGTCCCCCAATTTTGAGAATGACTCAGTGGCTGCAAAAGGATCAGTTAATGAGCAAGAAAGGAGCAGTTAAAGAGAAATAATATTATGTGCCTTTTTAATAAAAGTATCATACTTAATCTGCTCACAGAAAAGCCAAACAATGGGCATGTTTGTCTAAGTCATACGGTTCGTGGTTGCAGGATCAAATGTGGTGCAGCAAGGGAATCAAATTTAGGAATTATGGGGCATTATTGGTGCTGTAGTAAACATGTTTGTAATATATATATATATATATATATATATATATATATGTTCCATGGAGTTTCCGGGACAAGGGAGTGGAAAAATGCACAAGGGGGGGAATGTGGAAGCCACCCCAAATTTTAGAGAAATTTCGGGGAGATGGGGGGACGTCGGAGTCATAAAAATTAATTTAAAATATAAAAATGATAAATCCCAACAATAACTATTACAATGTAAAAACTAAAAATTAAATTCATCATTATGGAATGTATATCTATTACCATATCAAATTTCGAATTTGTAAATGATACTCAACTATTACTATCCAAAAACTAAAAACTAAATATCATCATTATCATTATGCAATGCATATCTAAATTCAAATTTCAAATTTGTAAAAGATAATGCAATAGATGTTGAAGTCTGAAATATTCAAATACATATTGAACAGTGAACACAGAGAAGTTAGAACAGTGAAATAGCCAAAAGTCTAATAGTAAATTAAAATTTCTCAAAAAATTCTAAATAGTAAAGAGTCAAGGACGGTCATCAATATCTAGTATCTACTATCTAGAGTCAAAACTGTAAAAATGAAAAGTAGCTGAAATGAATCAACATCATGATCAAATAAGTATCAAAGAGTGTGATCCATTGCCTGGTCCTCTACATCCATCTACTGTATGAATGCATCGGAACCATCAATGGGAGTGCCACTATATGACCCTGAGTCACTCCCATGTGTAACCAATGGCACACCAACCAAACCATGCTGCATCTCATTCGGTCCATCCTCATTTATTCGTGCATTCTCCTCTAGATCGACATACCATCGTGTCATTGGTCCCATCAGATACTCTAGTGTCTTCCTATGTGCAAGGCATAGGGCATTATGCACTGCAATTAAATTCTCTTCTCTCTTAGAGGTAAGTCTATTCCTCTTGATAAAGTGAATGAAACTATCTGTGGACCAATTCCTCTCAATTGCAGAAGAATTGGCAATTTGTGACAATAGGTGACTGGCAAGATGTTTGATCTCAATGGCATCATCCCCATAACACTTTTTAAAATTTCTAATTTGCATTTTTTTATTGGAAAAGATGAAAATTGTGGGGGGCGTCCTAGAAGTCCCCCCCGGGGAAAACATGTTTCGTCATTGGGGAAACGTTTCCTTGTGTTTCCCCCAAAAGGGACACAAGGAAATGTTTCCCCAAGAGTTTCCTCATCTTGGAAATGTGGGGGAGCGAGGGGGCGCATTCCCCACACATGGGAACGCCTTTGTTGGAAATATTGTTGTAATTGATGTCAAAGGCAAGGGGAGATTACAAATATCTTGGATAAAGATTGCAAGATGGAGATTGTTGAAAATATTGTTTTTCGATTTTTGATGCTCAATTTAGATACCCTATCTTTTAAAGAAATTTTACTCTATATATAGATTGCTCAAATGGAAGTATAAATTACATGGTTAGAAAGCTTATTTAGAGACCTTTCCAACGGTATATAGAAATCCCTTGAACTCCATCGGAATGAGGAGATATGAAAGGATTTGTAAAGTCATCCCAACCAACATTTTAGGTCGGCCTTGCCAAGATATTGAACAATGTTCGGTCTGCCCAGAAAGTGATTTAAGAATAGTATAAACAGAATGAGCGTTCTCTCATTTGATCATTTCATCATTGTGGAGATCTCTCATAGAAAAGGAGCGCATTTGTGGAAGAGGAAGGTCATCTAGGGTTTGAAGATGGATTTTAAGATGTTTTCTAGGCTTTGAAGATGTTCTTGATGATATTCTCTTGAAGGTTTTTCCTAAGGTTTCTAAGGTTCTCTAAGGAGAGGAAGCACACTCATGGAAGATAAAAGATTGTTTTGAGAATGTTTTCTTGTAGATTAGGGATAATTATGAAGCATATCAGAGACAAATTATGAAGTAGATTAGAAGCAGATTATGAAGCAAATCAGAGACAAATTATGAAGTAGTTTAGAAGCAGATTATGAAGCAAATCAGAGGTAGCTTATGAAGCATATCAGAGGCAAATTATTATGAAGCACATCAAAAGGAGATTATGGAGCTGATCTAAGGACAATTGTGTTGTAGATTGAAGCTGATTATGAAGTAATCTTTGAGGTGATCTTGTCAGTATTATAGTGCCTAATTTTACAGTAGGTTGAAGCCTACATATTACTAAGTTGGTGCTCAGTTGTGGAGATTGGTGTCTCCAGTAGGTTGGTGCCTACATATTACTAAATAGGTTCTTAGTTGAGGAGATTGGTGTCTTCAGTAGGTTGGTGGCTACATATTGTTAAGTTGGTGCTCATTTGAGGGGATTGGTGTCTCCAGTAAGTCGGTGCTTACAAACTTTGTATTAGTTGGTTGGTACCTACATGAATATATAAAGATAAGCTTTTGTGGTTTTCTCTCGAAAGGGTTTCAATGTTAAATTCTATGTACTATGGTTTGAGTTTATGTGCATTTACTATTTCAAAGTGTATGAATGATTGATGAATGTTTAAATTAAGAAAAAGTATCTTTAATTCAGCCCCCCCTCTCATTATAAGCATAGGTTCAACAATTGGTATCAGAGCGAGGTTTCTTTAGAAACAATTTAACCACTAGAAGGAAGATCTTGGGAGAACACATAGCAATCAAAACCAAGATTGATGAAGGAGATACCAATGAGAAAGGTCTCTTCTCAGACAAAGCTCCTTTGTTTGATGGATCAAAGTATGTAGTCTAGAGCATACAAATGAAGACATATTTGAAGACCCTTGAGTTAGATATTTGAGATTCAATTATGCTTGATAGTGAAATATTTGAAATAAAAAACTTTTCTTTTCTTGAGCTACTTTCTATTAGTGTTTCCACTTGAGTGCCAAACCTCTTAATGCTTGCTCAAAACACCCTTGAACTCCCCTGGCTTTCAAAACCTTAAAAATACTTCTTTCAATTTAACATTGGACAAAGGATTATTGCTAATGAGTTGGAGATCATGTACAAAAAGATAATTTAAAACCCCTTTAACAAAATTAGTTTCAATGATCACATCTTGGTCTTGTGGGGGCATAGCAACCCAATCTACATGTTTGAATTTGACATAGCAACATCTAGATGAGATGTCACACTATTGTTCACATAAGCCATAGCAACAGGAGCACAAAACCCATGTAAGAAGTTGTAGAACAAAATACCCTACTCCATCCCCTCGAAGTGACTGACATGGCCCGATATAAATTGAGCACAAAAGCTTGAATCCCACATAAGAGATTGTAGGGGAAATTGAGATAGGGCAGAGGGTTGAGACTCCACTACATATCCTTGAAAAGACCTGTATGACCCAATAGAAATTGAGCATAGGAGGGGTTTGAGACATAGATCCTCAATGGGATCTGTTACCCGTCAGATTCTATGAGGACTTATCTAAGGGAAAATATGTAGATGATCTAGATGAAGCTCAATGTAAGGCTTGTCTAAGCCAGTCATGTAAACTATAATTTTACAAGTGATCCGTGGTTGTGATGCAATGTAATGAGATGTAGTGATGTAACTAAGATGTATCTTGCATATGTAAGGGCTAGTTATAACTCCTAATTAGCTCCCCTATGATGGTAGAACAAAGGGAATATCTCTCTCGTGTTTTTTTAGTGATGATTATTGACATCATTATGATCATAAATCCGAGGTTTTCTCACACGAAATCCTCCAAGATGGGGGCATTTCCTAGGTGCAACTCGCCACATATTAGAGAACCTGAGTCGTATGAATCAATGTAATGTAAACATCTCATCTATATGGTCACGATGGACACTTATATAATGTCAAGTTAGAGTCTAGAGTCTTAGGAGTCCCTCTTGCACATGGCTACATGATAATTCTAATATCCTAGTGGTTAAAAATAAGTTAAAATGTTAGGACATGGTTTTCATAAGTCTAACTTTGGGTTCAATGTTCTTATTCGTCATTAACTTCATAACTCAAAGTTTATCCTTCTCATGTGAGACCCTCAACATATTTTTATGCAAGTCTCGTGCATCCAATGCATCCACCTAAGTTAGCCTCTTAGGCTAGCACCCCTTACTTTTTGTGTCTATTTTCATCCTTAGACCCTCCTAGACCCATCTAGATCTTTAAACCTCCCAATGCCTTCCTCTAACATGCAAAACGTCCCTCCTTAGCTCACATGTGTGAGTCGTGCCCTCTACTCCCTCACGTGTGTGACCCTTTTCCTCACTTTTACCTTGTTTGGATTGTTGTTTGACCTATTTGGACCTTCATTTAGCCTTTTGTGGATGGTTTGAAGCCTTAGAAGCCTCTCTAGGCCCACATGTGCCAAATAAGGGTTAGAGTCTTTCCTCAAAGCCCAAATCGTACCCTCTTTTTGACTATTTTTCCCTTCCTGATCAAATTGTTTACCCTCCTTGAGCTAGCGCCTCCTCCTTTTGGTCTCTCTCAACAATTTTTAGGTATTTTTTATTATTATTTGTCATGTCAAGAGGAACTTGTTAGGTTTTTATGTCTTTTAGTGAGAGTTTGAGTCTTCTAGAAGTAAAAACTATATTTTTCTAATGAGAAGAGGTTGAACTACTAAAGCTATAAAAGGAAAGCTCATCTTTCAATTCATTTGTTGGTTGTTGGTGTAACAAGAGAGCTATCTTTGAATAATACATTCTATAATAACAATTGTTTTTGGCTTTAGAGGTCATATTTTGGAGCTTCACATTGGTGATGGTATTTTTTTGTTCATGGTTCTTGTATTAGAGGTAACATTGTGCTAGCATTGTGTTCTATTTCTCTTGAGCTTCTTTAGGGGCAATATTGTCTAGAGGGATTGGATCTATGGTAAGGTTTTATTTTGGTTTCAATTGAAGTTCTTGCATAAAGGGAGGTCTTTCTTTGTACTAATCCTCATCTAGGTTTTTTTGTAAATCTAACCCCTTGTAGTGTAGGGTTTCACTCAAGTAAGAAGTAGATGAGAAGTCCATCCTTCCTTTGTAATTTGCATGATTATAGCTTCTAATACATCTATGGAGGGTTGGAGGTCGAGCATTTATTTTTCCTAGGTGATCTTTGTGGAACAATTCCATTGGAGAAATTCTTTGAAAACTGCATAGCCCAGAAAAAGGTAAGGCACTTGTCTCTCTTATTCTCTTGCAACCATCCATAGAAAACAAAGTTAAATCTCTTTTATTTTTTGTTTTGTTTAGTGAAATCTAACCCTAAAAGAAAAATCCTATTTTTTTAAAGATTTCGCTTAGATCTATTGGTTAATCTTGAATATCTTAAATAGATCTTTCTATTTCTGAATTTTCTCTTGATAGAAAAATTATTACAATTCAAAAAACACTAGCAGTAGAAAAATTATTAAAATTCAAAAAATACTAGTAGCTTAGATAAATATATTTTTGGTAAATTAAGTGTTGTCACATATATAGTAGTTGGGATACTTTTGTTCCTCATAGTACTGATCAGTTCTTTGAGCCAACGTTTTACTATGAGATCAACAGATGATGAGCCACCAGTTGATGATCTCCCACTTTCAGCAGATCCAAAGTATCTAGATTGACCTGATCAACCCAGTGTTGACCAAGCCAGGAGCAGGGTCCAGGATGAGTTTTAGACCGATGGTTGTGGATGTAATGTCCCTTTTTGAAATTTTATAAAATGACCAATTTTTTCACTTTTTCCCCAATTTCGACCTTAACTAGTTTTGATGTCTAGACCTCCAAATTGACCCAAATGCTCCCAAATTTTCTCAGAAGGTACATGACTGATATTATAATTTAAATATGACGTTCAAGGATTTCGATGACCCCCCAATTACTTCTGCAAACTTGTTTAATGTTCTGTTCAAAGTAGGAGTCTTTACTAGCAAATTGGGGCTCCAATTCCCCCTAGGTAATTGTTGGAAATGGCTTCTCAAATGGTCCCAAAGCCACTCGAATTTCTGAATAGAGGTAGGGGATGTGTAAGGGACATTTTTAAAGTCTCATATGCATCATGGTTCAGTTTATACAGGCTGTTATGACTCTTTCCCAAACAACTCCCAAATCACAATTTCAACCCTTGGGGAAAATGCACCAAATCTTTTCCCAATGCAATAAAAATGAGTAAAATGGCTTCCAATGCCTAAGTACTGAACACGAGACTTGAAATACACATTAATGATAGTCCATTCATCATACATTTATCAGAGATACATTCCTCCATTCGAAATAATAAACATTACCATGGCATATATCAAAATAGAGTGGAAATGGTCATTGTTTGCTCATTAAAAGTCATTTTGACATACAAATCTTGGGTATTTCGACTTGAAACTTTCTGAGAATGAAGAACAGAGCATATTTAAATGATTACAATCATAAATAGATCAAGAAGAGCTCTCCCAAAGAGTACATGAGCTCAACCAAGGCGTAATCCCTCCATGAGCATGAATATGCAAAGAAAATTGGAAATGGTTAAGAGAAAGCGTTGCAATAGAAGAATCCACATGCTGCCCTGTAGCTTACACCTGCAAATAAGACTCCATTAAAGCTCCATAAAAGACCTGAGTGGCTTTTCCAAACACCAACTTGGACGGGAATCTTTCACCCTCGAAATTGGCTAAGGCAAGAAAACTAATCATCCACTAGCTCTCACAATTCACAAATGATCAAAAGCCCTTCTCTTGGTTGCTTCATGTATGTTATAAACATCTTTAGCCTTCTAAGGTTCCCAATCCCTCCACAAACTCAAGCCAATTCGAATTAGGGTGTGTGCTCATGATTTGCCATGTGTCCTCCCTTCCCTAGCCTTCCACCTTCCCCAAATTCGAGTTGTAGCCCATTGACCTTCCCCAACTCCATGAGAGCTCTCTTGGATGCTCTATTTCGACCTGACATGTTAGATACGTTAGATGTCATCCTTCAGATCTGATTTGTGTCATAGGTGTCATAGCATCTTCATCATTGTTGTCATAGAGCTAGGGATTCTAGTCCAAGTGTTTCACTAGCTCCAAAATGATTCTTCCTCTCCCATGTAAGTTACATTTCCTCCCAAATTCGACCTATGATGCATATGGCCAAGTGTATTAGCCTTCTAACTCATCCAAGAACCTTTAGGCTTCCCATGGATTTGAAATTGCAAGAGCAGGATTCCATGTGGCACCAAATTTCTAGCTTGTGTGGGCCCCATAGTCTCCATGTGTCTCCATGCTCCATTGCCACTCCAATTTTCTCTTGTATTTATTTAATAAGCTACATTATTAAATATTTATCCTATTCTAATGTCTAAACATCATTTATTAGCTCCCTTATTAAAATTCCAAATGTATACATCCAACCTAGGGAACTAGTAGGATTGGTGGAATTGTCCTGCTATGCAATTATTTGAATGGAGACATTACAGTGGATGATGATTATTTATGGTCTATAGGTATCCATTAGATATATTCATGCTTCAGATGGCGATTTGCTATGATGGCTTGTATTATTTTTATGATTATCAACATTTACAAGCTTTATTATTATTATGGTTCTGACATGGATAGGGCCTTTGATGTACCTTTGTGATGGACATATTGTGTATGAATACTCATTCCTAGTTGATTTGGACATTGCGAGTCCATTGGTGCAATTGGTTTTCAGTTTTGGGCAGTTACAGGATAGATTTGGGTCCCTTGGATTTTTGCAGCATATTTGCCATGGGAAAATGAAAATATAACATAGTGTGGAGAACAGTGAGATCTCCTAGTGCGCCAGAGGGAATATTGAGGTGTAGCTAGTCGATTGTACCATACTACCATGGTGCACAGATCCATCCGTGCAGTCATTTAGCTTTAGCTTTCGGTCTCCTGTGAGATATTAGTTGTTTTATGTTCCCAAGGCAATATTTTAATAATAAAAATGGCTAATGAGGAAATCGATTTGGGAAATTGAGGCAAATGAATGGCATGAAATTGGTCTGAGGCATAGTGTTGGGTCACCTTCATCATCTGGCATCAGCTCCACATTTCCTTGATTTTCTCAGATTGATGGCGTTTTGATGTATTATTGAGGGAGACGTCCTAGTGATTTTTATCACTCTTGATATTATTTTCCACCACACCTTGTTGTTGTGATATGGGGACATGCTACTAAAGGATGTTATAACCTTCTAGCCCCACAATGTGCTACTTTGTGGTTATTTGTCATAGTTTATGTGGTGCGCCCCCTCATCGGGCAATTTTAGTGATGGCCCCCTTCTGTTTTTGTGTTGATCCATGTATGATGTATCCGGCTAATCTTAACCGTAGATTAGGATGATATTATTTTTTGATCTTGACTCTTGATCTTTTTGGATCTAGGTTTTATGTAATTGAGAGATCTATATATTGAGATGCTCTCTCATTTGTACGACTGGGACTTTTGGCTCTAGAAATATTGAATACAATTTTTTTTTTTGCAGAAACTCTTGGAAGCGTTGTGAATGTATTTGGATGTGATTGTTACGTCTCTTGCTTAGACATTTTAGTGGAAATTACATGCAAACAAATATTTTTTTGTGGTAGTTGTACTAATCTTTTGTAGGGTAGTGAATTGGTTGGAGGAGATTGCTAAGTCGTCTTGCATCGTCTTTCGGTCAAATCGTTTCATCTTTAGGGAGTTCTTCAATTGTCATTTTGTGCATTGGATCTCTTTCTGTAGATGTCGTACGTAGCTAATATTTTTCATCTGTGAACAAATCTCATTCGTAGTTTGATTTTGTAGGTGAAGAAGAGGGGGCGCACTACCTCAACTGGGCGTTTTTCCTTTGTTTCGTACCGGATTTAGCTCGAAATTGTAACTAAGTGGAAGGATCATCGACATCCAGGGTGGCCGCAAGTATTTTCAGGCACGATCTGCAAGGTTAGTATTGTTTTTTAGTATTTTCATCCATTTGTCCATTTAAAACCCTTTCTTCAAACCCTAGTTTTGTAGATATGATAGATCCGATGAGTTTTTGATGATGGCCATCAAAACCCACTTGGAGATTGTTGAATAAACCTTAGATCCCGAATTTCACGTAAATCAGACTCCATTTGCCCCGGGATCTAGCACTCGTCTCTCTAGGTGGGGGCGCCCCCTTTGGATGGGTGGCCAAATCTTCAGATCTATCAGTTAGGTATGCTTGAACCCACTCGATTTTCATAGATCTAACCTACAAGAATCCTGATCTAGTCATTTCGCACCCTGATCTACCTTTTTGGGTCCACTTTGTTCACTTTTGCATAAAATCCTAAGTGGGTCCTTTAAGTTTCTCTTGTATGTGGCTAGATCTTTCTAGATCTTCTTTGCTTAACTCCTTTGGTATTTTCCTTATCAAGTTGGGTCATTTTCCCTATTCTCTAAACCTCCTCAGCTTCACCTTAACTCCTATACCACATCTATTTCTTAGATCTAGACTACCTCACTCATTATATCTCTCTTTTATCCATTGCTTACACTTAGAGTGTCTTGAGTAGGTTCGCTAGCCCTTTTAGGCTAGTAGGATCTCCCTCCTTGGTCATTCTCCAAATTGAACTAAAGCGACAAGAGGCCGTCCGGTGTGGCAACTACCCTTTATCCGTAGTGGACAAGGCCCTTGCGGTGTCATCGATTAGCTACCCCACCTCTACCGTCCCGAATGGGATACCTTTAATGGGTAGCTACACATCTGGAAATTGTTGTTACTGTTTTCCCTTCATTTTCAGATTTATTTTTCATAATTTTTTATAAAAATTTATAAAAAATAAAATAATTTTTTCTCTTCGATGAATATAATCAAGATTGAGAGAATTAGTATTTATCTCATGTTAGACACTATCACTGAATTTTTTTTGAGATAATTACTTGAGTTTCTACAATCTGGAATTTTCCTAAAAAATAGGGAAATTTCCAGCTTTGGTGATTCTGAAAATTTTCATTGTTTTATTTAAGATTTAGAAAGAATTACTTTGTTGCAATTATAAAAATTTAAAAAAAATAAAATAAAATTTTCTCTTCAATGAATATAATCAAGATTGAGAGAATTAGTATTTATCTCATGTTAGACACTATCACTGAATTTTTCTTGAGATAATTACTTGAGTTTCTACAATCTGTAATTTTCCTAAAAAATAGGGAAATTTCCAGCTTTGGTGATTGTGAAAATTTTCATTGTTTTATTTAAGATTTAGAAAGAATTACTTTGTTGCAATTTTTTGCATTTCCAGCAAGATATAGCTCATAATTTGTAGCAACTAGTTGGGAAAAATATACAAGTTAGTGTTATTTTTAGTAATTTTCCTAGATATTTTAATTCTAGAATTTTATGCATTTTTACTATTTTTAGTAATTTCCAAAATTGATTTTCCTTATCTAGACTAAAGAAATTGATCATTCGATAAAAGGTAGAAATTTCCAATGGTTCTAACCTCTAAGCCCTACAAACTCTAATCGCTAAGAACCTAAGTCACCTGACACGAGGACACGTGACACAAATGACACGAAAATGCAAGTGTCTAATATGGACACGGTGACCCTCGATATCAGGACACAGAGGACACATTTTATATATATATATTTAAAAAAAATTATATATACTGTAAATATAGACATATAAATCTAGTTTTTTTAAGAAACTAGAACATTTACAAATATTCAATAGAAATTACTAATTAGAATCAATACACTACACATTTTGTCATTCACAAATCACAATGAGACACAAAGATGATAGCTCAAGATGTTGAAACCATATTTCTCATTAAGATGATAGTAGCGACTCAATACCATATTGTTGAATTGATAACGAAACTCGGTATTTGCATGGCAGCAAGTTTGGCACTCCATGAGGCCTAAGATCAACACCTCATCTACCTTGAGTTACAACATAAAAAGAGCCCAATGCCATCTTCACCCAAAAGAGCAGTAAAGTTGCACTGGATTGGAGGACATATGCCAACATTTAACCAACGTTTTTAATGCCAACTCCACCTGTTGACAGGACAAAGGAGGTGCAAGAGGTTAATGGATTTCATCGAGTCCTGTAAAGGCACAGGACCCATAAAGCTTGTAGCAAGGTATACTAACCAAGGTGTTGGGAGTTAAAAAGATGCACATGTTAAAGTAGTGTTGAAGAAGGACAGGTCCAGGTGGGCCCAAAATCAAATTAAAATGACGTAGATCCCTACGTTAGAATGTATGAAGGCATCCTAAAGCCCAACACCAGGAAGAAGTAAGAGTGGTCCCAAGCACCTGCATGGATCCTGTAAGAGCAAAATAAACAATATTTTAGGAGCAACATGTCGAGGCACTGTTTCAACACGTACCAGACACGTGTTTTTTCGTGTCCCGATTCCAGGGAACGAAAAAACACGTGTCCAACACGGGTTGAAGTCGTGTTTATGTCTGACATGTGAATATTCCTTTAATATTCAACTAGGGCTAAACAGTGCATGCAAAATATCAACTGATAACCACACATGAATATCTTTTACAGTATGTAGCGGAATATAAAACTGAGAAATAACTCACAACATCACATCACAATATTGACACTATTATTTTGGGTATGGAAACTCCTGGAAAAACCCAAGATGGGAAAACCGGTGCAATAGTCAGATATAGATTTTATTATGAAAAAATATGGAACTTTTACAATCATTGCAAATTCACCCAAACCTAGCGAATGCAGTATTCGACAGAATCACTGGGAAAATCCTAGCTAAACCTCAACACCCTCCTGTGTGAGTGTACGGCCCAGCTGTACGAAGCTCGATGATCTTGCTGGTCGCTCCTCCGTCTTCTCAGTTAAATCCTCTGTTTGACTTTCTCTCCCTGTCTGTATCTTGTCTCTGTCGGAATACAAGTGTGTGTGTTCTCTCCACCAATTGATCTCTCTTTTATAACTTTAGGTAAAGCGAAAATCCTAATTTTACTTTCACTTTAACTAGTGGTTCACTAAAGTTAATTTGGATCACTTTAATTTATTTTCCAAAGTAAACTTAGGAAAAGTAAATTAAATACAACTGGTTTCCTAATTTAAGTCTTCTGCATGCAAGAACACATGCATGTAGGAAGACCTTCCTTGTTGCTACTAGTTTAACACTCCCTCTCAACAAGGAAGGGATTCGGTAGCAACCCCAACTTATCCATGAACTTCACAAAACTTTGTCTGCAAAGTGCATTGGTGAAAATGTCCGCCACCTACTCATCTGTCTATATGTACTCCAACCGAATGGTTCCCCTCTAAACACAATCTCTCAAAAGTGGTATCTGATGTCTATGTGTTTGCTTCGGTCATGGAACACTGGATTCTTAGATAGCCTGATGCCACTTTGATTGTCACAGTGAACTACTGTAGCCTCTAGTTCACATTTGAACAACCCTGCAAGTAACTTCCTCAACCACATACCCTCACAAGCAGCCATGTTGGCTGCCATGTACTTAGCCTCTGCCGAGCTCAATGCAACTGATTTCTGATTCCTGCTGAACCAAGAGACAACCCCTGATCCAATGCTGAAACAACAACCTGAAGTACTCTAACAACCCCTGATTGGCACGTTAACTAAGGTGGATGAATTCACCAAGAAATTTGAGAAGGAATTCTCACTTGTTTTGAGTTGTGATAGTAGTAGACTTGAGGATGATGGGAAGTGGATAGTTGATAGTGGGTATTCTAGCCACATGACAAGAATACGTGATGTATTCCTTGATAGTTTAAAGACAGGTCTAGATCATCTCGTACATGGTGGAGAGGACTCGGTGCATGCAGTAAGAGGAGTTGGATGTGTTAGGTTCCAACTAGAGTTTGGGGAACTTGTAGAGGTGTAAGAGGTACTTTTTGTTCCAGGACTGAAAGAAAACAAACTCATTTCCAACCTTGGAAGATGATGCATGTGCAGTATTGTTCAAGAGTGGACATATATTCATCTATGCATTGGGCGTAGATCCGGTCGAATCGGTGTTGCCAAGTGATTGGAGAGACAAGGAGTACGTGGTGCAATGACAACCTATGTTTGGAGGATTTGGGTGGATATCAGATTCTGTATTAGTGCATGAGACAGAGGGAGAGCGAGATGCTCCAGAGTTTGAGGTGGTACCGAGTATTCATTCTTCGATTCAAGGGAGTCAACAAGAGGCTACTTCTTCCAGTACTAGCAAGAGGGTCAGCTGGTATGACATGACACTAAGGATAAGCATGAGCAAGTTGAGACATCTTAGAGCATGAGAGGCTGGAACACGTCTACAGTTCGTATTCCAGGATCAGTAAAGAGACGACCATTAGAGTCAAAGGGAGCTTCTATAACAGAGAACATGATGTGTATGGAGAGGGAACATGTAAGAAGGTCCTTGCTCGTTAAGAGAGAGTGTTGATACTTGCAACTTAGGATGTCCTTCATGTGATGATGCTTAACATGAAGGGACATTAGAAGTGACCTCTCTAGAGAGGATTTTAGAGAGGGTGGGCATTCAGATATTGTGTGAGAAATGTTGACCACCAAAACCAACAAGGTGGACAACGATGTACCATGCACTTGTTACATGTGCCTTGAATATAAGAATGAAGTACTTAATGATTGTATCAAGCGCGGTGGCTCTTATTCTCTTCTTCTCTCAATGAAATTTCCGCGCTCCTGCGGGGATTTTGTAATGATATGTTAACATGAAGGTCTAGTTTTTTGTAGCTTAATCACCTATGACTTAGTCATTAGGGAAGTCCTTTCATCAAGTGTTTTTTCACTTGGATAATTAAAATTTCTTTTTAGAGATTTTAATTATTTGAGTATTTCATTCAAAATTACCTCCAAAGTGGTGAAAGGTGTTTTAGTGATCGAGACCATGGGGTGATTGGGCCCTAGGAATGTTTTATATTACCATGCTCGACATTATCCAGAGTCCTGTGGAATTTCATTAAGTTTAGCATAGTTTTTTTAAATTTTTAGTCATTAAAAATTGCAACTCAAGACAATTTGTTGTAATGTAAAAGAGGGTTACTTGGTCCATTTTAATGTTGTGTAGGGGTATGGGTCCTCAAGGCAAATGGCATGAGACTCCATACACCCTTGGGCCAAGTTTGAAGTCATTTGGAAAAGTATTACTATGGTTTTGGTCACTTTTTCCAAGGTCAGTGATGGAAATGAGGAAATTGGACATTTAATTAGAGTGCCAAATTTTGGAAAAGTGACTATAGTCACTTGGGGTGGTCAAGTAAAGGTTTTAATGTTTATATTAGGTTCCTAAGACAAATTTAAGAACCAAAGGCCCCACCGCCAAGCAAGCATATAACAAGTTTTGAGTTACCCACTCTAGGGGGTGTGCCCTCCTCTCTTTGATTGGTTGGGTGAGTGAAAGTCAATGATAGGGGGCCCACTATGGTGGTTTCCTCCCCATTTGACATAGCAATAAGGTTAAAAGCATTAAAAGGGGGGTTTCTCTCCACATATTTGAGATCCCAAACCATGGTTTTGCCCTCCTTGAGCAAATTTGACCCTCTCTCTCCCTTATGACACTTGTCTAGCATGCAAAGAGCCTCTCTCTTTCATTTTTCCTATTTAAGGAAGACATTCCTCCTCATTTGGGCTAGATTCACTTACTCTATTGCTACATTTTGCTCATGCTCTCTTGCTTTCTCATTCTCCCATTGCTCCCATTCTTGCTCTCTTGCTCCATTCTTGTCAAAGAGGAGCCATTGTACTTTCAAGTTTGGATGATAATAGAAGAAATCTTTGGACGAAGTACTGTCCATGCATTGTGATTAAGGTGATCTTGTTCCATTCTTGGTTTGTTTTGTATTTAAAATCTCAAGTAAAGTTTTTTGCTTGAAAATAGTATTGTAATAGTTTTGTTGCATGCTATGTAGGTTGTTTGCTTAGGACTTGGGAAGTTAAAATATTTCTAGCTTAAATGTTTTGTTTCTCAAGTCTTTGTGGATTTTTCACTCCATTTGCATTGTTGAGCTAATTTTGTTACAGGTTTCCCAAGTTTGGAGAGTGGGATTACCGGGTGGGATACCCCATTGCCCAACAAATTTCATAAAGGACTCGGCATCTTTACGAACATTCTTATTCTTATTGCAACTCTTAAATACATCATTTTGCAATCAAATATTATAATTTTTCAAGTTTTTACATGCTAGTTTTGCCTTCGATTTTTTTTATATTTTTGCATGAAATTTTTTGAGTTTGTTTAAAACTCATTTCTATTGCTTTTGTGCTATTATAAATGGTTGTTTTGTGCAGGTTTCTAATCTTATAGGGGGGGGGAATGCTCAAGTTCAACCACTAGCAAGCACCAACAACACCCAAGAGGGTCTACTTCAAGTCCCTCACAAAAAACAGTTTAAAAATCACTCTCTCTCTCGTTTCTTCATATATATTAGTGTCGAAATCTACATCCGTGTAACAAGCCCAAGAGAGTCTCTTGGGCTTGAGTTTGTTGTGCTTCATTTCCAGTTTTCAGTATTTAGTGATTTTGGTTTCAGTGGCATGTAAGTGAAGTGGCTTTGCCGATCCTTGCATGACCTTGTAAGTTGCTTGGATTTAGATTAGTTTATTTCGTTGTTTGTTTTCTTTTTTTCCACACCTCACAAGTGAAGTGGCTCTGCCCATCCATGTGAAATCGCGTTGGCTAGCATTTTTATTTGAAGTATTTGCTTATTTCCTTTTTCCCACACCTCACAAGTGAAGTGGCTTTGCCCATCCATGTGAAATTGCGTTGGCTAGCATTTTTATTTCAAGTATTTGCTTATTTCCTTTTGCTTGCACCTCCAACTGAGTAGGCTCTGCCTCCGTTGTGATATCGCACTTGGCTTGTTTTGTTTAATTTTTGCTTTAAGGATAAAATTTACCACAAGCCCCATTTTTTGCCCCATATCCTATCCCCCCGCCGATTCAACTAATCTAGGGTGACGAGAAAGTGAAAAGATTTGTGTTGGCTAGTTTAATAGGTACCCAGATAAGTATCTTCATTAGAAAGGAGAAAAAGAGGCTTGACCTGTAGAGCCAGTGGGGTAGAGGCCGTAGGAGGCCTTGTGACACTTTGTGTCTTCCAGTTGAGCACCCAACAAGTTTCGAGTTTGACCCGTGGAGCTAGACAAGAACCTTGTGTTCCTGTGTTGAGCACCCGACATTCTCTCTCTAATTGAAGGAAATAGTTTCTTGGGGTAGACATCCAGAATAGTTCATTTCTTTGCAACAAACACCTTAATTCCCTAAGTCAAAGAGAGACATAAAATTTACAGGACCATTTGCATAATATTGTTACAATCATTTACATTTCTCTACTTTTCAAGCACTTTATTTTAACTTGATAATTTACTGGAAGTCATCATGTTCTTGTATATTTGTTGAAGTAAGTGAGTTGATGCTTTGAGAAAATTATTTGAAGTTGATTATTGTGACTCCATAGCCCAAGTAGAGACGACACTAGTCATTTTGATTATTTGATTGTTTATCTCTTGCATACATTACTGGTTGATTGTTAAAGGGTTTGCTTGACATTGGAATATTTGCATCACTGCACACTGATTGCCATTTTTGTAATTTACAACTCCCAGAAAACATTCTTCAAAAAAGAACTTAGTAAGTAGAGACTACCCCCCTTGGCCTTTAGGAGTTGTGGTCTAAACAAAGGAGTTTAGAACCGAGGTGACAGTGGGTTCTCAACTCATAAGTTTCTGTCAAGAACACTCACAATGGTTGGGAGACTTACACGTGTCGAAGTGTGTTTTAGGCAGCAACAAGAAACACATGCGCATATTACAGGCTTTGGTGAGGAGGGAGTTTGTCTTCTTCAAAAGTGAGCTTGAGTGATGCAGAATACTTTCCTCGTTAAGAGGGAGTGTTGATTTTTGGTGTAACTCAGGACAAGTGCTCTACATGGCTTCAGAGTTGGAAGTGTGCAGAGGTGTCCAAGCTTTTACTTTTGCATGTAGGTGATTTTTAGTTTAATGAGAAAAGGTTAATTAATTAACTTGTGCATGTAGGATTTGCCTGCATGCATTGTTTAATGAGAAACTTTGCATGCGGGAATTTTGCATGAAAAGTGAAATTATGGTTTTGAAACCCTAAAGTCACCAGTGAATTATAAAGGAATTGCATAGGGTAAAATTTTAGATGATGATCAATGTGAGATTGACACAACTTGCAGAATGAGCAGTTAGAGAGCAGGGGCGCACTTCTTCAGCTGGGAGGGCAGAGAGAAGAGAGGGGTGCATTTCCTTCAATGACTAAGAGGGGCCGCATCATTACACTAAGAGAGTATGGTCTCATTTAGACATTGATTGAGAGAGGGCATAATTCAGAGATAGAGAGGGGCGCATATTTGAGAGAGAGGGGTGCACTTCATCTAGATAAGAGAGAGGACAAATTCATCAGAGACAGAGATTGCTTATAAGAGAGAGAGGATTCACCAGTAGAGATAGAGAGGGCGACTTGCCAGCTAGAGGGGGAGAATATCCTGCTACAGAGGGTGAATAGCTAGCAGTGGAAAGGGAGCGAATCCCAAGACAGTCAGAAGAAAGAGGGGGCGCAAATCCCAAGGATTATTCAGTAGTGATCAGGCAGGAAATCCAAGGATTGGATTTCAAAGATAAGTTTGTGGATATTGTGTAAAAGATCTGTGTACTTCTTCTGAAAGATAATAAAGAACTTCTACTCTCTCAATGGTTTTTGCGCAAGGGTTTTTTCAGAGTCATATTGACCAAAAATCTGTGTCATTTATTTATATGTGTGTGATTGCTGATTTGAAAAGAGTAAAAGACTTCATATGTTTCTAGTTATAATTATTGTTTATGCTTATATATGTTCTCCGGGTAGCAAGATTGAGTTGGGCGTTAAACATCTGATATATTGAGACTTGAAACCGGGTTGAAGTCTAAGAATTTCTGAGATTAAGAAAAATTTACAGCCCAATGGTCAAAAAAGTTGATGGCACTTCGACTGATTTAAAGTTAATTGTTGAGGTATTCATGGTTTCTTGGATTCGATTAAATCAAATGGCCTCAACAGTTAAATGACTGCTGCTGCTAGAGTGATTTGGACACTGTTAGTATTTCTGACAAATTTTTTAATTAATGGTCCTAAGTGGTGCCCCATATACTTGTATATTATCAAATTAGAGAACAGCGCCATAGTACTCATCTGGTAGGCTCACCTCTTTAGTGCATGCAGTTTAACCCACAATTCAAGCTTATCATAGATTGTGGCAGGACACATTATGCATGATTCGAAGTTCTAACTACTTTTCTGCATAATTAGTAATTACCCTTGTCTTATGGTACCAAATCAATTCTACTACAGTTGATTTTCACTTGGAACAGCTGAACTTTAGATGGTATTATTTGGAAAAGGAATAGTTTTTGGAACATTTTTCCACTTGTGAACAGTAGATAATCATAAAACATGATATGGGCTGCTAGTAATGTACATAGTCACTCTTCAGGCATAGTACTTAAACCAATTGTTTGCACTGTTAAATTATGCGATGCACATTGTATGCTGTGAGATTACTCTTTTTGTACATACTAAATTTATACTTAATTGAGAGTTGCCTTATCCAGTTAAAACTCCCTTTGTTATGAAAGGCCTGTTGATGGTTTTGTCCATCTGTACACATTAATGTGTTATCTTTCATGCAGTTGTTTGGTACATGAAAAAAAAGACCATTGTGCAATGGTATATTTTAAATACAGCTAAAACTTTATATAGTTTACTACATGAAATTATAGCATCCATGCTTGTAGCTATCAAATATCTGTGCTGTCAATGAAGGTGTTTAGATAACTAGAACTCACTAAGACATAAATTCCAGTGCACTACAACAGAAAGAATTCACAAATTCAAGTAGCCACCTGAGTATAGCTACAGAATATTACCTGTACCATAACAGCACCAGAATGAATCATATTTTGTACCCCAACCATGATAGGTCACAGCCTTAGAACTTCCAGGTGCTTGGGGAAGCATATAAATCATAATCCCAGGCTCATTGCCTCTTTGGATGCTGAGCACACCATTTGTTAAAGCACGCTCATAATAATCCGCATAGGCCATTGCTTTGGTCCACCGAAACAAGTGACGAGCAACCTGCATTTGGCAAAGAAACAGAGGGATTATTTAATTAATAAATAAATATATACACAAAGAGATACATGCATACATGCATCTAGTAATGGAGTGCTCCTCAAAATGGGCTCCTTGACATTGAACAATGTGCTCATGTGCGACGGTGTCTTATTCATTCCTCCAAATATGCAGCTCTTGCCTTGGGGAGTGTAAAAATGTCTCAAATTATTCTCAATGAAAGATTATACATTAAGATATGTAGAAGGATCCATTGATGATAAGATCATAACCCTAAGCATGAAACCGTCCTCAAACACCAACACTTCTCCCATGCAAATTTTGGTGATAATATATCAAATGAAAGCCTTCTTGTCCCATAATCCACTTTGGCCTTGTGGACTTTTAAATAAACTTCAATTCAATTCTTTGTCTCTCTACTTGTCAGGCCCATGGACCTATTTTGGTTATTGGTGGACATTATTATAATATAATATAATTTCATTTAATTGCTCTAATTTTTGTGGAAGTAAATGTGTCATGTATAGAACTAAGTCATTGGGTTTGTTGAACTCAAAACTTGAGTTTCAAAATTTGGTGAACCTGAAGAAAAAATTAAAAATTTCGTTGAGGTTGTTCGGTAATGAAATTTATCTCGATTCAACTAGGAATAAATCCATTTTTGTTAATTTGTTTTTTCCAGTTGTTTAAAAAACCAAAGAGAAAATACCTTCCAGACTTTCATCAACATGTGGTCTAGCTCGAATTTCCATGTATTCCTTTCCATCTCAACGACAATGAGTAGATGGTAGTTGGTCTATGATTGTCCAACTGTGTCAACAAGTATTCCCTTTTGTGCTAATCTGTATTCCTTTGACTATGCAACTGTGTTGACTAATTTTTGGTTGTAATGCTTCGAGGATGACTGTGTTTGAGTTTTCTACATCAAAGTCTCAGACCATAGTTGTGCCCATCTTCAAGATGAAAAGAAAAAAGTAATATTTCTTGTTTTCATTTTGAACATGGACCCAATTATGGTCTTGTTATACCACATACAGTATGGGGATTTTGACACCTATTTTTGCTTTTGTTGTGAGGATGTACAACAGACTTATGTGCCTAGAAAAGATATCAATGATGAGAATGCTAAGGAATGATGTCATTTTGATGCTATTTTGACTGACATACCATGCCTAAGGATCTAGTATGATGATAAGATGAATTGATGTAGTACTTTACCATGTTAAATGTTGACTATCTAACTCTGAAGGTTCTCACTCATATTTTTGGTGTGGTGTGATGAGGACTTAGACTTTGTTCTTGTATATTTATGTAATACGTGAATGTTATATAAATACAAGTGATGGTTTCATACTTTATAGAATGGGTCTTACTTAAAGTTTATTTAGTAATTAAAGTGAATTAATTATGAAATATGGGTTCTTTAAATGATGGCCCTAGATTTTGTAAAAGTATCTCAACTCTAGATTAGATGGTTACAATTTTTAAAGTATAAAACAGAGAGAGAGGACAAATCGAATACACCATTGATGAAGAGAGAGAGAGAGAAGAAGATTGAGAAGAGAGAAGGAATGCCCTAGAGGAGTGGCACGATTCCCAAGGCAAGGAGCAACACAATTCCCAAGGCAGCCAGAACCGTACAACAGTCTGACAGTGACCATACAGCACATGTGTGGGCACATTTCTCGAGGTATTGTTGCTGCATTTATTGCAGACTGATAGGCCGCACTGCTGCAATAAATTCTGGCACGATTTTCGAGGCAGGAAAGTACAACAGAAGGTACATCCGTATAGCAACACGTGTTGAGGCCGTTCAATTGTTAGTGGCATGAAAATCGAGGTATTTTGTTGTTGTTCCATTTTGGGTATTTTTGTTAGTGAGAGTTGAAGGAATTATTTCATGTGTACATGGAAATTTTTTTGAATATTCTTAATAAAAAATTTCTTCTTTCTAGGGTTTTCCTCGGAGTTGGGGTTTTGTCCGGTCTGTTGACCAAAACATCTGTGTCTCATGTGTATGACTGATACTTCAGTATTTGAGAAGATCTTGAAGTGGTGGTTTTTATTTCAAGTTTATGCGTAAATTTTTAATAAAAAAACCTTAGATATTCAAGTGTTTGATAGAATGTGTGAATGAAATATTCATGATAATGTCATTTATTTTCTTCATGGTATCAGAGCTGAATTGAAGTAGGGTTTAAGATTGTGATTCACAGTTAGAAGTTGTGTTGTCTTTCAAGTTAAAAGATTTGTTGTAAATAAATTCTAATGATGAGCATACGGTATGAAAATAGGTTGGATGGAATACCTCCATGGAAAGTAAGGATTACTGTTGTGCTAAAATAATGGAAGATATGGAGTTATGCTAACACCAAGATGACCAAACCTACAGACCATGGTTCTTTGGATGAGTTTGAATCCCTTGAAGCCAGAGCCCAAAGAGTGATCCTAGATGGAATAAAGGATCATCTCATTCTATATTTGGAAGAGAAGAAAACTGCTAAAGACATGTGGGATACCCTGAACCAGTTATTTGAAGCCAAGAATTAGAACCACAAAATGGCATTAAAGGACAAGCTACACAATATCAAGATAAACAAAGATGAGGGTGTGGCTTCCTACTTAACTCAAGTGGCGCAAGTCAAATATGAGTTAGCAGCCGTAGGAGATATTGTCCTAGATTCAGAATTTGTGAGGATAGCCCTGAAGGGTTTCACCAAGAAGTGGGAAGTATTTGTGAAGTGCATTGTTGGTAGAGAAAGGCTTCCCAATTGTCTAGACTGTGGGATGACTTTACTTAGGAGGAGATTCAAGAAGGGTCTCTGGGTAGTCAAGTCAATGAAGAGGTGGAGCAGAACGATGCACTTGTAACAAAAGTTAACAAGAAGAAGAAAGACATTAGTCAGGTTAGATGTTACCAGTGTGGTCAATTGGGACATTATGCCTCGAAGTGTCATGAGAAGAAGAAAGAGAAGACAGAGAGAGACATGGCAGCATTTGCAACAGTAGAAGACTATGTAGCGAAGTTTGAACAAAATTTTTCTCTTGTCTCGATTGATTCCAGTATAGGGAGCTCAATTTTTGAGAATGTCTGGGTTGTTGATAGTGGTGCAACCAGACATATGAATGGAATCTATGATATAATTTAGATCATCTTATGTTGGGGCCAGGACACTTCATTCATATAGATATTGATTGTCCACGGATAGCAATACGAGGGGTTGGAACAGTCAAGTTCCAATTAGACCTTGGTGAGATCTTGGAAATACACAGAGTGCGTTTTGTACTTGGGATGAGAGTCGATAAATTCTCAGTATCATCCTTTGAAGATGAAGGTTATGGAATGATGGTGAGGTCTGGCCATGTTTCCCTGTATCGGAGAGATGAGCCAGTTGGTATTACAATTATGTTAGGAGATCGCAGGGACAGGCTCTATGTTTTGAGAGGGCACACAGTACGTTCGGGAGAAGGTGGGTGGCTGTCAGAGTTGGAGGATGAGGCGAGAGTTGCATCTAAAATGCATGGTTTTGATGAGGAGAGCGACTCTCTCCAGAGCACTGGCAGGAGACTCAGCTAGTCCAGTGATGGTGTAGATGAGCAGGTAGATGAGACTCAGGTTGAGTCTCAGGCTTCAGAGTTCCAGTATGGTGTTGAACACCTGTATCCGAGAGTGATTTCAGAGCAGGAGGAAGCTGTTTCCAGAGTCAAGATGGAGATGGTGCTGTGGACCTTCCTTGTTAAGAGGGACTGTTGAAAAATTAACGTTGAAAGTCCTCACTCATATTTTTGGTGTGGTGTGATGAGGAGGACTTAGAATTTGTCCTTGTACATTTATGTAATAAGTGAATGTTAAATAAAAGTGATGTTTCATACTTTATAGAATGGGTCTCATTTAAAGTTTATTTAATAATTAAAATGAATTAATTATTAAATGTGAGTGCATTAAATGATGGCCCTAGATTTTGTCAAAGTATCTCAACCCTAGATTAGGTGGTTACAATTTTTAAAGTATAAAATAGAGAGAAATGACAAATTGAATACACCATTAATGAAGAGAGATAGAGAGATAAGGAATGCCCTAGAGGAGTAGAACAATTCCCAAGGCCGCCAGAATCGTACAATAGTCTAACAGTGATCGTACAACACATGTGTGGGCACATTTCTTGAGGCATTGCTGTTGCATTTATTGCAGACTGACAGGTCGTACTACTGAAATAAATTTTGGCACGTGTGGCATCATTTTTTAGGCAAGAAAGTACCACAGAAGGTACAACCGTACAACAACACGTGTGGAGGCTGTACAACTGTTAGTGGCACAAAAATCGAGGTATTTTGTTGCTGTTCCAGCTTGGGTATTTTTGTCAGTGAGGGTTGAACGAATTATTTCATGTGTAGATGGAAAAATTTCTGAGTATTCTTCTTAATAAAAAGTTTCTTCTTTCTAGGGTTTTCCCCGAAGTTGGGCTTTTGGCTGGTCTGTTGACCAAAACATCCGTGTCTCATGTGTATGATTGATACTTTAGTATTTGAGAAGATCTTGAATTGGTGGTTTTTATTACTAGTTTATGAGTAAATTTTTAATAAAAAACCCTAGATATTCAATTGTTTGACAGAATGTGCGAATGGAATATTCATGTTAATGTCATTTATTTTCTTCATTACATCCTACATAGTAGTAGATTTTCTTGATGAGTATGGTTAGTAGTATTAATCATATGCTATTGAGGGTAACAGATTTCTATTTTATTTACACATCAACAACCTAAACAACTCTTGATGTTTACAAGGATTTCCCCACTTCTTTGGCTCCATATTTGACCTTTCAATCTCACTCATGTCACTCCATTTTGTCTTTGAAATCCCATTGGCTTAAGGTTTTGATAGAATGACTCTTGCTTTCCCCCTTCATTACATCCTACATAGCAGTAGATTTTCTTGATGAGTATGGCTAGTAGTATTAATCATTAGCTATTGAGGGTAACGGATTTCTATTTTATTTTCACATCAACAACCTAAACAACTCTTGATGTTTACAAGGATTTCCCCACTTATTTGGCTCCATATTTAACCTTTCAATCTAACTCATGTCACTCCATTTTGTCTTTGAAATCCCATTGGCTTAAGGTTTTGATGAATGACTCTTGCTTTCCCCCTTCATGTCTCCTTCACCAGAAAGGCCTGCATGTTTTCCTTGTGTCTTTGTCCCACTTGTGTTTTAGTGAATCATGTCATGATTAAGGAGGTTCCTAGGTATGCTCCTTGAGGCTGGATGCTATTAACCAAGAAGAGCTACCATTGAGTTACGTTTCCCCTTAGACTTGAAACAAGAAGGTTATTCCTATTGACGTTGTAGCGTCAGGAGGTATCCTCCACAAGTCAGCCCAAAAAAGAAATTCAATAAACAATTATTATGATGCACAAAAGGCAAGTCAGCCTCAACTAGTGTACAAGTCGGCCCCAGTAAAAGTGGACAAGCAAACATGAAGAAGAGTAAAAATAGATGACACCTTAGTCATTTCTCAAGCAAGCAAGTTCCCTCCACAAGAAGGAAGGGCGCAACATCATCAAGAAGACTATTTTTTGGGGTTGCTATCTTGGGGATATTCTTCTATGTGATTACTCTTGTATTTGGATGCACTTTGTATCTTGATCTAAGCATCTATATAAGAAAGGTTGTTGGGTTTTCTTCCCTTGTGTAGAAGGGTTTCCTAGGATAAAATCTTTGTGTTTCTCTGCATGGTTATCATTCAATGATCTTTATTTGCTTCCACTACAAATAATGATTGAAATTATACTGCTATACTAAAAGTTCAACATGGTATGAAAGCAATATTGAATAGATGCCATTGCCGGAAACTAGGGCATCCAAGTTTGGACCCTTCTCTCCATAGATTGACTTGAAAAGAGCACTTGTGAAACTCGGCCTAGGAAGGCGCACTTTTCCTATAGGATATGTATAAGGTATATTTTAATGTTTATATATATATATATCGCCCTTTTCTATACTTTATGGCTCTCCTTCCTAGTAGAGCACATCTTGATTCAAAAAAAGAAGTTAACGAGGATGCCCTTGAAGAAGCTAATGAGGAAGTACATGAAGACTATGAAGAAGATCAAGAAGCCTTTTTTGAAGATCTTGTTGAAGAGCCTACTCATGTTTCCATTGAAGCACATGTTAAAGACTTAGTTAGTGAGAGGTTGCGTGCATCTATATTTTCTCCTCATGAAGATGAGGGTTTGGTAAACTCTAATCTCTCTCAAATTTCTGAACTTAATGGGTTATATTTCAAAAATGGAGAAACAAATGTTGGAGAAATAAGGATATTCACATAGGGTCTAACAACAAGAAGACATTCAGTCACACACAAATAAAGATGTTGACACTAATAGTTATGTGATTAAAACATCTCAAAAGAAGGGTAAACAATCCACAGAAATAAAGGCAATTTATTAATGGTTAAAAAATAATTTATATCGGAAGATCTCTCACATTAATTATTGACAAAAGATCATCCATGCTCTTTAAATATTTATCAATCAAGTGACAAGCCACACATCATATTTTCATATAATCAAGGGAATGTTAAATTGTTGGATCACTCACGAATAAGATATGATTGTGACAATTGGATTATTAAAATAGAAAAACACACTTACAGCACACCAGACTACTAAATACATAAAATAAGCTAGGGAATATCTAACATAATAATGAAATAACAATAAATTAATAAAAATAAAGAAAAGTGCATATTAAACAAATAGATAAATAAAGAGACAACTTTTCATTGAAGGACAACCTTTCACTTTATCTTCCTTTTATAACTTTCAACTGCGAAAACCGTAACTTTTGACCTAATTAGGTCACTTGAATTTCTAATTTGCAGTTGACTTGCAAGCATGCGCATAGAGACTTAAATGGATGCATGCATCATTAAATAATGCTTAGATGTCATGCATAACGTGGCCCTCTTTGACCTAATGGTGATAACATATTGATGCCCTAGATTTTCTGAAGATGGCATCCGTCTTTAGTTGATTCCCTAATTGTCAGTTATCGCTCGAACCCACAGGAATCACAAAGGTTAGCGGTTTTGGTCCTCAATGCCTAGTCAGATGAGGACATTACACTTTGCCGGTTGTGCCGACTTTAAGTACTGTGCGAATTGGTTTTGTTGTTTCTAAGTGATATGATTTCCATCGAAAGCTTTTCCCTTCCGGATTTTCGTTTTCCCCATTTGCAGTCTTGTCGACTGTGGTATTATATTGGTTTGTATGTTATTGCATGGTATTGTCGGTCGATCATGGTTTTGTATCAGACTATTGTTCCTGGTCGGTTCTATAAATGCTTTTATTTGCTTTGCAGTTTCGACTAACTTTTTGTTCTGCGGTATAAAACTGAAGTTTTAGTGAAGTTCTCTCTAAGTTCGTTCCATTGAAATGTTTCGCCTCGTGCTTCTTCCATTTTATACCATTTGTTTGGTAAGTCGACTACCGTTGAGGGAAACAGGTGTGGCCATGTACGATCATCTTTATAACCAAGTCTTCTCCATTCTCTTTCGCATGTTATTATGTGCTCCTCTAGGTCTTGCCCTTGGATGAACACAGGTATTTGCGCCTGTTTGGTTAGCTTTTTTCCTCCGAATCTTTCTACAAAGTAAGTCGAAGTTGTTGTCCATGTTTGCAATCTTGATTGATGGGTGTCCCACCATCGAGCAGCTTGGCCTGTAAAGGTTTCTACCAGGCTTTGTAGTTGGCCATGTTCACTTATGTTTTTAGAAACTTATTCTATATGCATAATTGGGGATTCTCTTTCTTTATACCTTGGGATTTGTCTGATACTTATATTTGTTGGGTTTAAGGTAGGGTATTCCCTGGTTTTTTTTCCGAATATTTTTGGGATGATGGAGACTGAGAAACATTGATGGACTAGTTTCTTCTGTATAGCTTGGATGGTCCAGCAACCTCTTGCTTGGGTCTCGTAGTTTTCAACTTCCCAATCGTATAGTTTTGCGTCTGAATTATATCCCACTGAGTCTTGGTTTCCTAAGTGAAGCTCACCATAGGTATTGGGTTCAGTGTAGTCTTCGTTATTTTGAATTTGATATAATTGTCGAATGTCGACTTCTTCATCAATGGGTTCTGTCCAAGGTTCTCCTTGGGAAAGATGAATAGGGACTATGACTTTCTGTCGATTTCCTTTTAATTTTATTCTTTCTTTGTCTAGAGATATTGATGCTTTCATTTTTCTACCCCATGGTCGACCTACCAAGGCTGGGAAGGAGCTGGATCCTTCTTTAGGGTCAATAATTTCAAAGTCGACTTTAGTCGATATTCCTTTTATTGTCATATCGACATTTCTCCAAACTCCGATGGGTTCGATTAGTCCTTGGTCGGCTAGCTTGAGGTATATGCCTAACTCATATAGTCGAGGTCTACCCAGCTGTTCCCAAGTGTCATGAGTCATAATATTTACTTGTGAACCGAAGTCAAGTACAACTTGTCGAACATGGTATCCTTCGATTTCTAGATCGACAAGTGGGTCGGCATCGCTCGTCTTTTTGGTTTAGACTGCATATGTTTTTGGTTTGTTTTTCTATATTATTATTATGTTTCATATTATACAATAAGTCAATGAATTGAGATACTGATTTATCATCCTGTACTAAGCGTATTAATTATTTAACCGTGTTTTGTCGACTGTCATCGACTTCTTCCTGTCTAGCAAATTCTTTAAACATATTCATTGCGTCATTATATAATTGTTTTTGTTTAGCTGGGTTAGGATGATCATTCTTTTCTTTGATTTTACTTATACATGGATTATCATTTTCGATTTTTGTCCCTTGTCGGATCACTATGTGCAGGTTTTTTGTATTTATTACATCGTGTTTTTGAACACACGACAAGACATTAACGTTTTTCTTTTTATTAATTTTGTCGAGCATGGTGGGACAATCCTCTAATGAGTGATCGCCTACACCACAACTAGTACAAAACTTTAGATCAGTTCTATCCTTGTATGGACAGTCTGCATATCGATGGCCCTCTTTGTAGCATGTAGAGCATTGGATGGCTCGTCGTGGTCGATTGCCGTGATTTCCAGAAAATTGTCCTCGAGCTCCATATCCCCCACGACGGTTGTCGAACTGGCGCTCATACTGACGGCCTTCATATCTTTGATTATTTGGTTCGTTTTGATCATTGCTTCTTTGGGTGTTATCATTATTCTATGCGACTGCATTCGTTTGGTAGACTGCTTGGTAATTTTGTCGGTTCTTTAAATTTAAGTGACAGTCGACCGTTGCGTGGATTTTTACCTCACAGATTGCGCACCAAGATGCTTTGCCATTTTTCATGTTATATGAGCAATCTTTTGTTGTATATTCTCCATGTTCTTGACAAATGTCGCAAAAGCATTTCATTTGAACAAACCGAACGTCCTGTCGACTTATGTCTTGTCGACAGTTATCTTTAGTGTGTCCGGCCGTGGAGCATTTTGTGCACCAGACATCCTGATTCTTGAGGTTCAACTCTTTCAACGATTTCTGCATGATTTCTAGTTGTTCTTCTAGTTTAGTATCAACAGGATATGCTGGGAAATCTTCGTCCATCTCTACTTGCAGAGCTTTGGTAAGTGCATCTTCATATGTTTTAAACGTCTCCAAGCTTATGTGCCGCTGGATTTTCTGTGATAGACCTCCAAGAAACCATTGAATTAATAGTTCTTCGTCAATTACATAGTCTAGTTGGCTGAGGTCCTTCCATCGTTTGTCATATTCTCGGACGGACTTTGCTGGCTTCTGAGATGTTGTTTTCAGCTTTTTGGCTGCCAAATGTTTTGCGTCTGGAGTTTTAAAGAAAGGATAAGAATTGTGCTTTAATGTCTGCTTTGGATGCTTGGGGAGTTCTCTCGATATAGGTCATGTACCAAGTTAGTGCTCTTTTCCTCAAGGCACTGGCGAACTGTGCCATCTGTCGTTCTTCGACCGTAACTTGATTTTCCTCCTATATTGACTCACAGACGAACCGATGTCATCTAAGGTCTTCGTCACCATTGTATAGAGGGATATGTGTTGATCCATGACCCATGTTGGTATCGCTGTCGCTGTCTCCTTTAGGAGGTGGCGGTGGTGGGGGTAGTGGGATGTTTTGTTTGTCTTTGCTGTGTAGAGCTGTTGGCGACAGAACTTTCATTCCCGTCGGTCATTTTGTTTGTCATTTCTTCTTCGACAAGCAGTCGATTCGGGTCGACTTCTTCTGTCGATGTCCAACTGCACTGATTTGTCTGCAAGTCCAACTGTTCTGCATTTTGTAAAGCTGTGTTTGGCAGGTGCAGTGCTCCTTCATGTGTCGGGTAAAGTAAGTGGATACTTCGGTTGGAAAGGTATGCTTGAAATGTTACCCAATTTCCTTCCTCTGGTCGACGGATCACTAGATGATTATCATTGTTTACCTCGTTGTCTAGTCGGCTCCATATACCAAACTCACCAGCTCTTACTCGTAGGTCTTCTTTGACAATGGCTTGTATTTGGTACTCGAATTCATTGGAGACAGAGGTCTTACCTCCTGGGGGATTTCTAGTTGGAGAGCTTCTCGCTGCTCTATCCACAAGTCTTCTTCCATGGGTGATGCTTCTTTATCTACGCCTTCTTTCTGTTGGTCATGACCAGACTCTGGCGGATTTCTTTCTTGTTCTGTCACCCTAGTAGTCATCTCTCTTTGCAGCGCTATAGCTTGTTCTCTTCTTTCTTCTCTTCTTTTCAGTCTCTTTTCTCTTTCTACTTTCTGTAAATTCGACGTACCTTTGTGTGTCACTGTTCGTTCGATTTCCTTTTTAGGTTGACTTTTCATTGCTGGTGATGGTATTTTCTTCAGTCGACTAGAATCCTTTTTACTTTACCCCGACATATGCCCAACTACCCCCCCATAGCCTACCCGACGCTTTAGAAAGCTTGGATAGTTCTGTTTATTTGCTTAGGAAATACTCCCACTCCCTTTCGGCAATGAATTTTCCCCACCTCTTCTGTTTCTTCGCCCAGTTAGAATTTGGTGGCGGTTTGTGTAGTGAAGGACGAGGTTCTACGATATGGCCCACTCCCTTTTCTATTAGGAATTTGAACAAAAGGGTCGGTAAGGAGCAAATGAATTGCTTGGTGAGGTCCGTATAAAACCTTTTCTGAAGGCTTTCGACCGAAGTTCTTTCTTCCACGATTTGTTCCTCGCAGAATTCGTCTGTGGTCTTTTCAAACCGCTCCGACAAGTTTGTTCGTCCATCTTGGATCAGTTTCTCCAGTAGCTCTTGGTCCTTAGTTGCTTCCAGCTTTTTCATTTAGAAGTTTTTTCAAAAGCTGAGTTACCAATTCTACAAACTTCTCATGTGTTTCAGTGAAGGATTTCTCCTTCGCCTGAGCAATGGTCAATCTGTTTCTCTTTGTGTAGCTCTGCAAATAATTTTCTATCTTACGCTCCCACCAGTTCTTAATCTCCTGTTCTGATATCATTTGCTTATGGTCATTACGTTCATATATGTACTACCGACAACGGAACCAATGTTGTAATCTCACAGATCACAGAGGGTTACCAATAATACACATAGAAGCATATAAACATAACATACACAAGAGACAATAATGGATGAGGAAGTAACAGATTATATTATAACATGAGGGTCCATACATACACAAAACTGAACCAAGTTCTCATCTGGCTCAACAACCTAATATATATGATTACAAATAGTTACAAATAACTATTTGTCGATTCGGTCAACCGACACGACTTTATGCGGCCGACCTAATCTCTAATTAGTCGGTTATTTGACTAGTCGGCTCGCCGACTAGCTCCTCCAACATTGCGTTGCCTTTCATAGAAGCTCTAATACCATGTTAGTTTTTCTGCTTTAATTCAAATTGATTAGGATCTTTATCTGAAGGAATAACAAGCACAACAAGATACACAAGATACACAAAACATAAAGATTTTCCTCAGAGAAACCATAAAGGAGAAAACCTCGCAAGCTTCTTCAGAATAGTTTCGTCACTAATGCAATATCACAAGATGGAAAAACCCAAGAATAAAAAGTCTTCTACAACTCTCTTTCTTTCTCCTCTAGCGAACTTGTCCTCTCTCCTAATGCACACTTGAGAGAGTGAGTGTGTGTTCAAATAGATAGGGCACCTCTCTATTTATATTCTTCAGTTGTGTGACTTACTTGACTAATTAGATTGGCCAAGTTATCTCTTTGGGGCCGACCTACCTAGGAAGAATCAAAAATACATTTTAATTTATTTATCTTGGGGACTATTGCCCCGACTTACAACAGAGGGTTTACCTCAATGACCAATCATAATAATGATATTCCGAACGGAGGAGAAACATCTCTGACGAGGGTACAAAAAATACAATAATAATACACAACATAATATTTTTCGAAGTTACATTTACAACAACACTTCAAGCAACTTTTGAAGGTAAGAGAGGCATTAGCTAGAATGGTTTCAAGTGATTCATGGTAGGGTTTGAAAGACAGTGTTGCAACCACCTCTATTAGACATGACTTTTGGGATGTGGGCTGAAATATTCTTGATGTTTTTGGCACATGTTAGGTTACAAGTATGTTCTGTAGATCACCAAGCCTATTATAATATGGTTTGGTTTGTATATACAAATCATTCAGTGATTAGGAAAGTGCATGAGAAAAATCAAAGACATTGTTGAGCATAGAGATAAACATGATCGTGGGATAATCTGAATGTTCCAGTCCATGCCTTAGTATATGCCTTTATGCCGAAATATTATTCTCCATCTTGGTTGACCCAACTAGCACCTGGGAGTGGAGTTAGGAGAAAACCACACAAATACAGAGGTATAGAATGGTTATATGCTTGTATTAGTTAAGTGGATCCCTGATGAAGAGGAGTGTGCTAAATACGAAACGAACAATTACGAAGTGAATCGAGCAAATACATCAATAAATTTATAGTCTTTGTCAACCTGTATGCAACAAAAGATTGATATAGCTTGAATCCTATTGAATGGTGGAACATGTATGGATCCTCTACCACACATTTGCATAAATTGGCAATGAGGGTGTTTTCATAGGTTGTTAACACTTTTTTTGCAGTGAGGCTTAGGGGCACCTACAATTTCATCCATAGAGTGAAGAGAAACAACTTGAATGTAGACCAGGCTAAAAGCTTGGTTTATGTGCACTACAACTTAAGGTTGTTGTCCCATAATTGTGATGCGACCAAGATTGATAGAACATTTGTGACTTGGACAACAATCTAGAGGAGGCTAATTTGGAGGATGGAGCCATAGCTTTAGAGCGCTTGGAGGTTGAACTATTGGGTGACAATGATCTCGGAAAAATGGCGGCCGTGACAATTAACTTGAGTTATCGCGCAACACAACCTTTTTGTTTTCCCTTTTTAACTTTTGTGGAATAGTCTTGCGACCAAAATACTTGCAACGGAATTACTGCGACAGAGTTACTACGAGTGACTTTTCACCCGACCCAGTTTTACCTCGACAGACTTACTTGGCTTCAACCAGTTTTTACTGCGACATGATTTAGGTTGCGACCAACTCATGTGCGACCAACTTTCACTTCGACAGAATGGATTTATATTTCCTAGTCAAAAGACTTAGGAATATGAAAAACACTTTTCACTGTGGTAACCTGGGATAAATTACGACACAACTATATTGCAACTCACTCACAATATTATATAACTCAAATATTAAATAAGATTTGTGTCGAACCCTTATACTAATATAAACTAAGACTTTTATGTTGTGAAATGAATATGGATTCTTTGTCTTTCACTTATAGTAAATGTAAACAACATTCACTCTGGTAAATCTCGAGAAGATATGCGGCTAAATAAAACTTGTATTAAACCATAAACTATGGATTTATATTTCTTGTGACTGCATAACAAAAACTTACAACCGTAAATACAAACTTAGAAATTACAAGGATGTTTCACATGTTACAGAGTTTCGGCTTTTCAACACTTTCACAAAACACAGAAGCTTGAGCTTCAACCTCTTCATAGAGGTATTTTTCTTCTTTCCATACTTCTCTTCACATTCACTCTGGTAAATCTCAAGAAGATATGCGGCTAAATAAAACTTGTATTAAACCATAAACTATGGATTTATATTTCTTGTGACGGCATAACAAAAACTTACAGCTGTAAATACAAACTTAGAAATTACAAGGATGTTTCACTTGTTACAGAGCTTCGGCTCTTCAACACTTTCACAAAACACAGAAGCTTGAGCTTCAAGCTCTTCACAGAGGTTTTTTTCTTCTTTCCATACTTCTCTTCTTTTCTATGTTTGTCTCTATATCTTCTCTATATGTGTGTAATACAAATTTGCAATCTTCTTCATATAGGAAACTTCTACCAACTAAAATTGCTTCTCTCTGAAGTTACCGACTTAACATTAAAGACTGTAATAACTATCTACCTAGAAACTTAGCTTCAACAATTAAATTCGACTGATTTATATATGAGAGACGTGATCTCTTCATCCTATCAGATCGACTGACATAAACTGACCCGCTAGAGACTCTGACAGAGTCGGTTGATCTGCTATTTGAATCAGCGAGAAATTAATATTTCCAACACCCCCCCTTAATTATGAGCAGATTGAAATTTTACAAAAAAATTACAAAATGTTTCAAAGCTGAGACATGCTCCGTTCATGACAAAGTTCATTGAGCAGAACTTCTCATTCCTAAATAACTTCGGAGATACTGGAATGCATCCCTTGCTAAAGGTTTTGTAAAGATGTCTGCAAGCTGATCTTCAAACCTGCAAAATTCTAAACAAATTTCTTTGTTGTTCACCAATTCTCTTATGAAATGATACCTTGTATCGATATGTTTGGTTTTCTTGTGAAACACATGATTTTTCGAGAAGGCAATGGCTGAATTGTTGTCACAAAAAATGGTTGTTGGTTCTTGTTGGTTCTGCGATAGATCTTTTAACATTCTCTGCATCCAAATGGCTTGACATGCAATGTCTGTACCTGGAACATACTTTGCTTCTGCTGAAGATAGAGTTACTATGGGTAGTTTCTTTGAAGACCACGAAGCAACACCTGTACCGAAATGAAATGTGTACTCAGATGTGCTTTTCTTGTCATCTGTGTTGCCTCCATTGTCACTGTCAGTGTATCCAATGACTTTAAAATTTTCTGAAGTTGAATACATAATGCCAATGTCTTTTGTGCCACTTACATACCTCATAATTCTTTTACTCGCTTGCTAATGAGAGTCTTTTGGTGACTCCATGAATCTTGAGATCAGACTTACTCCATACATGATGTCTGGTCTCGTTGCTGTTAAATACATAAGGCTGCCAACAAGCCTTTTAAATGGTGTAGGATCTATAGTTGATCCTTCATCATCTTTACTCAATTTTAAACCTGTTATTACAGGTGTTGGAGCTGACTTGCAATTAGACATTGAATCTTTAAAAATGTACTTGCATACTTGGATTGTGATATAAACATACTACTTTCAGACTACTGGACTTCAATGCCCAGAAAAAAACTTCATGAGCCCCAAATCAGTCATTTTAAATTCACTTTCCATGACTGTTCTAAATTCTTTTATGCCAAAATTACTAGTAAATATTAAACCATCTACATACAGGAAGACAATTAACATGTTACCTTGCTCATTCACTTTGGTGTACAACGTTGGCTCACTTTCACTTCTATAAAATCCATTCTCAATGAGATAGGAATCAATGCGAATGAACCAAGTTCTCGGAGCTTGCTTCAAACCATAGAGTGCCTTTTTCAGCCTGTATACTGTGTTCTTTTCTTGGAACTTCATAGCCTTGTGGTTGTTCCACATATACTTCTTCATCCAGATAGCCATTAAAAAATGCTGATTTAACATCCATTTGATAAATAGACCATTTGTTTTGTGCAGCAATGGCCAAAACTGTTCTGCCTGTATCCATGCATGCAACTAGTGCGAAGGTTTCATTGAAATCTATGCCGGGCTCCTGTGTGAACCCTCTTGCTACCATTCTTGCCTTGTGCTTCTGCACATTCCCATCATCATCTTGCTTGGTTTTGTAAATCCATTTGACACTGATTACATCTTTATCTTTTGGTACATCTACCACCTCCCATGTCTGGTTTTTCTCAATGCATTCTATTTCTTCATGGCTTGTGCCCATACTTCATTTTCGACAACTTCCTCAAATGTTAGTGGATCATCTATTTGATAAAACAATGCAAAGGAGAGAAGGAATTTGGTGTACCGGCTTCATATATTTCACGCAGACTTCTTGTCTTCACTGAATCTGTTGATGTTGAACTGCTTGATGGAGTCTGCTATCCTCTTGGTGTGCTTAACTGCGTAGCTTGAGCTCCGACTTGTGTTGAACCATGTCGCGGTGCCATGGGAGTCAACGGTGCTGCGACCGGTTGACTTACATGTGGTATTTGAATCACTTCCTCCATCATGTCATCATGCTCGACATTCAACACAATCTTGACATTCTTTTCGACAGTTCCATCCATCCCATGATTCATTCTCGACGAATTGAACGTCGCGGCTAATGATTACTTTCCTTGCGACAGGGTCATACAACTTGTATGCTTCTGTGTCTTCAGAATAACCAACAAAAATACATTTCTATCCCTTTTTGTCTAATTTCTTTTTCAACTCATTTGGCACATGAGCATATGCGACACAACCAAAAACTTTTAAATGAGAAACACTATGATTCATACCTATCCATGCTTCTTGAGGAACTTTGCTCTTCACGCTCTTTGTTGGACATCGGTTCATAATGTATACAACAGTTGCAACTGCTTCAGCCCAATATTCATTTGGCAAATGCTTGGCTGCCATCATGCTGCGCGCCATGGGTTTTGCAAAAATTTAGAAATTCATTTGAAACATATTCATTGCCTCTGTCCGTCCTTAGGATTTTGATGCGGTGACCACTTTGGTTCTCCATGAGTGCTTTGAAGTTTGAACTGCTGAAAACAACTAAATGCATCAGATTTATGTTTCAAAAAATATACCCATGTTTTTCTTGAGTAGTCATCAATAAAAGTAACAAAATAATTGCAGCCACCAATGGATGATGTCTGCATTGGGCCACAAATATCAGAGTGCACGATCTCAAGTGGTGTGCATGCTCTATATGACTTTTCGACTGGAAAAGTCTCTCTATGCTGCTTGCCAAAAATGCAGCCTTCACAAACTCTATCTGGTTTTTCGATCAATGGCAATCCTTTCACCATATTCTTTGTGTGCAGTAGCTTTAGCCCACCAAAATTCAGATGTCCAAATTTGAAATGCCACAACCAGGAATCATCCTGAACTTTTGTTTGAAATGCAGCTTGAATTTCAGCGCTATCATTTTCTTTCTTGCCGCAATGTACGACTTCTTCTTTGCTTTCTGCTTTGCATGCAACTCTTGTATTGTCTGGAACTATCCTCAATGGAAACAAGCGATTGCTTGTAATTGGCACTTTTGCTATCAACTGGTTGCTTGGACGTATGTCTTTAATTACACAGTGATTGTCTTTCATGTAGACTCTGTACCCTTTCTGTATCAGCTGTCCAATACTCAACAAATTATGTTTCAGACCTTCAACATGATAAACATTAGGCATATACTTATGCTCTCCCTGTTTGGTTAGAATACCAACAATACCTTTTCCCAAAACAATGACTTGGACATTATTTCCAAGTGTAACATCAGTTTGAACTGAATTATCTAGATTAGAAAACAAATTTAAATTACTAGTCATATGATTTCTACAACCTGGTGTAAATACCATATGTCACATGGACTTTCTTGGATGGTATTGCATTCAATTGGGGATGCGCATGCCATCAACATTGCGCTTGACGAAGTGCTGATGTTCATCGATTGGTTTTGGCTTTGCTTTCCTTGATCATATTGCTTCTTCCTGCATTCATATGCATAATTACCAAATTTCTGACAATAATGACATTGAATCTTTAATATATCAAACCTGTGACCACTTAGCTGACTTGGGTTCTGATTCTGTCCTCTACCTGTGACATCCGCAGGACTGCTACTGCGTCCTCCTCTTGAGAAGTTTCTTCCTCTGCCTCTAGAATTATTTCTCCCCCCGCCTCTAGCATAACTTATAGATGACTGTGCTGCAAATGCACCTTCCAATGATGTATTTGTTTCGCTGATTATGTGTTCATGATTGATGAGTGAAGCTTCCAGCTCATCAATGGTGACCACCGTCATGACTTTGTTTTCTTCCAAGGTCACAACCAAGGATTCAAATCTCGAGGGAAGACTTCTGAGAAATTTTTCAACCCCCCTTTTGTCTACTATGGTTTCTCCATGAGATTTCAGTTGATTTATCAAACCAGTAACTTTGGTATAAAATGAGTCTACTAACTTTGATTCTTTTACGGACAGAGATTCAAAATCTCTTCTCAGAATCTGCAACTTGGAAGTCTGTACGTTGTTCAAACCTTGATAGGTTGTCCCCAATGTTTCCCATGCTTGCTTTGCAGTATTTGTTGTTGCTGCTCTTGGGAGTATGCTTTTATGCATGGCTTGGTGTATGTAGAACATAGCTTTTCCATCTTTCTTGCTCCGTTCCCTTAGGGCATATTTCTCAGCTTGCGAGAGATTATTATATGCTGTCTGATCTGCTGGTTCTACATAACCATTATGAACAATATCCCAAACATCTTGACCTCTGAACAAAGCTTTCATTTTTAGAGACCAATACTCATAGTTCTTTCCTGTAAAAATTGGAGTTTTCAAACTCGACATATTTGAACCAGAAGTAGAAGCCATTTTTAATTTACTTTAGGAATTACTTTTTTCCCTTTTAAGACAAGATTTCTTTCCTAAACCTGCTCTGATACTAGATCTTGGAAAAATAGCGACCGCGGCAATTAACTTGAGTTACCGCATAGCACAGCCAAAATACTCTTGCGGAATAGTCTTGCGACCAAAATACTTGCAACGAAATAAATGCGACAGAGGTATTGCAAGTGGCTTTTCTCTCGACTCAGTTTTACCTCGACAGACTTATTTGGCTTCAACTGGCTTTTACTGTGACAGGATTTAGGTTGCGACCAACTTTCACTTCGACAGAATGATTTATATTTCCTAGTCTAAAGATTTAGGAATATGAAAAACACTTTTCACTGCGGTAACCTGGGATAAACTGCGACATAACTATATTGTAACTCACTCACAATATTATATAACTCAAATATTAAATAAGATTTGTGTCAAACCCTTTTGCTGATAAAAACTAAGACCTTTTACGTGGTGAAATGAATATGGATTCTTTGTGTCTTTCACTTACAGTAAATGTAAACAACATTCACTCTAGTAAATCTCGAGAAGATATGTGGCTAAATAAAACTTGTATTAAACCATAAACTATGGATTTATATTTCTTGTGACAGCGTAACAAAAACTTACAGCCATAAATACAAACTTAGATATTACAATTTACAAGGATGTTTCACCTATTATAGAGCTTCGGCTCTTCAGCACTTTCACAAAACACAGAAGCTTGAGTTTCAAATTCTTCACAGAGGTTTTTTTCTTCTTTCCATACTTCTCTTCTTCTCTATGTCTGTCTCTCTGTCTTCTCTATCTGTGTGTATTACAGATTTACAATCTTCTTTGTATAGGAAACTTCTATCGACTAAAATTGCTTCTCTCTGAAGCTACCGACTTAACATTAAAGACTATAATGACTATCTACCTAGAAACTTAATTATAGCAATTAAATTCGACTGGCTTATATACGAGAAACGTGATCACTTCATCTTGTCAGTCTAACTGACATAAACTGACCTGCTACAGACTTTGATAGAGTTGGATGATGTGCTATTTGGATCAGCAAGTAATTAATATTTCCAACACATGATGGGGATCAAATTCATACAACAAAGATGCCACCTAATCTCAGTAGACATAACTTTATCTTTAAAATTTATTATGGCCTATTGTTTAACATTATATGATAATTTAAGTTTTAAATTTGATCTTTGAAGTTTGAACCCAGCTTTGAAGGTCGAATTCTTGATTGCATCTTACAATTCTTTGGTAATGAATATGATGCTCTGTTTCATTTCGTGATTGATGTTATCTATCAGAGTTTGTTGATGAAAATGTTATATGTTGAAACTTGAAGGTTGATGTGGTTGATGACTGATCATTTGATGGCAACATTTTAAGTTATAGCTACTAGATTATTTTGATGTTATGTGTACTAAATGGTTAGATCTATGTTTTCATGTTTTCTACAGCTAATTTGGCATTCTACATGTGTTTTCTTATATTTAAATATGTATCATATGAAAAAAGCACCCAAAACGCTCTGCTCTTGGAAGCTTTTAAAAATTGTGCTTCCCACTTGTGTTCTTGCTCTTGCTCCCTGCTCCCAACATGCTTGGTCTAGAGTATAGGGAGTTCTCCCTTTTGGATTAACTACCCCCTTAACAATGAGATGACATAATTTGGGTATAGGGAGTTGGAACCATACATCTTGTACCTTTCCCCTTGCCACTTGACTTTAATAAAATGTTTTTGTTGTTTAACAGAGTAAGTGCTTACTGTCCCACTAGACCCCTAAGATCACATCTACTCCTAAGGAGATGCTGTAGAATTCAGATTCTAAGTTAAACTCTTGTTTTCGCAACATTGTAGCATTCTCCTTCACCGTTGATATTTTTGCCATTTGAACCATCACCTTCATATATGTTGTTGAGTACACCAAAAGGTTTAATCTCCTTGTGAGATTAATATCAACCAAATTATGGCTACTTCCTATATACAAGAATTGTAATATTGTTATTTTTGATACGCCCCTTCAACTTTAATGTTTGTGGTTAGTTTATACCCATTATAAATGCTAATGAGATTCTTGGTACATTCTCATCATCTGATTCTAAGATGATATTTTGAGGGCTGTTTGCCTCTTCCGCATTTGACTCTTCATTATCAAAATCATTATCTCTTTGCTTCTCATTTATATAACCTTTTTGGGTTATCTCCCTTTTAACACCTATGTCCAGGGTCCCATTTTTCTCCACAACGTTTACATTTTCCCTTCTTTAGTCTTTGGATCCAAACTGTTTTTGTCCTCTTTTCATAGATGTGGTGGTAGATACTTTGGATTTTCGGTATCCATGGTTTAGGTGTCTGTTGTAGTGAATAAACCTTGTCGAATCTTCATGATGATGATCTTTCAATTTTAGTTTCCATTGCTTTTGCCTTATGTCTAGCCTTTTACATGGACGTAATATCATGCATTAATTCATTATGGATGTGTATAAGTCATAAGGTTGTATTAGTCATTTTGTTAATAGCATGGATACTCAAGTAGCCATTGCTTCCCAGTCACAGATGAATTCGTCTACATTTCCCTTTTGTTGTAGCTAGTGAGTTTTGCAAAGGTGACTTTCTCTGTGATACCTTGGAATCTTTTAAAGAAATCATTCTTGGATTGATAGTAGCTAACTGAATAGGATGACTTCTTCCACGACATGTACTGCTTGTATGCATCACCCTCAAGCTACATGGAGGTGTACTTGATTTTTGTTGTTGTTGTTATCGATATCGATATTGTATATATTGAAGTATTCTTCTGCCTTGTTAAACCATGCCACAACTTGCTTTTCATTTTCGTTGAACTTGGATGGCTCTAGTTTTTCCCTCATTGGGTACGAAAAAATTGATGAATTTGTATAGGGTGGTGAAAGGTTAGTGATCACTAAGCCATTTGTAGGCATGCTCACTTGTGGATTGATTGTACTTGGGGAACTTGGATTAATTGTGTGTGAAAAACTTTGTAGAATTGGTCATATGTGGTGGATAAGCATGGTTTGAAAGCCCTTTAATGAATGCCTTTAGTTCCCTCGTCTCTTTGGTGCATTCTTTCATCTCATCCTTCAGTGCCACCTTGACTTTTTTTTATTGTTAGCTTTCTTGTTTCTGTTAATTCCTTCTTAATGTGTTACCACTTTGTTTTATTACATGCTTCAGACTATCATTGGTCTATTCAATTTCTTGCTTTAGTTTATCATGTTTCTACTGAAGGTCCTTCAGTTTTGCACGCTGCTTATTAACCTGCTTGTGTTGGTCCTCAGATTTTGCTAATATGGCATTAAAATTTGCATCACCCACCTTTTTCTGTCTTGGAAGGAGAATCTTTGTTAATATTACCGTTCCAACTGCTTGTATCATTTTAATCGCAGTGTACAAATGTGTACGGAGAAGGAGGAATATAGACTGACGTGCATGAATATTTTGTGTTACAGTCAGTCTATAACTCTAATTACAAAGTCTAGCTACATTGTTCCTACTCCTAGATAAGGCTAATAAATAGTTTGTTCACATTCAAAAAGACAAAATAAACCAATAAAACTTATTCTTCAACTCCAACATAGGTTGGTTATAAGCAAGAATTCTAATCAAGTCTATAACTCTAATTACTGACTCTGGCTACATTGTTCCTAGTCCTAGATAAGACTACTAAATAGTTTGTTCACATTCAAACAGACAAAATAAACCAATAACAATTTTTCTTGCACTCCAACATAAGTTGGTTATAAGCAAGCATTCTAATATCTACATGAGCACAATCTAAGCAAGAATAAAAACTCACTGAAAGAGAACATATTTATTATTGTGTACATACCTTAAGCATGTTATAAGTAGTACAAGACTCTTCATTCTCTCGGCCAAGTGTGCTAGCAAGCCGCTTTGGGTCAGACCTTCAACAACACCAAAATATTTCTAATGAGCATCAACGAATAGAAAAAGGAGAATCCTACCAACCAATGCAATCTTATAAATGAATTTTAGCCAAGTTCGACTGTCAAGGTTGTCTGCTTCACTAATATCATCTAAACATGAAGTCAATTTTTGTGTTGTCTATTGATTCTTTGTGATGTGGGAGGTACCTGTATCTAGAATTCTCCACACAAACTGAGGTAGAATAGAATGAGGGGACTCTAGAGTCACAAAGGAAATACTTTCAAACAAGTAGCTAATCTGATATTTGCATGAGGTCTCAGAATGGTCAACTAAGTTGCTAATATTCATGGAATTACCAGAATTCGCTGACAGATGTTCCACCAGTTGCATAAGCATGTGATGAATTAACGATGTTCATGAAGAAGGTACCAATTTCCTGCCAACATAAGCATTAGAGATATATCTTTAAATTCTGTTTACTAGGTTTCACGTTAGCATTGGATAAATGAAAACCGCTAGACAGTGCATTTCATGGCTAAAGCAATATTTCTAAGGAGACAATAACGATATTCATGTTTACCCTCGTTACCCATGGCCATTAAACTGGTCCTTTTGAAGATTCATATTTCCTTTTACACTGGTCATTCTTCCAAGTACTTTAAAATTGATTTATTTTGCATAAGTTTACTTTGCCCTAGGTAAAGGTAAAATCATAGGTTTACATAATTTGATATCATTATGCCAATTCGAAATCAAGAAATACCTATATGAAAACAAGGAACTTGAAAGAAAAATTTAATGAATGTTTTAGTGTAAGCCATGCAAAATAATAACATCCAGACAGTCATATCATAAAGTAAGCCTTCTATGCTAATAAAATTAATTAGGAAGATACAAGAGTGTAAGAGTGAACAAATTTGGTATTTCTCAGTGCACATGATATTTACCTGTAACTTAAAATAATACATCTATGAAGCCTAGCTATCCTACATGAAAATAAACAAAGTTATATGATGGCCATCTATGGCTGTAAAAGTCACCAACATCGGAACATCCTACTAGATCAGAAACAAGGAAATATTTTCATCCTTGGTAGAGTGTATATAATAGAAAGTGAAGCTGCTTACATGGACATTGTAACTATTGTTGTTTGGCCTGGAGTCTAACCTCAGTCGATTCAATGCTGACTTAGCTTTGAAAATTTCTGACATTTGTTTCAATCAGATGGCTGATATTACTAATTGTGCTATATAGATCCAAAATCGAGTTGAGAAAGTAGCGTTGGAACTAGAACATCTCAGAACACTAATTGGCAACTGAGGCAATGCACCATACACTTTCAATAGAGCGCCTGATGACCAAGCACTTCCTGAAGGAGACAAAGATGAAGGTTCAGGTATAGACAGAAGAGACAAGATGGTTAAGGTAGAGATTACAAAAAGCATAGGGCTCAGCCTGCTGCTACACATTCTTGAATCTCTCACATAGAAGAGTAGAAACAACATGATGATGGTTGTGTTGGCTAAGGTGATGGATAAAACCTTCCCATTGAAGATGACACTCTTACTTTAGGTCGGGTACCGAGAATGATAAAATTTAAATAAGATCCTCATCCAAGTGGATTGGCAGTAACATGTGCTTTGTCCTGGCCCTCATCCTTCAATAGGGTTTATGGATGCTCTTTCCCTGTGAGGCCGATGTTGTTATTTGGCTTGATTTGGTTGTATCACAGTGGGATTATCAAACTTTCGTTTGTTATATGTTGTGTATCTTCCTAAAGGAGTATGGCTGTCCCAGGTCCTTGGGGCATGTAATCATACCTTTCATTTTTTTTTGTAAAAACTAAAATGCATATAATTCTTCCCATTTACTCAAAGAAAAAATTAATGTTACCGTTTGATTGGTTGATTATGCATAGTGAGCTGGATCTCATCCTATGGATGCTTCTACATGTAATTCACCGTGGTACTACGACCAAAACCAATTAGTCTTGTAATCAGTATTGAATTCAAATATTGATTGATTGAGAGCATATATTATCCTCAAAGTACCTGGGATTCACTTTGAATTCACACGGGAAGAAAATTGTTAAATGGAGGATAAGATACATATCATCTTACGGTACTAGACACCAGAAGTTGGGAGATGGTTCACTTATTTCAGGTGGTTATTGTTGGGATGTATAATATAGGAGACAAATTACACAAAATGTGATCCACTCAGAATTTCCAAAAGATTTTAGTCAAAAACCATACCAGCATCAAACATAGTAGGCAATGATCATATAAGGTGCTCTTAGAAGTTAGGAGCACAGGATGGTGACAAGTTGATGGGCAGAGAAATCATTTTCAAAATATATTTCAGAGATTGAATGGGACAAACACTTGAAATATGACTATGTTAAATCATTGACAGAGACGTCGATAAGAAACATTTGTTTGATGCCTCCAAGGCATTGAGATACTGCTTCTCATACAGTGGTAGCCGGTTTACTCCGTTATATTTTGTGATATCACTGACTGAATGGTAGAGATATAGATTGAACAATGTTGTGGTGTAAATCCAATGAAATTGCTGAATAGGTGGAATGAAAGGTCCAATTCTTTAACCTGAATTTATAGGAAGTTTAAACATGTTGTTAAGAGTTGAAACAATGGCGCAACCATTTCATTTACATGAATAAATCATTTTTATGGAAGTTCTGATTGTATTTTGAAAAGGATCACTAAGACTGCAAGAATCATACAACAAACTAGAACTGAAGTCAAACCTACAGTTCAACAAATACTACATGACAATTGTCAAGAAGAGACCAAAGGCTCTGCTGTGACGATTCCCCTAGCCAGAATCATTCATGTGACTGGGATAGACTAAGCAGCTTAAAGTACTTGTGAAGCTTTCATGCTCTTGGAATTAATGGAAGAAAGACATATTCTCAAAACTGGGTTTTCTACTAAATAAGTAAACAGATACTAGAAGAATTATTTAAGTATCCCCAACTTGTCAAAACAATCTTGCATAAATGAGAAACTCTTTCGGTGATGAGTCTGCATCTCATGGAATATTTCATTTTTCAAACTAACTCGTTTTTCTCATCATTGGCATCATTTTTAAAACTCTTTGCAGCTCCGGAAATCCAGGTCTCTAGGCTATCTAAAGAGGTTTATTTTTGAAACTCTAGGATTTGAAATAATCTAATGGGGTTTGCCACTGGACAGTTAGCATTAAGGGTCTGCTACACCAATTGGTGAAACTTTTAATTAGTCTGCTACTTAGACTTTAACATGTCACCTTTTGGAGCCTATTTATCATGCATATTAATATTTACTGCCTGGTCCCCATTTTCCATTTTCAGATCAGTTAGTGGCAGAGATACCCTCTCTTTCTCTGTCTCTCTCACACACATGGCAGTGACCCAAAAATATTAAAAATTAGTTACCTTGTAAAGTGGATCACCAGTGACCTCATACCGCATTTGCGATCCAATAACCAGAGGGATATGTGTGTTTGCATGAAATCTAGATATGCTGTCTGCCTGCAATCAATGATGAATAGTTATCAGATTTATTACAAGAAAATAGAGAAGTTCCGGTTTGTGCCCCAATTACAGAATGTATGTAAGTACCAATGGCACAAACTCCAATACATTTCAAAAAAATAATCATAAGCATGAAGAAATTCAAAATACATTTCTTCCATTATGTAGTGCCTATGAGTTGAGAATGAGAATATTTCATATATGTCAATAATCCGTTAGATTGTCATCGTAATGGTCATATAACAGAATGGGTGTTTACGTTCAGAGCACTCCACCAAAACATTTGTCCTTGCTTTAATAAGCATTTGGTGTAGAATTGTAAATCGACATTTTAAGGTATTAAATTTTTAACATTTTGCAGTTATGGTAGTTTTCTGGGTCAGGAAAAGAGGGTAGCTAATATTGCTAGAACCCTTTCAAGGTTCCAATTCTACCAAGTGACATTCTAGTGCTTCTGCTCACACTTGTAAATGCATGCCAGTACATGAGGCTAGGTGCAAACCTAAGTGACTTTGGCAGGATAAATATCTTCACCCACATCTTTGAATGGTGATAATAATTAACTGTAATATTAAATCTGAATGGTGGCAATGATCCCCTGTAATATTAAATCTGAATGCTTTAGCCTCTTGAGGAAGCTAGTTGAAAAAAATGCATTTCTATCTACTATCGCCTCCATTGCTATGTAGACTGGCAGTGAGACCCTGATATTAAGACATACAAATTTAACTATACGCCAATGCATATGTATATGCACACCCGTCCCTTCATTCATATGACTGCATGACAGACCCTTTCCGACTAACGACTTACCTGAACAGCTAGCATTCCCAAAAAACACGGCTTATCGAACAGGTGTGCGAGCTCCAAATGTTTATCATTTCCCTGTGTTCAAGATCAAAGACTATTTAGCTTCTAGTAGGACAAAAATCAAATAAGCAGAATGCTAAACTTAAGTGCTTAACTAATCTTGGATGAAATTACATATTATGTTCATATAGACGGTGATTTATCCAGATATGAAGTGTGAAAGTACAACTAAACTCCACAACTAACATACCGATAGTGTGTATAAGCGGTAGAGAACATCATTCATTCCACCGACCTCCTCATTAAGGGAATACCAGTGTCGCTCTATTGTGTATTTTGAAATAACATTTTGTACACGATTGTAGAAATATTCAACCATCCACTCTGTCATATTAAACGCTTGAGCATTTCCAGCAAACTCAAATTGATCCAGAAGTCCTGTCATTATCTGTAGCAAAAAGAGGTAAGGTTTTTAGATCACAGATGCCGATCAAAATACTCCACATGTGATAACATATTTGCTTTGCGAACTTCCAATCAACGAAGTAATAAATGTATTTCTGCTTAAATGAAATAAGCTTTTCCCGGATAGCTGGAAAGGAAGCTCTTAAAAAGTACTTTATGAATAGTATAATATGGCGCCCAAACAGGTTCGATGGCTTCAAAACGATCAAAGAACTCAGAGGGAAAGGCTGAAAGGTAGCCTGTTCCCATTGCTTTCTGGCACTCATTAAGAGCGATAACCACAGCGGTCATCTTTTGCCGCACCGCGTCGTCACCGGTACTTGCCCACGTCTTCGCTGTTGCGCTCATATAATGCCCTGTGATGTATCAAAACCTCGGTAACTAAGCTGAAGACAATATACAACATCCTTCAAAGATAAATGAAAATGCAAATCCTGTTCTTACAACCTGTACATTAAAACTTTTTTCTCATCGATACAACTGATAAAAGAGGCCTTACTGGATTCAATGCTTCTATCATTTCCTACGATTTTAATGGAGGGTGTAATGGTCAGAAAGTTGATTGTTATCTACAGTTAACATTCCATTTCGTTCGAGATACTAACCAGTGTCTATATCTATTTCAGAAATTTAATTGTGCGTAGTTTCCTGCTAATTTCTGACGACCAACAGCATCTCAGAGTATACTGTAACTTGGACTTGTATGATAAAACTTCATATCTTTAGTAGCTCCATTACATTGGGCTTGGGTGAAAATCTGTTTAACGACGTTTGCTTCGAAAAGAGTAATACCTGCATGCATGTTTTGCTATAATTCTGTATGTTATCTTCAAAGAATTCGTTCGATATGATATCTTTCAAGTATTAAGAAGTGAAGCGAGATCATGAAGTTCTCTGGCCTCTTAAACCCGCTGGACCATGATCATGAGATGAACAGAGAATTAATCCTAATTCCAAGAGAGAACTAGAATTACCAGAACGAAACATCTATAACGACGAAGAATCTCTTAATTTCTTCTCAGTACTGTAAATAAATCAAAGAAAGATAAACGAGGGCCTGATTTAAGGGAATACTCGTTAAACTTCAAACCACATTTGTGCCAGCAAGCTGCGTAGCTAATTTATTTCAGCGGCAGAGTGATGAATAATGAAAGACTATGATTTACTTCAATCTTTAACAAACCATTTAAGGCAATTGAATGGCATTTATTGGCATTTATTTTCAAGGCCAAAAATAAATAAATGATATACTCATGAATTGAGTTTATAACAGAACATCCATAACAACGAAGAATTTCTTCATTTTTTTTCTTCAGTGCGGCATATAAACAAAAGAAGATAAAAGAAGGCCGTATTTAAGCAAATCTTTATTAAACTTCAAACAGCATTTGCTCAAGCAAGACTTATAGCTAATATTTCGGCCGTATTTAAGCAAATCTTCATTAAACTTCAACAGCATTTGCGCAAGCAAGACGTATAGCTAATATTTCAGCGGCAGATTGACGAGTAAAGAAAGATCATAATTTATTCAATCTTGAACAAGATTAAAGGCAATTGAAGGACATTCATTCAGAAGGCCAGTAATAAATAAATAAATAAATAAATACTGATGAATGTATATCTTTACTAGTTTATATATAGTGTGAATATACTGGAACAGACCTACAAAATGTCCTCTGAGCTCGGAAGAGTTACTTTCCCACCCTCCGTAAGCATTGCCAGGAGCGGGCAGACCCGCTGTTATCCGAAAATTCCAGACCAAGTTGTCCGGGTCCAGCAGCAACAAGAACTCCGTATTCGTATGCTGAGCCTTCCCATGGAGTGAATCCGGATTCAGGCGAACGTTGTTTAACGGAATCTCTCGCAGAAAATTCTGTTTCTCGCTTTTCGTAGAATCAACTGACAGCTTCCGACTATACCTTAGCTTTCTGTAGAGCATTGTCCAGCTGAGTTCCTCTTCAGCATTGACAGAAGAAGCGGCGGAATCTTGATGAGCTTCGTGTAGTCTGCGCTGCGGAAGCAGACTAGACCAAGCGCTGTCATCAGACGGAATCAAGTGATCTTCGCGGTGACCATAATCATGGCCGCTGCCATAATAAGAAGAATAAATTTCTTGTTTCCACGTCTCATTGTTGGAGGAAAGAAGCGCGTAACGGTACGTATGGGACTGCAGTTGAGGAGGAATGTTTGTGCATTCTTTGCACCATGAGGTCCGAATGCCGAGCAACAATATCAAATAAAGTACATTAATTCCACCAAAGCTGAAGCTCATTAGACCTCCGGCTATGCTCCTCTCAGCTATTGCCATGGCTGACAGGAGTCGAAACAAAACAGGCAGATTTCAAATGAAAGTTTTAACAGAAAAATGGCTGATCTTTCAGCACTACGAGTCATTTATTTATAAGTTTGCTTCGTCATTATTAAGCGAATCCTTCGTCATTATTAAGCGAATCGTGAACGATATTATTGGGATTTGTAACAAGTTTTAGGCGCAAGATTGGGGTTTGAACAAGTTTTAGGCGCAAGAAACACCATGGATCTTGGGCTAAATGTAGGTTCTGTTAAAACAAATTGGATTAGGCGGCCTTTTGAAGTCACAGGTGGAAGCTCCAAACATCATAATTGGATAAGCCACTCACTTTTACTCGGAGACGGTTTGCATCCAGTAAGTTATCTAGATGATACTCATTGCCGACCCTTGGAAGCTGTGCAGGCTTCTTAGATCGTCAGCCTCTGCATTACTTTTGAGTTAGTTACAAGTATTATGTAAAATCAAATCTTATATATTATATGTGGCTTAGTTATAAGTATTTGGTAAGATATTTGTTTGGAATTGAAAATTTTGTTATGAAAAAAAATTGAAAAAGTTGTATCACTTTGAAAAAATATTTATATAAAATTAGTTTATGTTTTGGAGTAAATTAATTTTATAATCAAATAAATTAATAAATTTTGAATTAGATAAAATTTTAAATATAGTTAAAATTTCATCATAATCCAAATTCTATATAGAATGAAATAATACTTGCTTAATTTTAAATAATTCTTTTAATATATATATTTAATTTTGAATAAATTCTTTTTAATATATATATAATAAAATGTTTTATATCCTTAATTTTCAATATATATATATAATCCAAAATTAATCATAAAAACACAAAAGTCAAATAACCATTTGTACATCAAAATATGTTAGGCTTCTATTTATTTAGTCATAAATCAAGTGTTATTTTTTATGAAAAAAATTCAAACATTTTATTTTATTTTATTATGATAAAGAATGCATTTATATATTTTCTTCATTAAAAATTAAAGATTAAAACACAATATTATATACATACAATAAATCTTGAATTAAAAGTGATTCATATGTACAATGTACCGCTAAGAGGTATTTTATTTTATTATCACATGTTAATTTAATTATTTTTTATTTAATTAACAAAAACACAAAAGTCAAATAACCATTTGTACATCAAAATATGTTAGGCTTCTATTTATTTAAGTCATAAATCAAGTGTTGTTTTTAATGAAAAAAATTCAAACATTTTATTTTATTTTATTATGATAAAGAATGCATTTATTTATTTTCTTCATTAAAATTAAAGATTAAAACACAATATTATATACATATAATAAATCTTGAATTAAAAGTGATTCACATGTTCAATGTACCACTAAGAGGTATTTTATTTTATTATGATAAAGAGTGCATTTATAAATTTTCTCAATGAAAAATTAAAGATTAAAATACAATATTTTATATATGTTTATAATAAATATTGAATTAAAAGTGATTTACATGGTTCAATGTACCACTAAGACGTATTTAAATTTTAAAGGTGCGCAACCTTAAACTATTTGGATAGCAAAATAAAGGATTAAGCAATTGTAGAACTTTAGTAACTTATGACATTACATGCACCAATGATATAAATTGGTGCTAGTAGTGGTCTATGTCCAAGTATATAGATTAGTTTAAATGGCAGTTCAATGCCATTGAGCATTATGTGCAAATTAATATAGATTAGTGATAATGGCAATGGAGAAGTTGGGATGTGTTCGTCCTTAGAATACAAAGGTTGTGGGTGTGGTCTCTTTCATGAAATCAAGGTTAGGTCTATTAGTCATGAAACATGAATGTGTTTCTAGGGCATGAATATCACCTACTTCCCTATTGCCTAGAATAGGACCAATCCCGAGACCACTAGTAGTCAAGTTGCCTACCACTATAGTATTGCCTTAAATCAAATCTAGTGGCAATCCATGCCCATGGATATAACTCATTGCTTGTATAACAATTTGCACCTAATGGATATAGATGAGTTCCAATAGAAGCCTAATGCTGGTAGCAATGCATGTGCATGTATAAAAATCGTTTCTTCTAGTAAATTATGCCTAGGGATATACATTTTCTAATAAAAAATTGTAGATATGAATATAAATCATTGCTAATAACTTTCAGGGTTTAGAAGCATTCCATTACCAAGGATGTAGATCTATTATAGTAATAGTTTGCACTCAAGGATATATCCATTCAAGTGGCAATCTATTTCTAGTAGCAATGCATGCTAAAGATATAGACGATGCTAGTCACAATGTACACCCATTAATATAGCTCAATGCAATTGATGGTGCGGGCCCAAGGATATAGATCAATTTTGGTAGCAATTTGCGCCCAAGGACATATATTAGTGCTAGTAGCAATTTGTTCCAAGGGATATATATCTATGCTAGTAGTAGTGCATCCCTCAAGATATAGATTGATTCTAGTAGTACACCGCAACTAAGGCTAAAGATTAATTATAGTAATTATGGATGCATGGGGATACACATTAGTTCTAGTAGTAGTTTGCACCTAGGGACAACATTTAGTGCTAGTGGTAATCTACACCCATGGATATATATGAGTTCTAGTAATAGGTGTGTGGATATTCCCAAGGGGTTAGCGCAACTACTTGTTTCCAATGTTGTTGTGCAATTGGTTAGTTTCATTCTTACAAACCTGCCTGGTTCAAATTTCTCTGGGTAGTGTGCATTGTTGGGTTTACTAGGGATTCCATTCATGAATGTAGTTCTCTTGTCAGGTTTAAATTTGAAAAAAAGATAACAAAAAAGTACATACTCTAAGATATAAATAAGTTTAGTAGGAGTTTGTACCCAGGTATATAATTTGGATCTAGTAGTAGTGTGTGCCTCATATATATATATATATATATATATATATATATATTAGTTCTAGCTAGAAACAGTTTGCTACAAGGAATATAAATTATTTTTATTAACAATCTAGTTTTAGTAGTGATCGGAGCCTAGGAATATAGATCAATTCTTGTCATAGTGCACCCTAGGGATGTAATTCAATGCTAGTAGCCGTTTGCACTGAGGGATATAGATCAATGTTAATAGTACCGCACACACGTATATAAATCAATTCAATTAGCAGTTTGTGCCTAGGGATAGGTATCATGCCCAAGGATATAATGCAGGGATTGCAAGAATCTATGTCGAGGGATATAAATCAATTCTAATCATTGTTGGCCCACGATTGTTGTTAAACCAAAAGGCCAAATGGTTAGTCTTCGATACAACCACTAGAGTCAATGGATCCATGTGAGGTCATTTATAAACCATGTCACAAGTCCTGAAACACGTGATGAGCACAAAGTCAACAATCCCCCCCTCGACATCAACTGAGGTACTCGACACCAACCAAGCAGACTTGAACTTGCAACTTTTTGGCTTTGATACCAATTGTTGGTCCACGTTTACCATTAACCCAAAAGGTCAACTTGTTAGTTTTCTATAGAATCATCAAAGTTAACAAATCCATGAGAGGATGTTAAACCATGTCACGAGTCCTGAAGGTGGCATTGAACATCAAGATAGTTCAATAATAATCGAATATCACATCAATGTTAGTAACATTGTAGTTATACTAGTAGTGCATGCCAATATGGATGTAGATCAATTCTAAATTCTAATAGTAGTTTGTGCTTAGGGATAGAGATTAGTTCTAGTAGCAATATGAGCCTAGGGATATAGATTTGTCTCCTATCGGTGCTTAATAGACAGGGTTTAAGATGAAGCTATGTTGGTTTTACTAAATTTATTTTATTTTTTAATTACGTTTTATTTTTGGGAACATTACGTTACATAATGTAACAGGATAACGCCTCCCCCCATACTAGGTTGTAGAGCACCGCACCTCGCTACTCTCGGTGTAATCAAATTTAAATCATTTATAGAAGCCAGGAAAAATTTAGGGGCGAGATTTATCCCATGGAGTATTTTTGACATGTTTTCCCCCAAAATAGATTTGTCAATTTCCATTTTTCCTAAGTTGTTTCACGCAAATTCCACGAGATAACTTTTTCAAACTTTGAAAATTGCCTAAATTGGCTAGAAACTACATAAAATCCTCAGAAATTTGAAACTTTCTACAAAAATATCGCCCAACATTTTATGGTTGTGACTTTAAGAATTGGTAAGATTCACCAAAGTTTCTACACTTTAAGAAAATTACGGATGTTTAAAATTTTCCATAATAAAAGTGTACACTCAAGGATACAAGTCACTATTATGATCAATTTAAAACACCATGTTTATGTCGAACAATGAATTATTCGCAACCAATTTTGTTTATTAAGCAAATCCTCTAGCTTCATATCTAGTAAAAAAAACATATAAAAAATGTTAAATAAAAAAAATTGAATACCAAGCTAAGAAATAGTGACCCCACTTCTTCCACTTCTTCCCTAACCCATTGGAAGATTTGATACATAAATGGTACAAAGTTGAGGAAACAAAAGAAGAGACATGGAAGTGGTTAGATCTAAAGCATAACTTTATATAACAGCCTTCACATTTAAGCCATCACAAGTGTGCACTCGAGGATATAGGTCACTATTAGTAATTCACATCTAAGAGTATACATAAGTTTAATGTAAGAGTATATATACGTTTAATTAGTAATTTATGAATTAATTCGTGTAGTATATATAGGAAGGAAGGTTCGAAATATTTTAATGTCCGCAAGACTAAGAATAGCCTATATCAATGCTAATAAAAGTCACATGCCCTAGTTCAATTTTAATAATAACATTGTATATTAAGAATTAATTACAATAGTGCTTTGTATTAAGGGTGGGGACCATAAAAAGCTGTAATCCTCTTCGACATTAAATACTTCATGTGCGAAGAGAAATTGAATCTTGGTTATTTGCCCAACATGCCATCGTGTTTACTATTTTTACAAATACAAATAGGTTTTTATCTCTATCCCCACATGGAAATTTCATCGTTGTTTCATGGTTCAATTGAAATTATATGATTTAAATATATTGAAGGATTATGTTGGACCTAGTTGAAGGCAAGGTCATTGTCATTCCAGCTTTCTCGGTGGAATTGACAGGGAGTAAAAAGTGAGCGTTAATGGAAAGTTAGTTGTCATAATGACTTACCCCTCTAACAATTCACATGCACATGGGCCTTTGGGACCCATTATTGAATACCTCTTGGACATTAATGGTCCTAGTTACCCTAAGGTGGGGCGTAGAGTATGGGATCATGAAAGAAGGATGTGTGTGTTCAAAACCATGGAGGCCCCCCTACCCCTTGTTTTTTTCGTTAACACTACAACCTTGCGTGCACTGCTTCTAATGGAAAGTTAGCTGTAGCGTGGGGTCTATCCCTCGTAACTATGATGTAATTGAACTGAAGTGGCTAGTAGCGACAAGGAGTAAAACAGGCTCACGTAGCGTCTACTTTACAACCAAGCCATGTAGATGTTGTCGTTAGTAAGTTTGTTATGATATTTGATATGCGTCTTGCTTCAAGCAAGCAGTCACACAATATTTGCACCCTTATCATTGGTTGATTGAACCTTTCTACCATCATCATCACTTTGACATGCCTCCTCCTAAAAAACAAATTTCAGAGGCAATATGTTTGTGGTGGGTCATTCTTCTCATTAAATATGATTTGTATTTTTATATACAACAAATCTTTAAACATAGTTGTTAAATATGTGTGGCTATAATGAGCGAAAATGTTTTTGAAATTCCAACCATCAATCTAATGTTATAGTGATAATAAATTCAATTTCATATGAAAGATGTGATGTTTTGAAATTGATTTTATGATTTAACCATCAATCTAATTTTATAGTGATAATAAATTCAATTTCATATGAAAGATATGATATTTTAAAATTGTTTTTATGATTTAAAAAATATTATAAAAAAAAATCCCATATTAAATATAAGATTTGTTTTTTTTTTCAATGCAAAAAGACTATACTTTATATTAAATATATAGAAACAATATAAATATCAGTTGTAAGTATTCAATCAGAAATACAAGTTCCCACATAATAACGCACTACAACTATAGTCTCAACACAACAATAACAACTAAACAATTGATTAGAAGATGGCAAGACAACCAAAACACACATAAGTCTTAATATAAGTCTCCTAAGTCTTATAATATAAGTCTCAATATAAAAAGATTCTTATGTTAACGGGGATGTCTATATAGGTAGTGACCCTTTAATTACTATAATTGTTGATTCTCTGACTCTTCGACCTTCGCGCAGAGAAATTCACTGTACATTGGTAATCTTGCCCCTCTTGAACAACATTAACGTTTTTTGGTTTGTACTTGTAGGATTCACACATTTGCTTTGTCCAGCACTGTGGTATTTTGTAGTTATCCTTTCTCTGCATCTTCATCTTCATGCTCAGGAATGCGGTCTTAGGGGGATGTTTTCTGTAATCGAGATGTCAAGGAGACTTCGGGCAACTCCACGTCGTGGGAATGGAGGTCGAGGATGCTTTGGTCTCTCTAGTAGCAGAGGTTTGAGTGATAGTGGCTATGATAGCTCAATTCGTGGGCATTTGAGAAACATTTTGGAGGACTGGGAAGAGGAAATCGTGGTGCAACAATTGGCCGGACAAAGAGCCTGAACCCGCTGCAAGCATTACTAGCTCTTAGTTCGGGTCCTTTTGCACTCTTCGGATAATTTGCAAGAACATGTCGCTTCCCCTTCTTTGTCCCTGAATCTAGCTCTTCAACCTTCTCCTTCGTTGGGTCCTCCATAGGTTTCTCAACCTACGAAACATCAAGCTTAGCGGAAGAACAAGGAACCCCTTTCAACTCATGACAAAGCAGAAGATGGGACCTTCGACGGCCAAAAGCGGAAGCATGTGGAACTCAAGGTTTCCGTCGAGCCCTCTTCTTTCCAGATACTGTTTTCTTTTCCCATTAAAGGTGGCCATGACAACTCTACCAGCTCTGGAGATTATTGTTGTTCGATCCTAGAGGAAAAAAATGAAGATGCAGATTCCAACTGCCTCTCCAAGTAATCTTATGATTATAGTTTTTTCAAATAGCTTATTAGATATCAACTCTGCCAAAATTTTCGTTGTAGTGGTAGCAAGGCATATTTTTTTGATGTTAGTAGGGGATACTGTAAGAGTTATCCACATTTACTGTCAGTCTCTATAGGTCTAGGACTTTCTTGATCTCTGCAAGTTAGTTTTTTTTTATTGACTAGCTCCCTTGCATGGGAAGATCACTGGCGGATTACTATTTAACGTTATGGTTTTTTATGGGGCCTTTTAGGTTTCCAAGACAGTTTGATACTCTCTTACATGTATTTTATTTTGTACAATAATATAATTTCTTTATGAAACTTACAAAAAAACAAAACAAAAAATATAATTGTTGATTGGTTACGAGGTGCTTGACCTTCTCTTGTTTTTATTTATGCAGTGATACACCAGTGTATTATGATCCATAAGCTAATGGCAATGGACTTACAAGTTTTCTTAAGCCCATGATTTAGCAACATGATCCTTATGCAAATGGGAGTGTCCATGATGCTTGCTTGGCATCGCTCTCACCTTAAAAAAACTTTTACCAATAGCTATGGACTTGCATTTTTGCTCAACCAATGATTAAATTTCACATTCCTTATACCAACACGAGTGTCCACAATGCTTGTTTGGCGTATCCCACTTTCTAAAAAAATATAAAATATTTTAATGTATTGAAATTGTTCTACAACTATAGCAATGTCACACATTAAAAAAAACTAATAAATATAAATTATTTGTAAAATATCATCCAAAGTAACACATAAATCGCAACATACCATATTCCTTATAGTGCCAATATAAGTAATGATATTCAAATTGATTAATTGCAATGTAAATGCGTTCAACTTTCTCCTCTCAATCTATAATACCTCTTTCTCGAAGTATCTTTACATATCCAAATGAGATATCGTTCTTTCAAATGTAATAAAAACTTTCTGTACTTCTAAATTATGATTTGAACTAAGATTCCCAAAAATTCAAATAGATTGAACTCTGTAATGGTTTGTAAATCATGATTATATAAATTTTTTATATTTAAAAGTCTATTATTATAAATGTGTTGAATCTTAAATTATGAAATAAACTTATTTAAATGTTTGAGTAATGTTGGTGATGATGTTTAACGTTCACTTAGACCAACTTTGGTTTATCTGAACTTAAGAAAAATAATACTTGGTTTACTTTAAAATCTTGTTCCTATGCTTAAAAAGCTTTTCAAGCTCTTTATAGTTTTGGCAAGTTAGAAGGTTATAAAAGTTTGTATTGTAACAAATACTATGAAACTCACATATAATGTGGGTGTACGCAAGACACTCTATGAGAAAGTGATTTTCACCTTTAACGTTATAGACTCACACAAATGGCAAACCATTTCCGCCCATGGAGTTTTAGGAATAGACCAACACTCTGTTTCGCTATGGAGTTCATGAGAGTTCCTTTTAATCTTGGCTATATTAATTTTCTTCTGTGAGCTAGTTACTATCGAGAGATACTTCTGATCTTCCAAGTTAGGATTAATGATCACCTTATAGTATCTTAATTTTCTCTTAACCACTAAATTTTCCTCACACCAAAATTTCTCTTTAAACTTCGAAGTAATAATATATTTGACATTATCAATGTTCTGAAAAATGTCGTTTTCATCAATGTCCCAATGGTTTAACCAAGCCATACTATCTTTACACCAACACCGCTTGAGGCATAGTTGGTTTTGACATGAGTTTAAAATAATTTTAAAAAGCCTCTTGTTTCCCATGTTATTTATCTTATGCTTATACACCAAGTATCTAGTCATAACCATATTCTCGATGGGGAAGACCTACTTGTATGAAGATAATAAGATAAAAACATATTGCTTTTAATTTTGAAGTTATAAACTATAAACCACTTCTGATACTTCATAATAAGTTATCTTATAAACCCTAAATACATAATTATTAATAAAACATATTTATATGATTATTAATAAAACATATTTATGTGAAAACACATTTTTACTTCCAATGTTATTGAGTTAGCTCCCTACTAAAATATGTAATGCAACTAAAGCATAGTCAGTTGTGTTTTTATTTCACATTTCACTTTATATTATTTTTATTAAAACTATGAAACAAACTAAGTTTTCAATTTATATAAAGATTATTTTATATAAATTAAGACAATTTATCTTATAAAAGAAGAGTGAAAAGGTTAAAATCTCTATCATCTTATGTTAATGTGAGCATTTGTCTTACTAAGATATTCAAACATTTTACAACCCTTGAAAAAATATAAAATAATTACATAAGCATAAAAACATTATATTACGCAGTTTTTACAATTTTTAAAAATTAGAGATATAAAATATTTACTTACATGAGTTGAAAAAAATACGATATACTCAATGATGTCGGTGTATAAACTTTTAAAACAAAATTCACAAAAATACGTGAGTTGAATTTTCCAAATTTTGTATATCTTATAAAATTATATATTTAAAAAAAAATCAAAACAAACAAGATTACTTAAAGATTTAAAAATATTTTAATCATATCGTTCATTTTTCTTATTAACAATATATCTATAAAACAACCAAATATATAGTCATATGTGTTTAGAACTATGGTGAATATGTAATAACACACTCGAGAGTGGGACTAGTCAAAGGCTTAAAAGATGGCTCGGAAGTTATTTAAAAAAATATTTTAGAGTATTTAAACATTTTTATTATATGATTGCTGAAGTGGGGTATATTTTCATAACATAATATCAAAGATGTGTAACATAACATAATGGTAGCGTGACATAGGTTGATGAAAATAATTAAATAAAATAGAAATGGTTATAGAAAGTGAGAGGATTGGACATGATAGAGGGAGGAGAGAACGATTGGGAAAGGAGAGAGTTAATGTGATCATCAAGAGTGGAGAGAGGCATGGAGGATGATGGCTATATAAATGTGTAATTTTTCTCTAGTGCAAGGGAGGTTGTATAAGCTTTGAGGCTATATGGATTTGGTTGTTGGCATTGACTTTGCTGTTAAAATTGTGTTTATAGAAATATCTTTTAGTGGAAAAGGGGATTTCTCTTTATCTATAGGTACATGTGTGGATTTAGGAGGCAAGGGTACTTCAGATTCATAAGCGTCGCTAATTTGGTAGTTGTAGATGTGGAAGAATCAACAATAGTGGATCATTTCGTGAATGGTTAGTTTTTTCAGTTCATTGGAAACTCTAGGGTTAAGGGTTTTGAAGTAACTTTTTTTTTAAAGATAGAATTCAAGATTTTAGGAAGGATAAGAACAATGTTTATCGGTTATGTAATAAATCTAGAGAGAGTTCTTCATTGGAGTATCTTTCCTTTAAAAATTCTATTTGTGATGGTTTGATGAAAATGGTGGTGTGCACTTTTAATGTTAAATTCTTTGGGATTGTAACTCCTAACACCTTGAATCCCTAAAAAAGAGTGACCTCCCCTTCCATCTCTGGGAAGAGAGACCACCATAGACGATGAGTTGGTGGTGAGTCTAATTGAATATTCAGAGGAAGTTCCTAATGCTATGAATTTTGATGTGTAACTAGCTATTGAAGGAGAGCCTTACCCTAGAGTGGGGCTTGTCCCATTAACTGGTGTCCCTGTTCTAGCTATCGAGGGTGTGTAGGACATTAAAGTTTCCTGCAAGGAAAATTCCAAGGATCCTAGAGTGGATTTGAAGGGAGAGGTAGTTGAGGTTTCTCCTAATTCTCTAGGTCCTACAATTCCCAAGCCATTGTTGAACTTTGAATACTTTAACATCTTCTTGGTGGATAATTGAATAATATTTGAAGAGGTGTATTCATTTGGAGACTAGGGGGTGATTATGTTTTTCCTTCGTAAGATGCTAGATGAATCATCTTTCAATTGATGGTGTTTTCCAAACTAGAAGGCCAAAGGAATTTCCTTAGATTCCTACTAGGTGTTTTGATCGAAGTATGTATGTCTCTTGTTTAATTCTAATGTTTCTTGGTTGTGGAGCCTAATCTTCTAGATCCAGAGATATTATTCAGTTATGTTTGTACCCCAAGTGTACTGTACACTCATTCCCCCTGTCTTGGGGTTCGGGGGTGGAGCTCTCGAGAATTTTTTTTGGGATGTGTGTTGGCCAACAGTTTTGCGGACCCATGGTATTGGGTTAACTGTAGTATTTTTCCCATGGTATTTCCCCTATAAAAGAAAGGATTGTAACACCACTGTGTATTGTATTATTTTGTATTGGAAGAGAGACCGTGAGAGCGTGAAGAGGAAGTGCAGCAGTTTTTTGTGCAGGTTGTATCCCTTCACCTTTCTGGACTGTAATAAAAGGATTGGCAATTTCTTTGTGGACGTAGCCCATCGTTTTGGTGAACCACGTTATATCTGTGTCTCTCTGTAATGTTTTAATGTGTTTTGCATCTTGTTTATGATTTAACTGTATATATGTTATTGCTCTGCGGTCTTGTTTTCTAACAATTGGTATCAGAGCCAAAAGGTCTATTTGGTTGGTAAACTCGCAAGAAAGAAGGGTTCCTGGTTTGAGTGGGAGCAATGGTAGAAGAAGGAAAGTTTAGGGTCGAGAAATTTAACGGCCAAAACTATCAGTTATGGAAGATGCAAATGGAGGACTATTTTTACCAGAAGGATCCGTACCTGCCGTTGGGCAGAAAAGAAAAACAGTCGGCGGCTAAGAAGGATGAACAATGGGAGGTTCTTGACATAAAGGCACTGGGAACAATACAGTTGTGCCTGGCTTCGTCGGTGGCCTTCAATATTTCGAAAGAAAAAACAACAGAGAGTGTGATGAGCGCATTGAGTAAGCTCTATGAAAAACCCTCGGCTTCTAACAAGGTATTTTTAATGAAGCGTTTATTTAATATGAAGATGTCGGAAGGTGGATCTGTTGTTGACCATTTAAATGAGTTTAATACACTTACCAGTCAGTTAAGTTCTATAAAAGTGAACTTTGATGATGAGGTTAGGGCTCTTCTAATCTTGTGCTCATTGCTAGAAAGCTGGAATAGCTTGGTCATGGCTGTAAGTAACTTTGTCCCTAGTTCAAACACTCTTAATTTTGATGATGCTGTTGGTGTTATTCTTAGCGAGGAAATGCGAAGAAAAAGCACAGGTGAGACATCAGGTAATGCGTTGACCATGGAGAACAGAGGGAGACAAAAGGAGAGAGGAAGGAGCCCAGGAAATCGCAACAAGTCTAAAAAGGGAAGATCCAAGTCCAGATTCGGAAAAATAGAGTGTTGGAACTGTGGTAAGAAAGGACATCTGAAGAAAGACTGTCGAGCACCAAAGAAGAAAGGTGAGAGGTAGCAAGAGACTACTTAGGAAGCGAATGCAGTAGGTGATGTGTTACAAGATGCTTTGATTCTTGCATTAGATAATACTAGCGATTACTGGGTAGTAGATTCAGGGTCTTCATGTCATGCTACACCCCATAGGAAATTCTTTCATGATTATGTTCAAGGTGATTTTGGGCATGTGTTATCGTGGGATGATGAACCATGTAAAATTGTTGGAAAGGGTAAGGTACGGATTAAGTTAAATAATGGAAATGATTGGCTGCTAAAGGATGTAAGGCACATTCCTGCTATGAAAAGAAATCTGATCTCAACAAGGCAGTTGGGAGATAGGGACTATTTGTCTATGTTTGGAGAAACATGGTGGAAGATCACTAAAGGATCACTGGTAATAGCAAAAGGAGATAGGGTAGGTACGCTATATTTATGTCCTCATAATATTGATTATTCTATCTCTGTAGCTTCCACAGAAACAGGTGTGGCGCTGTGGCATCATAGGCTTGGCCACATGAGTGAGAAGGGGATGCAGATTCTCCACTCAAGGAAACTGCTTCCAGATTTGAAACAGGTAAGTTTGGAATTCTGTGAGAACTGTGTTTATGGAAAATAGAAAAGAGTTATATTTCTCAGGGTTGCGAAACAAAATAAGAGTGAAAAATTAGAGCTTGTCCATACAGATGTATGGGGACCAACTCAGGTACACTCTCTTGGTGGCTCTCGTTATTATGTTACTTTTATTGATGATGCAACTAGAAAAACTTGGGTTTATTGCATTAGACAAAAATCTGATGTGTTTGATACTTTTAAGAAGTGGAAAGCTTTGGCTGAGAATGAGATAGGAAAAAGGTTGAAACGTCTCAGATTTGATAATTGAGGCGAGTACTGCAGCAAGGAGTTTGACAGTTACTGTTCACACAATGGGATTCGCAGAGAGAAGACAGTCCCTGGAACACCACAAGAAAATGGCGTGTCAGAAAGGATGAACAGAACGATCATGGAGCGTGCAAGGTGTATGAGATTCCATGCAGGGTTGCCCTTACAATTTTGGGTTGATGCTGTAAACACTGGTGTTTATTTAATAAACAGAGGGCCTTCAAGTGCTTTGGATGGTGGCATTCCAGAGGAGGCATGGACAGGTAAACAGGTAAAATACTCATTTCTGAGAAATTTTGGTTGTGAAGCATTTTTCCATATTGATAAAGATGATAGAACAAAGCTTGAGGCTAAATCCAAGAAATGTACCTTTATTGGATACGGGGTTGATGATTTTGGTTATCGCTTATGGGATCTTAAAAATCGCAAAATCATTAGGAGTAGAGATGTAGTATTCAATGAAAAGGTCATGTACAAAGATCAGTTGCAGGGAAAGAAACAATAAAAGGAAAACACAGAGTACACAGTGCTTGATGAAATCAAAGAAAATGAAGTTCCAAAGGCACCAGAAAATCAAGAGCAACAGTAAGAAAGTATACCATGTTAAGTAGACCCCCTGAACGATTCTCTCCTTCACTGTATTATTTATTGATGACTGATTCTGGTGAACCAGAATGTTAGGAAGAAGCAATGCAGGTAGAAACTAGAAAGAAGTGGGAGCAAGGCATGGATGAGGAGATGGACTCATTGGTAAGAAACCAGACTTGGGATCTGGTTAAGTTTCCTGCAGAAAAAAAGGGCATTGCAGAATAAATGGGTTTATAGGTTCAAGGAAGAAGATGGAGGCAAGAAGCGGTACAAGGCTAGACTTGTTGTCAAGGGGTTTGCACAAAAGAAAGGTATAGACTTTGATGAAATATTTTCTCCTGTTGTTAAAATGACTTCAATTAGAACTATTTTAAGTCTAGTGGCGGTAGAAGATTTGCATCTTGAACAGTTAGATGTAAAAACAACCTTTCTCCATGGGGATTTGGAGGAAGAGTTTTATATGCAGCAGCCACAGGGGTATGAGGTCAAAGGGAAGGAGAATTTGGTTTGCAGGTTGAAGAAGAGCTTGTATGACCTGAAGCAAGCGCTAAGGCAGTGGTATTTGAAACTTGATAAGTTTATGACAGAACAAGGTTATGATAGATGTCATTCTGACCACTGTGTTTATTTGAAGAGGCTAGATAACATAAGATATATTATCTTGTTATTGTATGTGGATGACATGCTTGTTGCAGGCTCTAACATGCAGGATATAAATGTGCTCAAAAGAAAACTAGCTAAATCATTTGCGATGAAGGATTTTGGTGTTGCAAAGAAAATCCTTGGTATGAGAATAATAAGAGACAAGAAAAATCACAAATTGACGTTGTCTCAAGGTGAGTACATAGAAAAGGTGTTGCAGAGGTTTAGAATGTAGAATGCAAAACCAGTCAGTACACCTTTGGCCAGCCATTTCAAACTAAGCAAGGATATGTGTCCAGAGACACAAGAAGAGATAGATTACATGTCCAAGATTTCCTATTCATCAACGGTTGGAAGCTTGATGTATGCCATGGTGTGCACAAGACCAGATATTGTACAAGTAGGGGGAGTTGTGAGCAGGTATATGAATAATCCAGGTAAAGAGCATTGGAAAGCAGTACAGTGGATTCTCAGGTATTTGAGAGGTACCACTTCACATGCATTATGTTTTGGAGGTTCAGACACTGTTCTATAGAGATATGTTGATGCAGATATGGCTGGTGATAAAGATAACAGGAGGAGCACCACAGGGTATGTGTTTACTGTGGGTGGAACAACAATAAGTTGGATTTCAAAACTACAAAAGGTTGTTGCACTTTCAACAATGGAAGCAGATTATGTTGTTGCTACTGAGGCTAGTAAGGAGATGATTTGGTTGCAGAGGTTCATGGAAGAATTGGGTAAGAAGCAGGAGAATAGTAGGTTGTACAGCGACAGCCAGAGTGCCATTAATCTTGCAAAGAACTCAGCCTTTCATTCGATGACTAAACATATACAACTCAAGTACCACTTCATAAGATATGTTCTAAATGAAGAACTGTTAAAACTGGAAAAGATACATACTAGCTAGAATTTTGCAGACATGTTGACAAAGGGAGTAACCAAAGAGAAACGGAGTTATTGCTCAGCTTCTATTGGCCTTCAAGCATGAAGGTGAAAATAAGAAATTTGCCAAGTCCAAGGTCCAGAGCATAGTTTAGCAAGTGCAGTAGCGGTGGAGTTGCTGTGATCAGTCTCCAAGTGGGAGATTGTTGGTTGTGGAGCCTAATCTTCCAGATTCAGAGATATTATTCAGTTATGTTTGTACCCCAGGTGTACTGTACATTCATTCCCCCTGCCTTGGGGTTCGGGGGTGGAGCCCCCGAGAATTTTTTTTGGGATGTGTGTTGGCCAACAGTTTTGCGGACCCATGGTATTAGGTTAACTATAGTATTTTCCCGTGGTATTTCCCCTATAAAAGAAAGCATTGTAACATGACTGTGTATTGTATTATTTTGTATTGGAAGAGAGACTGTGAGAGCGTGAAGAGGAAGTGCAGCGGTTTTGCTGCAGGTTGTATCCCTTCACCTTTCTGGACTGTAATAAAAGGACTGGCAATTTCTTTATGGACGTAGCCCATCGTTTGGGTGAACCATGTTATATTTGTGTCTCTCTGTAATGTTTAAATGTGTTTTGCATCTTGTTTATGATTTAACTATATATCTGTTATTGCTCTGAGGTCTTGTTTTCTAACAATGTTGCAACTTGCCATGTGCTATAGTTTGGTAGCTGGAGTATTGTTGGTATCTTGGTTTTGTTCAATCTCGATAAGTGGATTTTAACCTTGGTGATTATGGCCAATCCCATTACCCACTATGGTTGGAGTTTCTCACCCTTCAGATTGATTTGTGTTTATTTTTTACGTGTTTTTCTTGTCGATTTGGTAAGTTTTTTATTCCATATGGTTTTTAAAATGTTTGTAGGGAGAATCCTATGGTTTGTGTGGTCGCGGATCTCAAGTGCAAGATCCCTCATTTTATCTATATATTCACAATTTATGGTGTTCATTGGCAGAAGGTTCACTACCTAAATATTCAAAACCCTTAATTTGCATGTTAGGATTAGGACCACTTGATTAGAAATTGGAAAAAGTGGGTTGGGTTATGATGGCAGGTATACTTTGTCTAGCTATTGACATGGATAGGACATGGTGGATGCATGGATGAATTATTTCTATGGGACACAAGATGATTTGGCTTTTTTATGTGACTAGTTCAAATCATTTAATGTTTTAGACTATGTTCTCCTTGGTCAAATCTATTTATTCTCCCTTTATCCACTATTCAAAATGAATGTCGAGTCATTTGGAGTTGTAGGACTTATGATCCCTTGTTCAAATAGTGTGGAAACTTCCCCTCGGTCTGTTGGAGAACAAGGTTTGATCATTTGGTGGAATTCTATATTATGTTTTACTTTAAGTTCAAAAATTGGGGTAGGATACTAGCTAAAAAATGGAATAAGTATTTGTGGTTAGCTCATCAGTGACTTGAGGAGATTCACACCTTTCTTGAAGATGGTATCCATAACATGACTCTTCACAATCAAGCTGCGAAGTTGGAGATGATTGTTCAATGAACTAAGGACTATATAACCATGGTTTCTTGGGGTTCCTCTTGTATTCCATGGATTTAGCTGGGGGATGATGATTCCATGTTTGATTTAACTCTATTAAGTGGAAGGTTGCAACAAAGAAGGTTCTTGGGTTGCATCATGTTGATGGCCCTCTTGATGAGGATCCTATTGAGTTCAAAGGTATGTTTAGCTCCTATTTTCAAAATATGTTTGCCTTATGCTTTGATGGATGGGGTGGTCTCTACTAGAGATGCTTGTTTCCATGTGGTTCCCTACAAGCTTTCTGTGGTGATAGGGATAGGTTGGATAGAGAATTTTCAAAGGAATAACTCTTTTTTGCATTGTCCTCTATGTAGACTGGTAAATATCCAAGAGTGGATGGAAATACTTGTGGGCTATACAAGGTCATGTGGGATACTATTGGTGATGAATATTGTCTTTGGGTTCTGAATTTTTTCCTACTAGTTGACTATTAGAGTTTCTCAAATAGGGTCTGATCAAGGTTACCCCAAAGAATGTTACTAGGGATTTCGTTGGTGTTTAGCAACTATCACCTTGCTCATAATTTCTTATAAAAATATGGCCTTGGTTTTGGATTTGTGAATGCACTTGATGGAAATGAGTGTGGTTTGTCAAGAGGACATGGCTTGTTCAGAGGAAACTCATTCTTGACATCATGGTTTTTGTTTGGGAAGCTATGGAGTGGTCCAAGAAGACTGGGTAGTAGTCTTTGATCTTGAAAAATAAAATTTGACAAAGCATATGTTTGAGTTGATTTCTCTTTTATTTTTAAAATATTAATATGTCTGGGGTTTATCCCTTAATGCGTTGACAAAGGGAACTCTTTGTTCACCAATGCTTTATAATTTTATTTTGTCAATAGGGCCATGCCTCTTTTGATCTATTTGCATTGTTCTATTTGCAATACAACAAAACAGGCAATTAGTGCCTAAAAAAGTGCCAGAATTTAGTGTACGTTAGTTCAGGAATTGGGTACTTTTGTCGTCGCCAAACCTCGAACCATAGTGCATGTTCACTTTGGTGCTGGAAATAGCTCCTGAAATAATGCCGAATGTAACGCCTAGTAAAACACTTGATATAACATCGAAATGTGACGTATAAAACAACACCATATTTTGCACTTGGATTAGCTCCTACTTTAATGTCTAAAATGGCACTGATAATAATGCCTAATATGGCTTCTAGTTTTGCTTCCATTTCGACGTCTAGTTTTGCTTCTATTTGTGCTCCCTATTTTCTTGCTTCTAGTATTACTTCTACTCGTGCTTCTTGTGTTTCTTCTAATATTGCTCCTAGTCTTGCATCTTTCTTTGCTTCTAGTATTTCTTCTAGTAGTGCTTCTTGTTTTCTTTTAGTAATGCATCGAAAATAGATTCTTTTTTGGATTCTTATATGACGCCAAGTTTGGATCCCATTATGATGTCCCTTGTTGCTTCCATTTTTGCTTATGGCTTTTCTTCTGGTTTTTCTTCCAATTTTGCTTCTGATTTTGCTTCAAGTTTGGCTTCCAGTTTTTCTTATGCTTTTACTTATTTATTTTCTTCAAGTATTGTTTTTTATTTTGCTTCTAGTTTTGCTCCCACTTTTGTCTCTGGTTTTGCATTAAGTTTTGATTCTGGTTTTGCTTCTAGTTTTACATCTTTTTTTGCTTCTAATATGGATTCTATTATGATGTCTTTTGTTGCTTCTAAAATTGCTTTCGTTATTACTTCTTTAATTTCTACTTGAATTGCTTCTATTTCTTCTTCATGTATAGCGCCAAGTTTTCCTTTCGATATTGCTTCTTATTTCTATCTAGTTTTTCTTCCATTGTTGGTTCCATTTTTGCTTCCAACAATGCTTCTTTTTTTGCTTCAACTTATTAATTTCATAATTTTTATTTCAATTTTATTAGTTAAATATATCATGCCTCTTAAATAACTTATAGGATTATAGAGTAAGTCATAGTGCATTTGAGTATTTTATAGGATAACATTTATAAGCCATTTTTAGGGAAAAAAACATCAATACAAACTAACAACACCATTATACTTATTAAATCTCCATCAAAATAAAATATACAACAACCAGTATATATAAAATAACAAGATATTATTTATAATGTCCCCTGGAGCTATAAGAGGTTCCCAGGGACATACCATTAGCTCTGTAAGGAAAATCAAATATTTTTAACACAACAAATTAGTCAAATGAATATTTAATTTCATTTTTCCTGATTTAATTTCGACAAAATCCCTTTAATTACTAATACATTAAAATAAATTCAATAACTATTCCAACAAACAATCAAGGAATGGGGAATTTTCTTAACATCATATAAAATCATCACACCTTCATTCCAAGTCCTATTAGAGATGGTAACCACTTCTAAAGGATAACTATTCTTATTCACAATTAACTAATAATTAAGGTGTTAATTACGACACTTAATGAACTCAGTGCACAAATGATGACACATATCACAAATCCAATTGTTTAACAAATATCCATTAATTATCAATCCCAATGGATTAATAACATCTAATTAGCCGTGGCAATTCCTGCATTTAAATGAGAGTTGTTTGTAATCCAATTCCTTGATGTGAGACCAGTCTGCGACCGTGAGTTTTATGGCTTCCGGTATCCCAACTACAAGGTCAACCTCGACGCATATTCTAGCACAAGAGTACAAATCCTTTCTCTCAGCTCGATCGATATATTTCCCAAGGGTGTTGTCGCGATGGATTCTAATGACTTCAGGTTCCAACAATGTAGAGGTGAATGAGGAAGGCGCAGCCATACTGGAACTGTCGACGACACATCTTGTGTTGGATCAAAATTAGGTTTCCATTTATTTAAATAGAGGCCCATAAAATATAGACCATTCCTGAAGATAAGTCTTCTATCTTCTACATTATCAAAGATGAAAACAAAGAAGCCCTTTCTAACAAGATGACTTCTGATGCCTTCTGAGACTAGAGGATGCCAGTTCCTCTGTACTCACTCTTCCACAGCTTTTAGGGATGGCCATATGCCTATGAACTGCCCAATGAGCCCCCTTTCTGCTAGATTCAACGCGGAGTGACAAGATTCCTCTACAGGGAGAGAAATCGTAGGTATACCGTCAAGCTTCTTGATGAATTTTTGTTGGGATTCAGTTGCAGGAATTTTGCTGCTGGCATCAACCAGCTTCTAGAATTCAAAAAAATCTGAAGGTGGAGGAGGGAGGGCCTTAGGACCCCCTCCTGGGGCCATGATGGAGAGGAAGGACCAGGGTGCACCAGATCATGCAGAATCCACCAGCCTTATCCTGCATGCGCCGTACTTTCCAATCGATAAAAAATTAACAACATATTTAAGCCTGCATCTAAAATCAATTAAATGTTTATTTCCAGATCATTCCAATTGCACATAAGGTGATATTTTCCGTCAAGTCCAATGAAACTACTTAACATTCATCGCAAGGATTTGAGTTTAAATAATTGAACAAAAATGTAATGCATCCATAAGTAAAGAATCACACCTGATAAGTATCCACCGACAACACCATAACATGTTATAAAAAAAGCACATGGCTGTAGCATTCTGTTTTTACGAAAACAAAGATTTCAATCCACAACTAGTTATCAATTTTCACCGTTATGTACCTCGTTTCTATTTTATCCTTCCAAATTCCAAATAAAAATAAATATATAAATATTTTAGCTCATGGAAAGTGTATCAGGGGTGACCTACATTCATATGGATGTAGCTTTTCACCCATATATAGTCCATTAAATAACTCACAAAACTAGCTAATACTAGTCATCTGAATTGACTAGTAATTCTAGGAATCACTTGAATAATTAAATCCAAAGCTCACAGAATCATTCAAATTCCATTACTTCTCTAAATAACATGTTTTATCGGTAATAACATAGTTATATCTCATTTGAACATTTTTTCAAACACTTCATATGCAAATTCACAAATCTACTCAAAACAATTCCATTGAAGGAGCTAGAAATTGGAAATAAATTTCAGTAGACATTTCCCAAACACTATGAAGAATATTTACCCTCACATTCTCACACACATTTAAAATTTATTTATTATATATAATCATAAATATAACACTCAATAATTTTTACAAACACTTCATGTGCCAAGTCTCCAAACCATGAAAACAATCTAATCGAAGAACTAGTTTTCAAATAAAAGGTAGAAGCATCAAAGAGAAGAGTTCTAAACCATTCCGATGCTACCGTACCATAAAAACACAAACTATATAATGAACATGGGAAGAAATATCATTTTTTGGGAAAGTTTTGAAATAATCATTTCCTCAATCATTTCATGCACAAAATCTCAAAAACTAGTTTCCAATTCCTTCACAAAATTTACTTGCATAAATAGATTGAATTCCATGAGAAATTTCTTCCACAAATAGCTTATAAATTTCATCAAACATTGTATGTGCATCCATAAATAAATCAGAGCAAATACAAATAAATTAAATAAACATGAGATAAAGCACCTATCTTTTCCAAATACACTATCAGAATTGATCGTGCTATGCTCCAACCAGTCGTAGATACAATGCAAGTCAAAAATAACTTTGCTATGGTCAACACTGAAACCATTATGCCACAATAAAGGGTGCACTGAACCACAAATTCTCTAAGTAAATCAGTCCAACCACAACCCAATGGCAACTACAACCTCTACTTTCACTCCAAGGCAATTCTTGTGGCTTCAGGATAATAGTCCAAGCACAACCCAATGGCAAGTGCCACTTCCAATCCAGAGAAATTCCAATGGCTCCAAGGAAAATACCAGTGGCTCCAGAGTAACTTATCTTAGGCACAGGCTCATCAAGGATCTCTCATACCAAGAGAAACAAAATCAAACCACAAGTGCCAAACACAAGAGCAAATCAATGAACCAACACACAAATGCGACTTGCCAACACAAGCAAATCAAATTCCTTCATTAGCAATTCGAATTGGAAGAAAGAGGGACACACGCACAAGATTTACATTCCAAAAATATCAAATAGGAGTTACACATCAAGTGGCTACAGCAAGAGACACACTAATCCAACTCATGAGGGTGCATTATAATCCACTGAGCAGTTGGTATGTTGTTGAAATTTGACAAAGTCTAGCACTTCGACCACTTAGAGACAACCATCTTCGAGTGCTTCGATAGGTTCAGTATCGACTTCGACAAGTTCGAACCTCGACACTACCGACTTCGAAAACCTCGACAGGTTTCGTGCTCGACATACAACATATTTGCATGCCTTGTCAGCATCAACGACTATCGAACATTGACGGATTGTTTCTCTATCTCTAGTTGTCTGCAACAGTTAAACTTCCAAACCGTTAAAACTTATTTTGTAACTGAACGTAACGGGTATTCACCCAAGCATCTCAACATTCTATATAAACATGTACATTATTGTAGTATCGATCAATATAATTTGGTTAGGATTCTTGCATATTGTTTGTGTGCATACTTTCTGTCTATATAGTGTGTTTCTGCTTTACTTATTCTTTTAATATTCTGCCATAACAGTACTCGACTCCTTCAGTCGAATTGCTTTCCTCAACATGCACATGGGCACGATGTGGATCATTGGTATTAGAGTTGTATCTTGGTCAAAGCCTAAGTTACCTAAGTACCTCCATCGAAGTTATTTAACTTATGCTTGTTAAAGAACGCTCATAAACTCAACAACACAAGTAGACGCTATCTTCAATTTTAGAAAAGATGGTCGAAGAAGCAAACAACGGACATGCAACTAACGAGACAGAGAAAATCATAGAAAAAGAGCTGGCTCGTCAGCAAACCGAAATGTTCGCCCAGTTCAATGAGATTCTCATGATATTTGCTTAGACATCCGGAGAATCCTCAACAAGACCCCACTCCTATAAAATCAGTCCCTTCAAAGTGAAAATGAATATGGACATACCAAATATTGAAGGCAATATTGCCGCAGAATCCATCGAAAATTGGTTCAACAATTGGAATCTTACTATTCCATGATTCAACTCTTTGAAGTGGAAAAGATCACCATTGCATCCTTAAAGATGTCAAACTCTGAAAGGAAAATTTCCTTCAATAATGGAATAACCAATACAAGTAACGTATAAATGCCATAAAGGGCAAGTAATGTAAAATAAGATGTATGATAGATGATAGATTACAATTTTTAGCCACCCTTATATATTGTGTGGATAGCCATGAATGAAGGTCCACGTCCCTTAACCTAGTATTACATATTAGTAGTTAATATTTAATGTATTTATTATTATTGTTACATTGCCTTCCCCTTAAGGGAAGCTTTGTCCTCAAAGTTGTATTGATAGCAATGTCTGATTTCCTTTGAATGATCATCTTGGGATCCTTTCCTTTTTGTATTTGCGACATTTGAGGAAATGAGCTGATACGAGTTACGGATTCCCCAGGCGAATTGTCGCACCGTATCTACTGTGGTCCATCCCAGATCTATTTGTATCGGAGCTCTGAGATCATTTTGTGGGACGATTCGTCTCAATTGTTGCTTAGTATGTCGATATTTTCGCAAGTCCACATAAGTCTTCTGTGAATATTCATTTTGACCCTGTCGTTGGTCAACATGACGATTATAATTAGGATGTTTGTAAGGTGTAGGTGTTGTTTGTTCTTCTTTCTTTTGGATTGTGGTGAGGACTGTCTTCACTTCCCCGATTTGATTTTTAGGTGCATTTTCCTGGATTTGTGCTTCTTGGTTCTCCAGTAGTTTGTTATGATTCTGAATCTTTTCGATTATTTCATCTTGCAACATTTTTTCAATTTCTAACTCCTTGACTTGATTCTATAGTCCGTGATTACGATTTTTTAGAAACTGGTTTTCTTCTTTCTTTTCCAGTATTTTTCCTTCAAGGTCTTCACCAGAGTGTTCCCTCTTGCTACTGTTTTTCAATTTTTTGATCTTTGTAATCAGTGTTTTGTTATGATTTTGTAGTCGAAAAATCTCTTCGGTATTGCTTGATAATACCTTGTTGACTTTTGTCAATTCCAACTTATGTGTCTTCTTACTGTCGTCATGTTGTTGTTGGAGTCTTTCTTTTTGTTGTTGATGCTGACATAATTTTGTTTCCTGATTTCCTAACTTTTCATGTACTTGTGCCAATTCATCTTCTTTGTCGATGGCGACTTTGTTAAGATGACTAATTTCTTCTTCCAATTCGATAATATTCCGATATGGATGTTCTTCGACTTTTTTTGACTTTATTATCTGGTCGTCAAGTTTTTGATTGATGCCTTCCAAACGTGATATTTTCTCATCTTTATCTGCTAGCCTTTCTATGAGTTTTCTTTTACTATCTTCCAAAAATCCAATATTCATTTCTGAGGTAGTAATCCTTAGTTTCTGTTTGTCGATTTCGAATAGTAGAGTATTATTGGCGATTTTGCACTGTTTTAGCTCATTCAAAACTGCCCGTAATTGTGATTGTAATTTTGGTATCATAGTCACCACGACTTCTTGAATTCCAATTTTTCGAATTGGTCTTCTTGTTTGATAGCGGATTTTGGTTGATTGTCTAGCCTTCTTTTCTTTCGCTTTTTCAATGATAGAAGATCTTCTCCCTTTTTTTTTTTAATTAATAATAAATGTTAATTATTTAATTAATATTATTATTGTTTTTTTATATATATAAACTATATAATATTTGTATATAGTTTTTTTAATGTTTTTTGAAATAAATATTATAATATTATAATAATATATTATTATTATATATAATATTTGACTTTTTATTAAATTTTGTTTTTTGTTTGTTTGTTTTGTGTTGCAGGTCGTGGAGGTGGAATGACGGAGCGGGCAGGGAGTAAGTGGGAAGGATGAGAGGGAGAAATGGGAATGACGACGCAGTGAAGAGGAATATTGACGGATGAGAAGGACGGCGAGGGTGGACGCAGAGTTGGACGACGTAGAGGGTGGACGATGGGAAGATGCTGAGGATGTCCAGGCGGTGAGAGGGAATGCGTAGAATGGTGGGGAAATGCGCAGGGGAAGAGGGAGTACGGTGCAGTGGAGCGGGTGGGAGGTGGTGTAGTGGAGCGGATGGGGGAAACAGTGAGGTGGAGGTGGAGAACGTGGTAAGGTGGAGGCTAGTGCGGTGGTGGCTGAGGTGGAAGAAGTGGAGACGGAGGATGGAGCAGGTGGATGGGGATGGAGGATGAGGGCGACGGTGAAGGGGGGATGGAGGATGGGGGCGATGGTGGAGGGAGATGGAAGGGAATGGAGGATGGGGGAAATGGTGGAGGGAGGTGGAGGGGAATGGAGGATGGGGGCGACAGTAGTAGCGTGGAGGGACGGGGAGAGGGGATGGAGGAGGGGGGGCGATGGTAGCAACGTGGAGCGGCGGGAAGAGGGAATGGAGCGGCAGAGGGTGGAGAAGGGTGGTGGGTGAGTGGAGCAACGAAGAATGGGGAGGCATGGATGGAAGGGGGAGGAAGAGAAAGGTGGAGGCGTGGATGGAAGGAGAAGGTAGAGAAGGGTGGTTTCAGTGGTGGTGGTTGCGGGGAAGATGGAAGGACTGCACAGGTGGAAGACTAAGGGATGGAGGCAGGCGTGAGGGTGAGGTTGGAGCCACAGCGATGGAGGTATGCTGAGGTGGTGATTGGGAATGGGAAGGAGCGTTGAACGTGGAGGTGGGGAGGGTTGTTCTGCGTGAAGTGTGATTGGGAGTGGAAGCGTGAAGCGTGAGTGGGATCTTGGGGAAGGAGATGTGAAAATGGAAAAAATCCAAGACTGGTCAAAGACCAAGTGCACAAAGAAACTCTGAGGTGGGTGGCCAAGGGCCCGATCACAGACGGCCGAGAGGCTCTGATACCACTGAAAGGAAAATTTCCTTCAATAATGGAATAACCAATACAAGTAATGTATAAATGCCATAAAGGGCAAGTAATGTAAAATAAGATGTATGATAGATGATAGATTACAATTTGTAGCCACCCTTATATATTGTGTGGACAACCATGAATGAAGGTCCACGTCCCTTAACCTAGTATTACATATCACTAGTTAATATTTAATGTATTTATTATTATTGTTACAAACTCCGTACATTTCTAGTGGGAAAATTTATCGACAAAGATGGAGAAAGAAGGCGACCCATAGACACATGGGTAAAATTTGTCGAGTACGTCCAAAAGGAGTTATACCCGTTCAAGTATCTTGAACAACAGTATAAGAAGTGGTAGCAACTAGGGCAATGGAAAGACCAGTTTGTGCAGATTTACACTGACGAGTTCTATTAACTCATGGCTAGGCTTGGTGTCAAAGAAGAAGAGAAATTTCTTGTCCTGAAGTACACCAGTAGTTTATCCCTAAACATTCAGCAAGAGATGGATTTCCTGACTGTCAGTGCGCTTGCAAATGCATTTCATTATGCCAACAATATTGAAGCTAAACAAAAAGGAAAATTGTGTTTCGTGAACAAGTCGACAGGTTGAACATACGACAAGAAGTCATTAGCCAACTTCAAAAAGTCAAAGCACCCTTCTCATCTGACTCTGCCAAAGCCTGATTACCATAAGAAGCACTTTTAGAAATACAAGAAGGATTGTAGAAAACAATCTCCTACCAAGAAATTGTGTGATTATTACAATTCAGTGGCTGGCACGATACGTCAGAATGCAAAGCTCAGAAGAATTTTTTGGCAAAATTGTCGATCTACGACTTGTCCAACAAAACCCTGGTAGAATCTGACTTAGAATCATCGACCTTCTTGGCTTCAACATCAACCACTCCGATAGCCTCTATTATCGTCAACGAGGAGGAACAAGAACACATGTTCCATACAAAGATATGGGTTCATAAAAATCCATTACATCTGATTGTGGATAATGGTAGCCAGAAGAACTTCGTTTTTGAAGATGTTGTGAAGAAATTAGGTCCTGTCACCACTCCACATCCTCAGCCTTACAATATCAGTTGGATGAAGGATGGGAAGGAACTAAGGATCCCTCACCAATGCGGACTCACCTACTTGATTAATCCTTTTGAAGATGAAGTACTTTGTGGTGTGGCACCACTTTTTGTAGTCGATGCCATGTTTGAAAAACCTTACTTGTGGGATCGACACATTACATATCAGTTACGACCACAAAAGGTGATTGTCAAAAATCAGAATCAATGGTACGACATACCAGAGTGACAACCCACATCAACGGTTTCTATGATATATGTCAAACAAACAAAGAAGCTTATCAACCATGCTCAATAGTTCGCATTGATTATGATAAAGCCTTAGAATTCCAGAAATATTGCAACACCGAGTCGACTCACCGACCAAAACAACTCTCGACAACAACAATAGATCGACCATATTCTTAACGAATATTGGAATGTATTTCAAGAGACAGAAGGAGTATCTCTGCACTATCAGGTAAAACACTCCATTGAACTTGTTTTTGGTTCTTCGTTACCTAACACAATTGTTTACAGAAGATCCATTCTCGAGAATAAAGAGATTCATAGGAAAATACAGGATTTGATCAATAAAGGTCACATCCACCCCAACTCCTCTCCTTGTGGAAGTCCAGTCGTCTTAGCTCCAAAGAAATATGGGACTTGATGCATGTGCATTGACTATCAAGCTCTGAAAAATATTTAAGTAAAGAACATATACCCTCTTCCACGGATAGATGAACTCATTGATAGTATGAAAGGTGCTAAGTTCTTTACGAAGCTCGACCTTAAATAGGGATATCATCAAACTTCGATCGCGTCCATTGATGTATGGAAAATGGATTTCAAGACCAAGGAAGGATTATATGACTGGTTAGTCATGCCTTTTGGCTTAACCAATGCACCTGCAACCTTCATGAGATATATGGATGACCTTCTACGACCTTTCATCGGCAAGTGTGTCATTGTCTATCTCGATGATATTTTGATTTTCAGTCGATCATGTGAAGAACATGTCAAACAGATTTGACATGTCTTCAACACTCTCCAGCAACATCGACTATACTTGAACATGGACAAATGCTCATTTGCGATGACCAACATCAAATGTTTGGGGTATGTAATTGACTTTGTAGGCATTCATATCGACCTGGAAAAAATTACAGATCCTCAAATATTGGCCCAGTCCTCAAAACATTCATGAACTGAGAACTTTTCTTGGCTTGGCGGATTTCTATCAATGATTCATACTTGGCTTCAACCACATAGCATGGACTTTGAATCAGTTGACCAGACGAAATGGGGAAATTGTCTTCAAATGGACATTGACACAACAACAAGCTTTTGATCAACTCAAAAACAAGCTTTGTACTACACAAGTACTTGTGTTACCTAATTTGCATAAGCCCTTTGAAATTGAGACGGACGCACTAGACTATGCCCTCAACACAGTGATCACCTAGTCCCATTTCATTTCGAAACTTTCAATGACACTGTTAGAAGGCATTCGACGTATGAAAAATAATTGTACTCCATTGTGCAAGATCTTAAGCAATGGAGACACTACATCCTTGGCAAGGAAACAACAATTCTCACTGACCATAATCCTTTATAGTTTGTCCTTTCCCAGTCGAAACTACAGATAACTCGACAACTCAAGTGGATTAATTACCTGCAATAATTTTAGTTGATAATTAAGTATCGAAAAGGCAAAGCCAATTCCACAGCCGACCACCCATTACTCTATTTTCTACAGTGATGAGTATGTAGGGTTACGACACCACTAGTTGGCCACAATTGTATTCGGTAGATTGTTTCTCCATAATATATCGACAGCTTCAGGCCGACACACTGTCTTCTGCCGACTACTTCCTGAAGGACACCTTTCTATACAATCTTGGACAACTTTGTGTACCGACTGGTGAGCATCGACATAAGCTCATTTGGGACGTGCACTACAGTAAGACTGTAGGACATTTTGGAGTCGCAAAAACGCTTGTTATTCTCCAAAAGTATTTTTACTGGCTTTCACTTAAATATGATGTCAACAAGTATATTCGATCATGCATGGTTTTTTCCATTGCTAGACCGCCAAATCGATGACAACGATTGTACACACCTCTACTAGTTCCTAGTCGACCATGGGAATCTATTTCTATGGACTACTTTGCAGGATATCCTACTAGAAAACATCAGCATGACGTGATATTAGTAGTATTCGACATATTTTCCAAGATGGTTATACTCATACCATGTAAGAAAACTACGTCATCGCAACAGACTGCTCATATTTTCTTCGAACATGTCGAGAAAAGTTATGGATTTTCGATGACTATTATTTCTGACAGAGACGCCATATTTGTCAGCATATTTTGGTAGACTCTGTGGCAACAACTCAATACGATAATTTCTTTTTCAAAAAAATTCTATCCTCAGACAGACAGATAGATGAAATTCGTAAATCGCAACATTTCAACCTCCATTATCAGATCTAAAACATTTCAACCTTTTTCCTGTCTCAATCTCAACCAAATATTTCCACTTCTTAAAAGTAGAAAACACATCAGATTTTTGTCTAATGCAATAAACCCAAGTTTTTATAGTTGCATCATCAATAAAAGTAACATAATAACGAGAGCCACCAAGAGATTGTACCTAAGACGGTTGCCATACATATGTATGAACAAGCTCTAACTTTTCACTCTTCTTTCGTTTCCCAATCCTGAGAAATCCAACTCTCTTTTGTTTTACATAAACATAGTTCTCACAGAATTCCAAACTTACCTACTTCGGATCTGGAAGCAATTTCCTTGATTGGAGAATCTGCATCTCCTTCTCACTCATGTGTCCAAGCCTATGATTCCACAACGCTGCACCTGTTTCTGTGGAAGCTACAAAGATAGAATAATCAATATTATGAGGACATAAATACAACATACATATCCTATCTCCTTTCGTTATTACCAGTTCTCCTTTAGTGGTATTCCACAACATTTTTCCAAAAGTAGGCAAACAACCACTATCTCCCAACTACCATGTTGAGATATGATTTCTTTTCACAGTAGGAATATGCCTTACATATTTTAGCATCCATTCATTTCCATTATTTAACTTAATCCATACCTTACCCATTCCAACAATTTGAGATGGTTCATCATCCCCTAATAAAACATGTCCAAAATCACCTGGAACATAATCATGAAAGAATTTCCTATGGGGTGTAGCATGACATGAAGCCCCTAAATATACTACCTAGTAATCACTAGTATTTCTATTGCAAGAATAAAATCATCTTGTAATGCATCACCTGCTACATTTTCTTCCTGAGTAGTCTCCTGCTGCATGTCCCCTTTCTTCTTTGGAGCTCTGTAGTCCTTCTTACCACAATTCCAACACTCTATGTTTCCAAATATGTACTTGGATATGCCCTTTCTAGACTTGTTGCGATTACTTGAGCTCCTTCCTCTCTTCTTTTGTCTCCCCTTTCTCTCCATGGTTAGCGCATTACTTGATGTCTCACCTGTGTTTTTTCTTCAAATTTCCTTGCTAAGAATAACACCAACAATGTCATCAAATTTAAGAGTGTTTGAACTAGGGACAGAGTTACTACATCCATGACCAAGCTATTCCATCTTTCTGGCAATGAGCACAAGATTAGAATATCCCTAACCTCATCATCAAAGTTCACTTTTACAAAACTTAGATGACTAATAAGCGTATTAAATTAATTTAAATGGTCAACAACAGATCCACCTTCTGACATCTTCATATTAAATAAACGCTTCATTAAAAATACCTTGTTGGAAGCCAAGGATTTTTCATAGAGCTTGGCCAATGCACTCATTACACCCTCTCTTGTCTTTCCTTTTAATATATTGAAAGCCATTGAAGAAGCCAGGCGCAATCGTATTGTTCCATGTGCCTTTTTGTCAAGAACCTCCCATTCTTCATCCTTTATATTTCCCAGTTGTTTTTTTTTTCACCCAACTGTAGGTATAGATCCTTCTGGTACAAATAGTCCTCCATTTGCATCTTCCATAACTCGTAGTTTTGGCCAAATTTCTCGACCCTAAAATTTCGTTCTTCTTCCATTGCTCCCACTCAAACCAGGAACCCTTCTTTCCTGCGAGTTTACCAACCAAATAGACATTTTGGCTCTGATACCAATCGTTAGAAAAAATAGGATTGCAGAGCAATAACAATTATACAATTAAATAATTAAACAAGTTGCAAATCTTAAACACATTATAAGAGAGACAAAAATATAACGTGGTTAACCCAAGATGGGATACATCCACACATAAATTGTCAGTCCTTTATTATTATACCATCCAACAAAATAAAGGGACACAACCTGTAGCAACTTCGTTGCAATTCCTCATCACTCTCTCTCACACAATCATAGATATCGTTTACAATGCTTTCTTTTTATAGGGTAATTACCATCAGAAAATACTACGGGTCACCCAGTTCCATGGGTCTGTAAACTATTGGCCAACAAATATTCCCCCCCCCCCCCCCCCCGCCAAGCCCTTGCGGGGGGACTGAGCACTGAAGTGGTAAAATCCTCTTTTTAGGTAAAACCCCAATGTAGATAGAATAAGTAATCAATAGTGGATGAGTAAGTATAAATGATAATATGTAAGATGAATAATAATTACAATTGCTTGGGATTATATATGCCTGTCTTGAACCTTTTCACCAAAGGGCATGACTATTGAATTTAACTATTCCTTACTAATAATAAATTAATATTAATGATATTTAATATTAATTTATTGTTACATTGCCTTCCCCTTAAGGGAATCTTTGCCCTCAAAGCTTATTTAACGACAATGATTACATCTGATTTTTTCTTGTAATGATATCTCTAGATCTTTTGTGTTTAGTCATTGCGACATTTGATGAAACGAGGCGATACGAGTTACGAATTCCCCAGAAGAACTGTCACATCATTTTTGATGTGGTCCATCCCAAATCTATTTTTTATTGAAGCTATTTTATCACTTTGTGGGATGGGTCTTCTTGTTTGTTGTTTTGTATTTTGATTTGATTTTCTCGCTCATCTGACATCATCTCTCCTATGTGTGTATTCATTTTGACCCTTTCATTGGTCAAAAGGATGTTTATAATTGGCGTGTTGATAAGGAGTTTTTGTTGTTTGTTCTTCGGTTGGATTGACTTCTTTTTTAACTGTATTGATGATTGGATTTGTATTTGCTTATTTTTCTTCAACTTGTTTTTTTGAGCCCAAAGGTTTTGTTGTCCTTTCCTGAATGTTCGCCAACTTACTTCTGAGTAAATCTTTATCATTCTTAAGATTCTCGATCGCTTCTTCTTGCGATTTCACATTGTCTTTAAACTCTAATAGTTTCTTTTGCAGATCTTGATTTTCCTCCTCTATCTTTTGATGGTGATGTGCTTTATCTTTCGCCTTCTTGACTTGAAGGAGCAACTTCTGATTATGATCTCTTAAACGAGAGATCTCTTCTTCTTTATCCTTGATGACTTTGTCTAATTATTTATGCTCCGTCTTTTGTCTTGATTTTTGATCATCTTGTGAAATCATTTTCAAAATGTCTTTGAAATCTTTAGATGACACATCCTCTAAATTCGATTTCATTGAAACATCCTGAGTATGATGTGCTTCTTCTTATATGTAAACGTTAAAAACTTTTTCTTCATATTTAAGATGACTGATTCCAATCTTTCCATCTAGGGTGAACCTAGAATGATGTCGACTTCGTTTAAAAATATAGTCGAAACATTGAATTGGGACGTGAACTTGTATTCATTAATTATTACTTGTAAGTTCATAATTTCATATTGCGTTGCATCGTAGTTATATCTCTTTTCGACTATACTTTATTATGGGAAAAATAATTGATTTGCCAAACCATTGCTAATGAGATTTTCTTTTTTGGTAGGACAAATAGCAATGCGAATACCTTTTCCTTGAATAAATCCTTCGAGTTTAAGGATGTTAACAACTACTTCTGAGTAGGTCTTAGGGAATCTTTCTTGATTTTCACCATAAGACTCCATTTTTGCTAACCTTCGTTAAATAATAGTAACTATTAATTTAATTAATTAATAATAATATGATTATTAATCTTATATAAATTATATATATAGTTTAATATATAATTTTTCACAATAAATAATTATTATTTCAAAAAATAATAATTATTATTATAAAATCTACTATTTAAGTTTTGTAAATATAATTATAATTATATTTTCCAAAATAGTGGCCTCTTTTTTTTGAAATAGAATATTTAAGAACTTAAATAACCTTTCATATAAAACTTTAGTTTCTTTAAAAAAAATAATTTAAATTACTTTGTTTATCTTTTTTCTTGTTTTTAACAAGAACGGTTATGTTATATTGAAGAATTTAGCAAAGAAAGTTCTGAAATAGGAAACACATTACAACAAACAACCATAATCTCAACTTCTTCCAGTCCGTTAGCTTACAGCGGAACTAGGGAGGTATATCAATACTTACAACCGAGCTAACAATAAGCTCATTAAGACCAACAACTATAGATTTGTTGGCTTCCAGATCCACCAGAACATTTAGCTCCCTAAGAATATGAAAAAATTTAACCTTCCTGAACATTTTGGCCTTGGATCTAATTCTCTTAATCAGCCTTGCATTTCGCTCATTCTTGCCCCTTCTTCCCCCATTCAACGCCTGAATAATTAACCTGGAATCACCAAAAACCATTACTTCGTCCACTCCTTTTTCCTTCAGTTGCTTGAGACCTTGCCAGAGCCCATATGCCTCGGCCATATTGTTGGAATCATATCCAATGTTCTAGTAGTATTCTGTCTCAACTTTCCCTCCAGGGTCAATGATAACTCCTCCTCCTCCCGCTCTTCCAGGATTCCCTTTGGAGGCCCCCTCGAAAAACAGTTTAAAAATCTTCCTTTCTCTTAGCCAGTTCTCAAACTGCAACTTGTCCATCATGACATCCCATTCCTCCAACTTTTTAACAGCCATATTATTTACAGCCGTGATATGGAGACTTTACATCCAATTTTTTTCTTTGTCAGTCAGATTTTCTTTATGTTTTGGGATCTTTGAAATGCTAACAACCTCCCCGATCAAAGCATTTATTTTGACAGCAGTCTTCCACGCTGGCTGATTTTTGTCCTGAAATATTCTATGATTTCTTTCATTCCAAAGGCACCAGTAAATTATTTTGGGGAGTTTCATCTAGCAGGCTCTCAGTCCTTTTTTATGAGTAAGCTCTCTCTGATATAATTTATCCCAGCTGAGAAAACAGGCCTGAATTTTGTCCAGCAAATGCATTCCATCTCCCCAATGCTTCATTACATCCTTCTAGACTGAGATGGCATATGGACACTTTGAAAATAGATGGCTGATATTCTCGGAAGCTTTAGCACATAGGGGGCAGTGAAATGGACCAGCGAACCCCCTTTTTTCCAAATTCTCCCCAGTAAGAACTCTCTCATGCATCAACGTCCAGCTGAATAGCTCAATCTTCGGCAACGTGCTGCATTTCCATAGATAGTTCCACATTTCTGGATTGACAGGCACATTATAACTAGCAGCAAATCTCTGGTATCCCTCAGACACTGAGTAACTACCAGATTGCCTTTCCTAGCCATGCCTGTCCTTCCTGAGTTTAGCGATCGGAGCTAGCCTAGCCAGATGATTTAATAACAGTTTTTTGTTGTCCTCTAACTCTTTAGGGCACGCCGATAGAGCCCATCCATCCCATTGATTTAGCTCTTTGATTTCCCATTTATATATGTCCCAGATTGTATTAAATCCCAGCGCTTCCATCCAATGTTGTAGTCAAGGGAGATGAGGAGGAGGTTTACCAAGGATCACGCCTTGCCACAGGTTGACCAATTTTCCATTTCCCGGTGTCCTATGCAACTCCTCTTTGAAATGTGGCAACGCTTTGTTACAGATTTTATAAATTGGAGAGCCATTATTTATCTCACGATCCCCATCAAGGCATATAAGCCTCTGTCCTGGGAAATATTTACATATCAGCACACGACTACACCAGGACGGTTTGGATTCGAGCATGCTCTAGAGCAGCTTGGCTCCTATGGCTAAATTTTGAGTTCTTAAATCTCTGATATGAAGACCACCCTCCGATTTAGGCAATTTGACAGTTTTCCAATTGACCAGAGCAAATTTTTCCCCCCCACCATTATCCCCACCCTACCAAAGAAACGATCTCACCAGGCCTTCAATCTATGTTATAATCTTGACCGGAGCAAGAAGAAGTGAGCATTGATAAAGCAAATAGCTGTTCAAAACAACTTTTATTAAAATTACCTTCCCAACCAGATTTAACCAGGCTGTCCCCCATCCCATAATTTTCCTTTTGATTTTTTCCACTATTGGGTTCCAGGCTGAGCTCTTGGAATTGGATTTGAAAATAGGGACCCCTAGATAGTTAAAGGACTCCCAGGAAACAACACCATCCATATTAAGAACCCGGGTGACATCTAACATTTCCCTAGGATTTATATTCCAGCCATAGATCTGACTCTTCCTTAAATTGATTTTGCTTCCGGAGGCATGATAGTAATAGTTCATTTCACTCTTGAAACGACGGGCTATTATCTAATTGGCTCCTCCAAGCAAGATAGTATCATCTATGAATTGCGCATGATTGATATCTTTTGTGCCTCTAGCCATCCTAATGCCAGATAGATCCTGATCTTGCTTGGCATATTCCAGCTGAAAGCTTAGAACAGAAGCCTGAATGGCATAAAGCAGGGGGGAGAGCAGGCATCCTTTCCTGAGACCTCTCATAGCTTGAAAGAAGGGGGCAACTCTTCCGTTGACTAGTGGGACTATCCATGGCTTGTTGATACAGGCCTTGACCCATGAGATAAATTCTGAGGCGAATCCAAATCTCCGCATTACTTGAAAGAGAAATGAATGGCTGACTCTATCGAAAGCATTTCCTAAATCAAGTTTCACCACCATTCCTTTGTCTTCGTTCTTCAAACTAGAATGAATATCCTTTTGGACTGAAATAATATTATCCCAAATCTTTCTTCCTTTAACGAATCCACCTTGGTTCTCTGGAATAAGGCAAGGCAAGATATGTTTTAATCTAAGAGCCATAATCTTAGTAATTATTTTGTATCCTATGTTGCACAAGGATATAGGCCGGAACCTGTCGAATGATTTAGCATCCTTCTCTTTGGGGATGAGAGCCAGGAAGGCAGAATTTGTACTGCCTCCAATTTTACTACACCTCTGAGACTTGCTGATCATTTTGAATAGGTCGTTTTTTATAATGTCCCAACAATTTTTTATGAAATTGGCATTGTACCCGTCGAGACTCGGAGCTCTGTCGTCCTCCATACCATTGACGACCTTCTTGATTTCATCCAGAGTGATAATTTGTCTCAGAATATCATTATCATTGTTCTTCACTGCTATAGGAACAAGATTCAGGAGCTCGGCGTCTTCAGTAATAGGCTGGGCCGTGAACAATTCGTTGAAGTGCTTAGTCGCTTCATATTTGATGTCTTTGAACTTGGTGATCAACCTGTCATGAGCCTCGATCTCGAGCACATAGTTAAAGTTCTTTCTAGCCTCAACCTACTTGTGGAAGAAGCTAGTGTTCCTGTCACCATCATTCAGCCATTTGCACCTTGTTTTTTTCCTCCACCACTCAGAATCCTGTTTGTATGCAGCGTGAAGGTCTGAATGCAACTTGATCTCCATTTGGATATCTTTGTGGTCCACGTTTCTATCCTCCATTTTGGCTTGGTGGATCTCCTGCGCAAGGGCAGTGTGGGTTTTAGCTTGATTAGGGGAGGGAATCGACTTAGCCCAAGTCTTTAGGGATTTCTTTAGCCATCTTAGTTTGTCCTCCCATACAAAGAAGGGAGACCCTGTAACCAGTGGAGACCAAGACTCAGAAACAATTCTTAGAAACTCAGGGTTTTTGGCCCACATAGGATTGAATCTGAACAGTATAGGGCCCAAGTTCTTATCGTTCACCATCTCGAGAAGAATAGGCTTGTGGTCCAATCCTCCAAACTGCAAGATTTTAGAGGACAAATTCATACCAAGCCAGAGGAAAGTGTCCTGGACCAGGAAGCGATCAAGTCTGGCAGAAATATGCCTGGGCCCGATCCTCTTATTATTCCATGTATATTTCCAGTAGATGGCTTTATATCCATGAGGTCCCATTCCAAAATGATCTCATCCACAGTTTCTCTCATGGGGTCTTTGACTAGAGAGCCCCCTCTTTTTTCATCTTGGCCGAGGATGATGTTTAGATCCCCAACAAGGATTACATTTCCTTGCAGATTACTCCTTTCCTCACGAAGGAGATTCCAACAGATTTTTTTTTTTTTAGCAATAAGAATTGGGTGCATAAATGTTGAAAATTCTTACTAGGGTGTTAGTGTATTTTTTCCTTAGCAAGGTGAGGATCCAACAAGAGCTGTACTTGATGTCAACAGCCTCAAACTTCTTGTCATCCCACAGGGTGCCAATGCCTCCGGTTGCGCCCCTTGAACTAATTGTAGCTTTGCCTCTTTTTTTCCAAACTTTCAGGCTAACATGGAGAAATGCGGCTTCCGCCATTTTGGTCTCCTGGATTAGAAAGATGCCCGGTTGATGTATAGAAATTAAACCTATCATAGCTTCTTCCTTTGATTTGCTACCGAGACCTCTGTAGTTCCAGGAGAGGACCTTCATTACTTACTTTTGGTGACCGTAGGCATCCCTTTCTAGGCATGCCCATGCTGGTGGGTATTTCTTGTGTTTTTCAGCAGCTTTTCCAGAGTTAGTTGGGAACCTTGCAGCTTATCCTTGTAGGTATCTTGTTCCCTTACTTCTTTCTTGGATTTCCTTCCTTTGGTTTTAGACAGTCTTGGGGTAGTCAGCTCTATTTCCCCTTCCTCCTCTTCCTCTTCTTCCTCTTCTGGTTCTTCCTCTGATTGTTCCATGCTGTCTCCTTCTTTTAACACTGTTGTACCTTCGTCTTGGTATTTCACTTGGTGATCTAAGATGGTTGCTTTAGATTCCTTACTGTCTCCATTACTATATTTCTCTTCGACGTCATTTGATTCATCCCTTACTTCATTAGTTTATTTAGTTTTGGATATTGCTTGAGAGCTTCAAAGGGGGATAACTCTAGCATCTTTATTCCCCTCACCCTTCTTTGGAGCCACACCAGTTTGATTTTTAGGTTTAGTCCTATTCACCTTTTGCCATCCTTCCGCCTTGTCTTGTTGGATCTCAGTCTTTTTAGGGCAGTTACGAATGAAGTGCCCATATTCATGGCAGCCTCTGCACTTGAAAGGGAGCTGTTCATAGTCAAGATTTTGGAAATGGGCCCAGTTCCCCACTGTTAGTTTGATAGCTTCTGGCAATCTAGCTTCAAGGTCAACCTCAATGCATATGCGGGCGTAGGCGTATTGGTCCTTTGGGCTAGCCATGTCTATGTATTTCCCCAGGACATTCCCTATAGCATGGAGAGATTTGGGGTTCTAGCAGTGCATAGGGAGATTGGGGAGTCTGGCCCAGACTGGCACAGATTTGGGAATGTTAGCCTCGGGGTTGAAGTCTGGAGTCCATTCGTTAAGATAGAGACCCTGCGGCCCCATGAAATAGGGCCCATTCCTGAAGATTAAATCTTTGTCTTCCTTGGATTCGAAGTCGAAAAGAAAGCAACCCCTTCCGATGAGGTATGATGCAAAAATTTTAGACATTAGGGGCTTCCAGTTTCTTTGAATCCAGCTATCAGTAGTTTTTGGTGAGGGCCAGAGCCCTGTGAATTGCTCGATCAGGGCTCGATCTGCCAGGGAGAGAGCAACTCGGATGGTTTCTTCCGGGGCAAGGGCCACTTCCGGCACGTCTTCAATTCTTTTGACAAACTTCGGGGGATCACCTTTGCCAGATCTCCTGTTATGAGAGGCTATTAACTGATCGAAGGCATCCAAGCGCTCAGGAGGTGAATCTCTGCCCACCCCAGATGCCATCAGCCTACCCCACCAGGGATCCAACCACTCAGGACATGAGCCACTGCCTCGGATAAGATCCAATCCCTTCGAGAAGGGAGCCTAGTCAGGAGCTGACTGTCCAGCTTGAGGATTTGCAGACGCATCCCACGAGGGACCCATCGCAGGTTGCCTTACATCCTTCGTCCACTTGAGATCAAGCTCGAATACTCAGGTCAGGCGTGAGATCGGCTTTGCAGCGTAAAGAGACAAAAACCTACTTTGTTTATCTTCTTAGTAAATCCTTTCAATATAATAGTGAGTTAGAATACTCTCGTAACTTTTTAAATTACTTCTTTTATCTTCTTAGTAAATCCCTTGACTTTGACTTTTTCCATTTGTCTTCTTCCATTTTGATTTTTGGGAAAACAAACCATTTGTTGGTTTGTCTTTTTCTTTTGTTGTTTTTTACTTTCTTTTTTCTTTATTTTCTTTTTCTTTTTTACTTAAAAAAAAAATCTTGGCTAAAGACCCTCTGAAATGTTTATTAGAGAAGGTCTATTAGAGAGTGTGTCCAAGGGTCAGAATCAAAACTAGCTCTGATACCACTGAAGTGGTAAAATACGCTTTTTAGGTACAAACCCAATGTAGATAGAATACGTAATCCATAAATGGATGAGTAAGAATAAATGATAATAAGTAAGATGAATAATAATTACAATTGCTTGGGCTTATATACACCTATCTTGCACCTTTTCACCAAAGGGCATGACTATTGACTTTAACTATTTTTTACTAATAATAAACTAATATTAATTATATTTAATATTAATTTAATATTATTTTATTGTTACAGGGACGATACCCCTTCACACCCCCAGTTGGGATGAGTGTATAGTAAAAATAGGGTACACCACAACTGAACAAAAATATCTATGAATCTAGAAGACCAAGATCCACAACCTACAATCTCCCACTTAGAGACTGATCACAAAAAATCCACCGCTGCTGCACTTGTTGGACTCACGGTGGACTATGCTTTGAACCTTGGACTTGGAAAATTTCTCTTCTTTACCTTTATGCTTGAAGGCCAACTGAAACCGAGTAGGAACTCAGTTTCTCTCTAGTTACTACCTTTGTCAATATGTCTAAAGGATTTTGGCTAGTATGTATCTTTTCCAACTTTAACAGTACATCTTCCAGAACAAATATTATGAAATGGTACTAGAGATGTATATGTTTAGTCTTCGAATGAAAGGATGAGTTATTTGCAAGATGAATGGAACTCTAGATGTCACTGTACAACCTACTATTCTCCTTCTTCTTACCCATTTCCTCCATGAACCTCTGCAACAAAATCATATCTTTACTAGCCTCCGTTGTTGATGTATTTGTAACTTCAGAATGTATTCACTTGTATACCTTATGTATTGTACCCCGATGTTTATTCCGGGAAGTATCTGTAATGTAATTAAGTCATGTAATGCCTCGATGTTCCGATCGAGAGATTAAATAATGTAAACAAGTCATGTAAAGCCATAGAGTATAACCCTCCTTTTGAGCACATTTATATCCTACATGCTAAACCATGCAACAAGCATGTCATCCACACACAATAACAAGATAATATATATTCCATTATCTGGCCTCTTGAAATAAACACAGTGGTCACAATGGCATCTACTATAACCCTGTTCTTTCATAAACTTATCAAATTTTAAATGCCACTGCCTTGGATCTTGCTTCAGGCCATACAAGCTCTTTTTCAACCTGCAAACCAAATTCTCCATCCCTTTGACCTCATACCCCTGTGGATGCTGCATATAAATCTCTTCCAGCAAATCCCCATGGAGAAAGGTTTTTTTTGCATCTAATTGTTCAAGATGCAAATCTTCTACCACCATTGAAATTAAAATAGCATTAATTTAAGTTATTTTAACAACCTTTGTCAATATGCCTACTGTGTTACTATCTTTGTCAATATGTCTACAATATTTTGGCTTGTATGTATATTTTCAAACTTTAACAGTTCATCTTCCAGAACGAATCTTATGAAATGGTACTTGAGATGTATATGTTTAGTCTTTGAATGAAAGGTTGAGTTATTTGCAAGATGAATGGCACTTTGGCTGTCACTATACAACCTGCTATTCTCCTTCTTCTTACCCAATTCCTCCATGAACCTTTGCAAAAAAATCATATCTTTACTAGCCTCTGTAGTGTAATACCCCGGTTCCAACCCCAATTGCAATAAATTATAAATGATGTAAATGGCGTTCATAAATATTCACGGCATGGGATCAAGGCAAAGCCCCCCTACACGGATTAGTGTTTTACGTTTTGGCAATTAAAATCGATGCTGATGGTTATCGTGCTAGCTGATGGCACCATATAATTTGGACATCATGTAAATATGCAATTAATAAAATACCTACAACTACTTGTGTCAATGCAACATTAAAGAGACGGGGGCATGATTTCACAAGGAATAGGGGGGGGTATTCAAATCCTTGAGCCAAGGGGGCAAATCCAAATGTCAAAGGGAAAACCCATAAAACTGTCAACTACCCATTTTATCTTTTGTGCCCAGTCATCCAAAAGTGGTTGAGTTAGTTAATGCATGGGGATGGGAAGAGTATGGGAGTGAAATTCGAATTGGGAATCAACCCATTTTTGGGAAAACATGTTTTTGACTTATTGAGCAATTAAATGCTTGGAAATGCATGCCCATCCTATTGTTCATCCATCAGTTTTCCTCTCTCAAGTTTTTTGGAGCTCTTGTGCATTTCCCTTCATGATTTCGGTTGTTTTTTCTATTTTTCCCATGGCTGGAAATTCGTTTTGGTATTGCTGGGGGTTTGTTAGAAGTGTTTTTTTCTTCCTCACGTAGTTGGATCTTGTTGTGCATTTACCTCCACATTTATTTTATTTCCTCATTTTCCCATACCCAGGATTTCGTTTTTGGTATTGTGAAGAGAATGGGCAAAGGAGACCCATGATTTGGGTGTGTATAGGGGTCATTTTAGCCCCTACGATGCCCAGAAACGTTTGGTGAAATCGTATTTCTCTCACAGGGTGTTTTTCCCCATTTTACCAGTCTATTTGGGTTGCAAACCCATCCCTTTTGGTTATGTTCTGTGGCTGGGAAGGTAGACCCACGATTTGGGTGTGAATAGATGTCGTTTTTTCCTCTGGAAGGCCATCAAATGTTTTCTGAAACGATTTGGTCACTTGGGTCATTTTCCCCATTTTCCATTTCCGATTTTGGTTCCCAGGATGTTTTTGTCCATACCCAGAACTTGTATTTTGTTGTGAAGTGCATCCATGTGTTGGCTTGGTTGAGGAAGTCCAAGGAACCCATCTGTTATTGGGATGACTGCGTTTGGATGTGATTATTGGTTTGACTGTGGGTGTATAGTATTGTTGTGTGTGAGTCTGTGTCCCCTAGTTCCTTATGGGAATCATGCCCAACTTGGGGGTGGCAGTGGTGCTAAGAAATCGAGGAGCACAATGGCCTATGGTTGGGTGGAACTCTGCAATGACATAGCTAGTTGTGGGAAGGCTCCTTCTCAAGATAAGTATTCTTGTATTTAAATTTGCATTTATATCTGTTTGTAAATTATCATGAACATGTTGAATGTGTTGAATGAATGAGTATTGCTTCTGATGTGTATTTACATGTACACCGCTCATGTTTATGCATTTCATGTTCAAATTATTTTATGTTATGATCATGGGGCTAGGTTCCCGTTTGATAGAAACAACAATGATGGTCATGTAGAAAAACATACTCTGCTTCCGTTGTTGAAAGTGCAACAATCTTTTGCAGTTTTGAAATCCAACTTACTGTTGTTCCATCCATAATAAAGACATACGTTGTGGTGCTCCTCCTGATGTCTTTATCACGATCCATATCTGCATCAACATATCTTTATAGAACAATGTTTGAACCTCCAAAACATAATGCATGAGAAGTGGTACCTTTCAAATACATGAGAATCCACTGTACTACTTTCCAATTCTCTTTAGCTGGATTGTTCATATACCTGCTCACAACTCCCACTGCATGTGCAATATTTGGTGTTGTGTACACCATGGAATACATAAGGCTTCCAATTGCTGATGAATAGGGAACCTTGGAAATGTATCCTATCTCTTCTTGTGTCTTGGGACACATCTCCTTACTTAGTTTGAAATGGTTGGCCAAAGCTGTACTAACTGGTTTTGCATTATGCATTCTAAACCTATGCAAAAAAATTTCTATGTACTTACCTTAAGACAATGCCAATTTGTGATTTTTCCTGTCTCTTGTTATTCTCTTACCAAGGATTTGCTTTGGAAAACCCAAATCCTTCATGGAAAATCATTTAGCTAGTTTCCTTTTGAGCACATTTATATCATCCATGTTAAACCATGCAACAAGCACGTCATCCACATACAATAACAAGATAATATATCTTCCATTGTCTAGCCTTTCGAAATAAACACAACGGTCAGAATGGCATCTACTATAACCCTGTTATGTCATAAACTTATCAAATTTTAAATACCACTTTCTTGGAGCTTTCTTCAAGCCATACAAGCTCTTCTTCAACCTGCAAACCAAATTCTCCATCCTTTTGACCTCATACCCATGTGGATGCTGCATATAAATCTCTTCCTCCAAATCCCCATGGAGAAACGTTGTTTTTACATCTAACTGTTCAAGATGCAAAAATTCTACTGCCACTAAGCTTAAAATAGTATTAATTGAATTCATTTTAACAACCTTTATCTTATGTCTACTGTGTTACTACCTTTGTAAATATGTCTACAGGATTTTGGCTAGCATGTAAATTTTCCAACTTTAATAGTTCATCTTCCGAAACAAATCTTATGAAATGGTACTTGAGACGTATATGTTTAGTCTTTGAATGAAAGGCTTCATTATTTGCAAGATGAATGGAACTACGGCTGTCACTATACAACCTGTTATTATCTTTTTTCTTACGTAATTCCTCCATGAACCTCTGCAACGTAATCATATCTTTTCTAGCCTCTATAGCAACACCATACTCTGCTTTCGTTGTTGAAAATGCAACAACTTCTTGCAGTTTCAAAACCCAACTTACTATTCTTCCACCCATAGTAAAGACATGCCCTGTGGTGCTCCTCTTGTTGTCTTTATCACCAGCCATATCTACATCAACATATCCTTGTAGAACATTGTTTGAACCTCCAAAACATAATGCATGAGAAGTGGTACCTCTCAAATACCCGAGAATCCATTGTACTACTTTCCAATGCTCTTTAGTTGGATTGTTCATATACCTGCTCACAACTCCCATTGAATGTTCAGTATATGGTGTTGTGCACACCATGGAATTCATAAGATTCCAATTGCTGATGAATAGGGAACCTTGGACATGTATTCTATCTCTTCCTATGTCTTGGGACACATCTCCTTACTTAGTTTGAAATGGCTGGCCAAAGTTGTACTAACTGGTTTTGCATTCTGCATTCTAAACCTTTGCAAAAACAATTCTATGTACTCACCTTGAGACGATGTCAATTTGTGATTTTTCATGTCTCTTGTTATTCTCTTACCAAGGATATGCTTTGCAACACCCAAATCCTTCATCGCAAATGATTTAGCTAGTTTCCTTTTGAGCACATTTATATTCTGCACGTTAGACCCTGCACCAAGCATGCCATCCACATACAATAACAAGATAATATATCTTACATTATCTAGCCTCTTAAAATAAACACAATGGTCAGAATGGCATCTACTATAACCCTATTTTGTCATAAACTTATCAAATTTCAAATACCACTTCCTTGGAGCCTGCTTCAGGCCATACAAGCTCTTCTTCAACCTGCAAACCAAATTCTCCATCCCTTTAACTCCATACCCTTGTGGATGCTGTATATAAATCTCTTCCTCCAAATCCCCATGGAGAAAGGTTGCTTTTACATCTAACTGTTCAAGATGCAAATCTTTTACCGCCACTAAACTTAAAATAGTATTAATTGAAGTCATTTTTACAAGATGAGAAAATATTTCATCAAAGTCTATACCTTTCTTTTGTGCAAAACCCTTTACAACAAGTCTAAGCTTGTACTGCTTATTTCCTCCATCTTCTTCCTTCAACCTGTAAACCCATTTATTATGCAATGCCCTTTTTCCTGCAGACAACTCATCCAAATCCCAGTTCTGATTTCTTACCAATGAGTCCATCTCCTCATTCATGCCTTGGTCCCACTTCTTTTTAGTTTCTAACTACATTTCCTCTTCATAACATTTTGGTTCACCATAATCAGTCATCAATAAATAATACAGTGAAGAAGAGAATCGTTCAAGGGGTCTATTTAACATGGTAGATCTTCTTACCTTTGCAGGAGTTTGAGGTACCTGCTGTTGCTCTTGATTTTCTGGTGCCTTTGGAACTTCATTTTCTTTGATTTCATCAAGCACTATGTATTCTGTGTTTCATTAGAGGAAATTTCAACTCAAAATGGGTCTCCTAAAAAAAATTAATAAAATAATAGTTAAAATAATAAAATAATATTTATTAATTTTGGAGGAAGAAAAGAAAAAACTACTTTTTTTGTTTGTATTTTCGACATATCTCCCCGTTCTTTTACTCAAATTTCGATTGGGAGAGCTCGTTGGATGCGAAATTAAATTCCGCATCCAACGAGTACCCACTCGACATACTTTTGACAGACCCCGCTACCCCAAAAGCAAGAAATAGCTGAAAAAATGTGATGATGACATCATCATCATGTTTTTTCAGCTAGTTCTTGTTTTTGGGGTAGCGGGGTCTGTCAAAAGTATGCCGAGTACCCCATCATCACGTTTTTTCAGCTATTTCTTGTTTTTGGGGTAGTGGGGTCCGTCAAAAGTATGCCAAGTGGGTACTCGTTGGATGTGGAATTTAATTCTGCATCCAACGAGCTCTCTTGATCGAAATTTGAGTAAAAACACTGAGAGATATGTTGAAAATACTAACAAAAAAGTAATTTTTTTATGATACTTCTCCCCAAATTTATATTAAAAAAGTGTTTAAGACCTATACGGTATTTCAAATTTAAAGCAATTTCACTAGCTAACACATGATGACATAGAATTTGAGTTAGAGTTAAAAGGCCCATTTTGAGTTGAAATTTCCTCTAATGTCTTTTTCTTCTTTCTTTCCCTGCAACTAATATGTGTACATAACATTTTCATTGAATACTACATCTCTACTACTAATAACCAAAATCATCAACCTTGTATCCAATAAAGGTACATTTCTTGTATTTAGCCTCAAGATTTGTTCTATTTTCTTTATCAATATGGACAAATGCTTCACAACCAAAAGTTCTCATAAATGAGTAGTTTTCCTTTTTGTCTGTCCATGCCTCCTCTGGGATCCCACCATACAAAGCGCTTGAAGGCCCTATGTTTATTAAATAAACATTAATATCTACACATCAACCCAAAACTGTAAGCGAAACCTTGCATGCAATTGCATACACCTTGCACGCTCCATGATCATTCTGTTCATACTTTCTGACACACCATTTTCTTTTGGTGTTCCATAGACTGTATTGTCTCTGCGAATCCCATTGAATGAAAAGTAACTATCAAAATTCTTGCTGCAGTATTCACCTCCATTATCAGAACTGAGACATTTCAACTTTTTTCCTGTCTCATTCTCAACCAATGCTTTCCACTTCTTAAAAGTAGAAAACACATCAGATTTCTATCTAATGCAATAAACCCAAATTTTTCTAGTTGCGTCATCAATAAAAGTAACAAAATAACAAGAGACACGAAGAGATTGTACCTAAGCCGGTCCCCATACATTTGTATGCACAAGCTCTAACTTTTCACACTTCTTCTGTTTCCCAACCCTGAGAAATCTAACTCTCTTTTGTTTTCCATAAACAAAATTCTCACATAATTCCAAACTTACATGCTTTAGATCTGGAATCAATTTCCTTGAGTGGAGAATCTACATCCCCTTCTCACTCATGTGGCCAAGCCTATAATGCCATAACGCTACACTTGTTTTTGTGAAAGCTATAGAGATAGAATAATTAATATTATGAGGACATAAATACAACATACCTATCCTATATCCTTTTTCTATCGCCAGTTCTCCTTTAATGATCTTCCACCACTTTTTTCCAAACGTAGAGAAATAACCGCTATCTCCCAACTACCCTGTTGAGATCATATTTCTTTTCATAGCAGGAATATGCCTTACATCTTTTAGCATCCATTCATTTCCATTATTTAACTTAATCCATATTTTACCCATTCCAACAATTTTACATGGTTCATCACCCCCAATAAAACATGTCCAAAATCACCTAGAACATAATCATGAAAGAATTTCCTATGGGGTGTCACATGACATGATGTAATACCCCAGTTTTGACCCCGTATGCATTAAATGTATATGATGTAAATATTGTAATTAATCATGGTGAGGAGCTAAAAGAAAAATCCCTACTATTGATTTAACGTTTTATGATTTGGCGAATAAAATCGATGCCGATGGTATTTTGTGCTAGCCGACACATTATAATTTTGGACATCACGTAAATATGCAATATAATTAAATACCCACAACCAGCTATGTCAATGCAGCAAATAATGAGATGGGGCATGATTTCCTAATTAGGATAAGGGAGGGGGATGTTCAAACCTTGATCCAATGGGAAAAATCCATGTGTCAAGAGAAGAACCCATCTAGATGTCAACCACCTTTTTTCCTTACTCACATTTTCTTGTCTTATTCACCAACCAATTAAATTCTACATAAATTATTTGGGGGAAGCTATTTCCTTGATGGACGTGAGGCATGGGCAGCTGCAGAGGTGGGTGGATCCTTCATTCCTGGACAGGGCCGTAGGCCATTTCCCACACGCATGCCCAAGGGAGATCTCTCACCAATTATCCCTCACGTGGAAGAACAGAGCAGATCACTCTCACTCTCATGTAGCTGATTTTGTTTCCTCACGCGGGAGTGCTATTTTTCCTCAGTCATGTTCTTCATTTCCCCCAGGCTGGGAAATTCATTTTGGTAATGATCCATGGGTGGGTTTCTTCCCCCATTATTTTTGCTGCATTTCCCCATCATTTTCCAAGCTGGAAATCGTTTTGGTAACGCCGAGTGGATTGAGGAAGAGACCACGATTTTCTTGGGTGTTGTTGAGTCCGTTTTGGTCATGTTAGGGCCAGAACTTCCCTGAAAATCGAATTGTTTTTAGGAGGCTGTTTTCATCCATATTGGCAATTCGTTTTGTTGCCAAAATTGTTTTCCTCAACCCATAATTGTGTATCTTGATGTGTATGCATCTGTGCTTTGGTCTGACTAGCCTGATAAACCCAACTGTGTTGGCTTGGCTGAGTTTTGTTGTATCCTTGACTACGTGTGAGCCTGCTAGTGTCCATTATTCCTTGTGGGAATCATGCCCATCTCGGGGGTGGCAGTGTTGCTAAGAGATTGATGAGCACACTGGCCTATGGTTGGGTGGAACGTTGTAGCGACATAGCTGGTTGTGGAGCAAGCTTCGCTTCCAAGATAAGTATTCTTGTGTTTAAATCTCTGTATTTACATTTGCTAATGAATTAAGACGAACATGTGAATGAATGGAATGGATTTGATTCCATTGTATGTTAATGATTTATGCCTCTGTGTATGTTTTTAAGTTTAATGCAATTTTTATATTACATTCATGTGGCTTAAATTGCCCGGATTGATAGCGGCATGGTCGCGTCCTCTCTAGTAGAAGGGTGGGGACGTGACACATGAAGCCCCTAAATCTATTACACAGTAATCACTAGTATTATCTAATGCAAGAATCAAAGCATATTGTAACACATAATCTGCTACATTTTCTTCTTGAGTAATCTCCTACTACCTTCCCCCTTTATTCTTTGGAGCTCTATAGTCTTTCTTCAGATGTCCTTTCTTACCACATTTCCAACACTCTATCTTTCCAAATTTGGACTTGGATCTTCCCTTTCTAGACTTGTTGTGATTACCTGGGCTCCTTCCTCTCTCCTTTTGTCTCCTCCTGCTCGCCATGGTCAATGCATTGCCCGATGTCTCACCTATACTTTTTCTTCGCATTTCCTTGCTAAGATTAACACCAACAACATCATCAAATTTAAGAGTGTTTGAACTAGGGACAAAGTTACTTATAGCCATGACCAAGCTATTCCATCTTTCTGGCAATGAGCACAAGATTAGAAGATCCCTAATCTCATCATCAAAGTTCACTTTTACAGAACTTAGATGACTAGTAAGTGTATTAAATTCATTTAAATGGTCATCGACAGATCCATCTTTTGACATATTCATATTAAATAAATGCTTCATTAAAAATACCTTGTTGAAATCTGAGGGTTTTTCATAGAGCTTAGCCAATGCACTCATTACAACCTTTGTTGTCTTTTCTTTTGAGATATTGAAAGCCACCGATGAAGCTAGGTATAACCGTATTGTTCCCAGTTCCTTTCTGTCAAGAACCTCCCATTCTTCATCCTTCATAGTCGTCAGTTGTTTTTTTTTTTTGCCCAATGGTAGGTATAGATCCTTCTAGTACAGATAGTCCTACATTTGCATCTTCCATAACTTATAGTTTTGGCCATTAAATTTCTCAACCCTAAAATTTCCTTCTGCCATTGCTCCCACTCGAACCAGGAACCCTTCTTTCCTGTGAGTTTACTAGCCAAATAGACCGTTTGGATCTGATACCAATTGTTAGAAAAAAACAAGATTGTAGAGCAATAACAATTATACAATTAAATAATTAAACAAGATGCAAATCTTAAACACATGACAAGAGAGACACAGAGATAACGTGGTTCACCCAAGATGGGATACGCTCACACATAAATTTTCATTCATTTATTATTATACCATCCAACAAAATAAAGGGATACAACCTGCAGCAACCCTACTGCGCTTCATCTTCACACTCTCACAATCTCTGTCACACAATCACAGAGATTGTTTACAATGCTACAATACAATACACAAGTGTATTACAATTCTTTCCTTTTATAGGGGAATTGCCATGGGAAAATACTACGGGTCACCTAGTACCATTGGTCCGCAAACTGTTGGCCAACAAACATCCCAAAAAAGTTCTTTCAAGGACTTCACACCTCCCAGTTGAAATGAGTGTATAGTAAAACTAGGGTACAAAAACAACTGAACAATAATATCTTTGAATTTGGAAGATCGAGCTCCACAACCAACAATTATAATTGTGGTTAGTGTTATTACAATTATGTTTTGGATTTTGTTCTCATGAACCATAGTAGGGCTTCTAGGTATTATTATTATTTTTTAACAGGAACGGTTATGGAATTTATTAAAAATCAGCAATGGGCCGCTGAAGAAAAGCACATGACATCATTCACCTAGTAACCACTACGATCAGTCAATGACCATCCGAGGATCTAAGGAGGAATGTCACTTTTAACAACCGAATTAACAATTAGACCATTTAGATCCGCATCTATGGCTTTATTGGCTGCAATGTCCGCCAAAGCATTAAGATCCCCGAGAATGTGATAGAAACAAACCTTTCTAAACAGCTTGGTAATGGACCTAATTCTTCTTGTCAATCTAGCTATCTTCATGTTTTCTCTTTTTCTACCACCATTCATTGCCTAGATGATAATCCTGGAGTCCCCGAAAACCATGACCTCATCCACCTTTTTAACCAGCAGTTGCTTTAGGCCTTACCATAGCCCATAGGCCTCAGCCATATTATTAGTTTCATAACCAATATTCCAGCTGTATTCCACCTCAACTTCACCATCTGGGTTGATGATGACTCCACCTCCCCCGGCCTTTCTTGGGTTCCCTTTGGAAGCCCCATCAAAGAAGAGCTTAAAAATTTTCCTCTCTTTTAGCCAATTGCCAAATTGAGAATTATCCATCCTGATCTCCCATTCCTCCAATTTCTTAGCATCAACAATTTTATCAGCCCGGGGCTTGAGACTTCGCATCCACTCTTTTTCTTTGTCCATTAGAGATCCTTTGTTGCTGGGGATCTTCAAGCTACTTATGACATCCATGAGAAAGGCTTGAGTTTTGATGGCTGTCTTCCACGTGGGGTGATGTTTTTCCTGAAAAATCCTGTAGTTTCTTTCGTTCCATAAACACCAACAGATAAGTTTTGGGATTTTTAGCCAGCAGGTTCTCACACCCCTCTTCTCGAATAGCTCACCTTCGTAAAGGTTTTCCCAATTGTAAAAGCAGTCATGAATACTTACCAGCATCCTCCTTAATCCTCCCCAGCGATCCAGTGCATCCTTCCACACTGATTTGGCATATGAACACTGTAAGAACATGTGCGTTATAGTTTCTCCAGCGACTGCACATAAGGGGCATCTAAAGGGCCCAACGATCCCTCTCCTTTCCAAATTCTCACCTGTGAGAATTCTTCCGTGCAGGAGCATCCAAATAAATAGGTCGATCTTGGGCAGCGAGGGGTTGTTCCAATTATAATTCCATATTTTGGGATTGGCAGGGACGTTAAAATCAACTGAAAATCGTTGGTAGCCTTCAGAGGTGGAGTAATTACCGGTTTGATCACCCCATCCATGCTTGTCCCTTCTATTTTGGCAGAGTGGGGCTATCCCAGCCAGGTGGTCGAGAAGCTGTGACTTCTCTTCATCAAGCTCATAAGGAAAATCTGGTAATTTCCAGCCAGCCCATCGCTGGCTCTCAGAATTCTCCCACGTGGAAATGTCCCAGACCGTTTTCAGCCCCAGCGCGTCCATCCTTTGCTGCAGGCAAGGAAGATGGGGAGGAATCTTACCTAGAACAGTGTCATTCCAAAGATTGATGAGTTTCCCATTGCCTGGGACCCAGTATAGACCGTCCATGAACTGAGGCAGCGCCTTAAGACAGATTTTATGAATGGTGGATCCATTCTGGATCACATGGGCATCTTCAAGACATCTGAGCCTTGATCCCCTAAAATACTTCGCTTTCAGCACTAGACTTGACCAGGAGGGCTTGGGGGCTAGCATATTCCAGATCAGCTTGGCTCCCATAGCCAAATTTTGGGTCCTGAGATCTTTGATGTGAAGGGCTCCTTCAGACTTTGGTAGCTTAATAATTCTCCAGCTCACCAACGCAAACTTCTTGCTTCTTCCAGCACTGCCCCCCTGCCAAAGAAAGGACCTTATCAGTCCTTCTATTTGGTTAATGGTTTTGACCGGAGCAAGAAGGAGAGAGCTCTGATAAATCAGGTAGCTATTCAAGACAGCCTTGATTAAAACTACCTTCCCAGCCAAGTTTAACCAGGTTGATCCCCATCCTTGGATTTTGTTTTTAATTTTCTCCACAACTGGATTCCATGCTGAGCTCTTGGCCTTGGTTTTGAATATGGGTACCCCCAGGTAGTTGAAGGATTCCCAGGCAGTAACCCCGCCCATGTTGAGGCCCCGGGAGATATCAGACATTTCCCTCGGGTTGATGTTCCAACCATAGATCTGGATTTTCCTAAGGTTGACTTGGCCTCCAGAAGCTAGACAGTAACGATTCAGTTCAGTCTTGAATCGTCGGGCTATAATGATACTATCACCACCTAGTAATATAGTGTCATCCGCGAATTGCGCATGATTAATATCCTTGATGCCTCTAGCCATTTGGATGCCGGCGAGATCCTGGTTGTGCCTGGCGGCCTCTAGCTGAAAGCTTAGAACAGAGGCTTGGATGGCATAAAGGAGGGGAGAGAGAGGGCATCCTTGCCTCAGGCCCCTCGAAGCTTGGAAGAAGGGGGCAGCTCTTCCGTTAACAAGCGGGGCAATCCACGGATTGCTGATACAAGCCCTGACCCAAGAGATAAAATCAGAAGCGAATCCAAATTTCTGCATCACCTGGAAAAGGAAGGGATGGCTGACCCTGTCGAAGGCGTTGGCAAGATCAATTTTGACCACCATTCCCTTATCACCGTTCTTCAAGCTGGAGTGTATAGCCTCTTGGACTAAGATGATGTTTTCTCAGATCTTCCTACCTTTGACAAAGCCTCCTTGGTTCTTAGGGATTAGTCTTGGGAGGATGTGCTTGAGTCTTCCTGCCATTACCTTAGTGATGATTTTATAGCCTATATTGCACAAAGAAATAGGCCGGAACCTGTCAAAGGATTTGGCCTCCTTCTCTTTGGGTATTAAATCCAGGAATGCAGAATTGGTGCTTCCACTGATTTTACTGCATCTCTGGGACTTCCTAAGCATCTTAATTAAGTCTTTCTTAATGATGTTCCAGCAAAGCTTAACGAAGGTAGCGTTAAACCCATCAGGCCCTGGGGCTCTGTCGTCCTTCATTCCATCAACGGCTCCCTTGATCTCTTCCATCGTAATTTCCTGGGTGAGAGACTCGTTATTGCTGGGTATCAGACTCAAGATCTCGGCATCTTCCAATACTGGCTGGGCCATGAATAGTCCACTGAAATTTCTAGTTGCTTCCTTTTTAATTTCTTCATGGCTGGTGATAGTACGTTCCTGGGTATGAATTTCCTTAACATAGTTGATATTGTTCCTGGCTGCCGCTTGCTTATGGAAATACCTCGTATTCTTATCCCCATCAGCCAGCCAATTGCATCTAGCTTTAATTTTCCACCAATCAGACTCGATTTTGCAAGCTTTATGAAGATTCGCTTGTAATATAGCTTCAGTATGAATATCCTCTGCGCCCACGATTTTATCCTCCAAGGTAGCCTGGTGGGACTCGAGCTCAAGCGCCGCTTGAGTTTTTTGATCTGAAGGAGATGGGATAGTCTTGGCCCAAAGTTTAAGGCGTTTTTTAAGTCTTCTGATCTTTTCCTCTTAAACGTAGAAGGGAGATCCGATGACCGGGGGGGTCCACGAATCAACAACGATTTGGAGGAAATCAGAATGATTTTCCCACAGGGGGTTAAATCTGAATGGAATTGGGCCCCAGTTCTTGTTAATAACCATCTCAAGGAGGATGGGCTTGTGGTCAGAGACTCCAAATGGCAAAATTTTGGAAGAAATATTCAGCCCCAGCAGGAGGAAGGAGTCCTGGACCAGGAACCTGTCGAGTCTTGCGGCAATATGCCCAGGCCCTAAGCTTTTGTTATTCCAGGTATACTTTCCAGATGTAGGTTTAATGTCCATGAGATCCCGCTCCAGGATGATTTCATCTACAGTCTCTCTTATGGGATCCCTGACCAAAGACCCACCTCGCTTTTTCTCTTGACTTAGGGTGACATTAAGATCACCTGCAAGTATGATGTTACCTTGCAGATTACTCTTTTCCTCACACAGGAGACTCCAACGGGAATTTTTTTCAGCAATAGAGTTGGGAGCGTAGATATTGAAGATACTTACCAGGGAGTTCGAGAATTTTTGCCTAAGCTGGGTGAGGATCCAGTGGTTGCTGTACTTGATGGCAACGGTGTCAAATTCCTTTTCATTCCACAGGGTTCCAATGCCGCCAGAAGCCCCTCTTAAGCTTATTGCAGCTTTTCTCTTGCTTTTCCAAAATTTTTGACTAACTTGGAGGAAGACAGCTTCCTCCATCTTGGTCTCCTGGATCAGAAAGATGTCTGGCTGATGTAAAGAAGATAGATCTAACATTGCTTCTTCCTTGATTTTACTTCCAATACCTCTACAGTTCCAGGAGAGGATCCTCATTACTTAGTTTTGGAGAGCGTAAGCATCCCTTTCTGGGCATGCCCTTGTTGGCGGGTGTTCCTAGTGGATTTCAGAAGTTTTTCCAAGGTTAGCTGGGAGCCTTGCAGCTTATCCTTATAGGTTTCTTGCTCTCTTATTTCTTTCCTGGATTTCCTTCCCTTTGTTTTAGACATTCTTGGTGTGGTTATTTCGGTTTCCCCTTCCTCCTCTTCCTCTTCCTCCGATCCAGAGTCTTCCTCTGATTTCCCCAGGGTTTCCCCTACAGTGACTGATGCCATTTCTTCGTCTTGATCCTTCAATTGCCGAGCTGATATTTCTGCTTCAGATTCTTTATTGCCTTCATTGCTGGATTTCTCACCAATTTCAATTAGATCTTCCCTGACTTCCACCATTTCTTTAGTCTTGGATGCTTCTAATGATCCTTCAATATTAGTGATCCTTGTTTCATTGGTCCCCTCACCCTTTTTAGGGCCCTTTCCGGATTGGTGTTTGGTTTTAGATCTAGTCACCTTTTGCCATCCCTCCGCCTTGTGCTGCTTGGTCTCAGGCTTTTTAGGGAAGTTGCGGATGAAGTGCCCATACTCGTGGCATCCTCTGCATTTGAAGGGTAGCTGTTCATAATCAAGTTTTTGGAAATGGGACCAGCTTCCCACGGTTAATTTGATAGCTTCAGGGATGCCAGCTTCGAGGTCGACCTCAACGCAAATACGGGCACAGGTGTAATGGTCTTTTGGACTAGCCATATCTATGTAGTTCCCCAGTGCAGTCCCTATGGCTTGGAGGGATTTAGGGTTCCAACAATGCATAGGGAGGTTAGGCAGCCTGACCCATACGGGCACTGCTTTTGGGGTGTCAGCTTCGGGATCGAAGTCCGGAGTCCACCTGTTAAGGTAAAGTCCTTGCGGCCCCATGAAGTAGGGCCCATTTCTGAAGATTAACTCTTTATCATCCTTGGATTCGAAGTCGAAGAGGAAATAACCTCGTTCGACGGAGTAGGAAGCAACATTGTTGGTGATAAGGGGTCTCTAGTTTCTTTGAACCCAACTGTCCATAGTTTTGGGCGAAGGCCATAGCCCCGTAAATTGACCAATCAGAGCTCGATCTGCCAGGGAGAGAGCTACCCAGATGGTTTCCTCCGGAGGAAGGGCAACCTCCGGCACATCTTCAAGCCTTTTGACAAATTTCGGGATTTCGGCTTTGCCGGATCTCTTGTTGAATGAGGAAATTAATCGATCGAATTCATCCAGTCGGAGAACCTGGGACAGGTCTCGGTCCTCACCATGGATCTGAGTGCCCATCATTAGCCCTCCAGCATTACCAGAGCAGCCTCTGACAACAGTCCCACCTGCAGAGAAAGGACAGCGAGACAGAGGTCAGGATCCCCCCCTTACCAGCGAACCAGATCTGGTTCTCAGGAGAATAGTCCAAGTCGGACTCGTCCTCCAAGCGCCCCTCACGTGCTCATGTCGCCTTCAGCATGCAGATCCAAACGAAGCCAATGAAAATCAACTCCAAGCGATATTAACCAGGGCTTCTAGGTATTATTATCATTAGTTAGTTCTATAAAAAAAAAAAATTTGATTTGTTTATTTTCATGGATTAATGATTAGAATGACAATAGTTGTTGGCTATATTATAAAAGTACTTTATATACACAAGCGTTCCAAATGTTTATTGTCATTATAGGGACTTTATAAAGTAAGTGGTTATATTATAAAAGTCTTTATATAAATAAGTGTTCCAAATGTTTATTGTCATTATATTCTTATACTAGGGGACTTTATAAAGCAATAATTAATACCACTAGTAATGATAATGGTGTTTGATATCCTTTCAAGTGCAATTTATGTTGAATAAGACTGATGAGATTTGTTATTCGGTAGGTAGAAAATACCATTGAGGGTTCAAGGCCATTAGAATTTGACATCAAGATTGAGTAAATTCTTACGGTCGAGTCGAATTGCCTCCACAATTTATTTGGTTACATGAACTAGTGGCAATGATAAAGCAAGGCAGATGGGTTGATATTGTAAATATTGGGTCATTAAGAGACATTAGAGGTAAAGTTTCCCCAAGTCTCAAAGACTAGTGTTACATTTGGTATCATAAAAGACTAGTGATAATGGCTCGACAAGAGTGCCGTATAAACCAAGCATATGAAGATTGTTGTGTTTCTATGTATGCTTAATACTGTGGTTGTCTATAGAAACCAAGCATATGAAAATATTGTGATTGTTTGTATGCTTAATATTATGTAAACTACATTGGTTGCATCAAAATATAGTGCAATTTGTCTCTTTATGGGAGCATTTTAGGTGAATATTAGATTTTTGGCTAAATATGACATGGAGGAAGCAATACAGGAGTTGGTGTAACACTCCGGTTTTGACCCCGTTTGCATTAAATATATATAATGTAAATATTGTAATTAATCATGGTGTGGAGCTAAAGGAAAAATCCCCACCATTGATTTATCGTTTTATGTTTCGGTGATTAAAATCGATGTCGATGGTATTTTGTGCTAACCGACACAGTATAATTTTGGACATCATGTAAATATGCATTTTAATTAAATACCCACAACTAGCTATGTCAATGCAACATTAAAGAGATGGGGGCATGATTTCCTAAGTATAAGGGGGGGGGGGATGTTTAACCTTGAGCCAATGGGGAGAAGCCAAGTGTCAAAAGGAGAACCCATCAGCTACCAACCACTTTTCTTGTCTTATTCAACCAATCACTTAACTCTCCAAAGAGTAGTTGGGAAGTTATTGCCTTGGGGAAAGGGAAGTATGGGCAATCGTCAATCTTGGCAGGCCTGTCAGACTTTGACCCCACGCTTTCCCAAGGGAGATCTCTCACCCAATTACCCTCACGTGAAGGAAGGGAGCGACATTCTTCACTCACAGAGGTAGTCGCAACCCATTTTCCCTCACATGGAAGAGGGCAGCCATACACCACTGCGCAGGAAGGCATTCCTCATGCACTCACATAGGGAGCCGTAATTTGTCTCTGGTAGAAAGTTGTTTTTCCCTCACACAAGAGCTGACTACTCTCACGTTGTTGATTTTATACCCACGCAGTGGATTTTCCTCAGTCCTCCATCTTCTCATGCTCATTTCTGTAGTCTATTTTTATTCTCCCACGATTGGAAATCATTTTTGGGCAATGCCCAGCATATTGAGAAGAGACCCACGATTTTCTTGGGTGTTGTTGAGTCCGTTTTGGCCACGTTAGGGCCAAAACGTCATTGGAAATTGAACTGGTTGTTAGGGGGTTGTTTTCACCCATCTTGGCAATTTGTTTTGTTGCCGAAACTGTTTGGTTCATACCTAGAACCTGCATTTTGCCGTGTAGAGCATACCGGTGTTGGCTTGGCTAAGTAAGTCCAAGAATCCATATGTTAGTGGGCTGACTGTGTTTGGATGTGGTTATTGACTTGACAGTGGGTGTTTGGCCTTATTGTGTGTAAGTATGTGTCCCCTAGTTCCCTGTGGAAATCATGCCCAGCTCGGGGGTGGCAGTGATGCTGAGAGAGTAAGAAGCACACTGGCCTATGGTTGGGTGGAACGTTGCAGCGACATAGCTAGTTGCGGGGAAAGCTTCTTCTCAAGATAAGTATTCTTGTATTTAACTCTCCAATTGTGTTTACTTCGTAAATTATCATGAACATGTTAAATGCTGGAACATGATGAACATTGCTTGTTTTATGAGTATGACCAACATGTATGTGAATGCTTGAATGTGTGTACTTCCACTATAGATTGCATATTTTATACATCTGTGTATGTTTTTAAGTTTCATCCATTTTATATCATGTTAATGGGGCTAGTTTTCCCGGGTTGCTAGTGGCATAGTCGCGGGGACGTGACAGCTGGAAAAATATCACGATGGTTATTGAAGGCCTATTTAGAGTGGAGATTGACCGCCATACAAAAGCAATACAACATTCTTTCATTGCACCTTGAGTGCGATTGCTAGTTAGTTTGTATTTCATCTCAATAATATTTAGAAGGATTACTGAAATTAAGTGAAAGCATCCTCCTTCACTTTCACATGCCATGTCTTATGGGTCTTTAACTTATGCCTAATTGTTATCTATACCATGTGTACAATAATTAAAAGTATGACAGCTTTTCTTTTGGGATACAATTCTATAATTGAAATGATTAATATGATGGCATTGTCTCGTACTTTTAGTCATTGATAGCATACTTCCATGCTTTTAGTCATTGGGCACAAGCCCAAACGCCATTATTGATATGATATGATGAAATTTTCCCTTACTTCTGGTCAAAGAGAACATGAACAAACACCTAAATTTTGTCATCTATCCTCAAGTTCCAACATGGGATGAAGAGTTTTAGTACTTGTTGTCACCATTTCAATCTCTCTATTTATGGTTTTAGTGTTCCCTGGTATGTAGGGTGCTTCACGTTTTATCTGTACAAGGAGTAGCCATAACCCAACTACATCAACGTAGTTAGGAATGAGGTCACTTGTCCATTTGAATAATGCAAGAAAATAGATCTCCACGTTTTGACAATGCACAAATCAAATCCACAAGTTGACATTTGAAATAGACTAGAGTGTGGATTCCTTCAAAATTGTGAGAATTGAAAGAGAGCAAGTGTTTCATGTGATTATCTGAAGCACCTACAAGCTTATTTATAGCCTCCATTGACTTCAAATAAAATTTTGGCTCTAAATATGTTTCGTTATTCCCTTCTTTACCTCATTTTCATTTAAATAACATGTCAAAGAAATAAAGTAAATGACCACATTAATTGTTGTGATCTTGTAAGAATTTATATTTTGGTGACTATCTTTTGTGCCAACCACTTTTTGGGTTGTGTTGGTTTGTTTCATGGACGTAGTTTCCTCTAGGAATCTTCTACTAGGGTGACTTTCGGGATTTTTTCTAGAAAAAATCCACTCCCCTTTCTCGAAGGTCCATCAAGGGGAAACTTAGTTTTACATGTAAACAATTATCGATATTTAAAGGATTTGCTAAAATTTCCTTACCATTTTTTTAAATTGAAATAATTAAAGATTGTATTAAAATAAAGTCATGGTTGCACTGTACAAGTTGACACAATTGTTTCAAAGACTTTGTTACTGAGTATTCAGAATTCTCAAAATATGATAAGAACAATTCTACAAACTTCAAACTATAAATTTTCTCACTATTGTAAATCCTAACAAATTGTCCTAGTAATATTATCGATTTATAAAACATGAAAACTTGGTTGTATTAATGAGGACCATTCCCACAATGAACTTCTTACTTGTCCTCTACTTCAAATTCCATCGACTTCTTCAATTTCCATATCTCCTTGAACCTATTATATTGTATCTTCCTCCATGGCTTCTCTAAGCAAACCAACTGAATCTTGTGGAGGAGAAAACCTAGGATGTGGGATCTTGGCCAAATCTTGGAATAGTGAGAATTTGTATCATGCTCTATTGTAATTTGTCAATTTGGTTTCCTTGTATTACCAACCTTGCTATCAAATTTTGCATTTCTGATCATTTGTTCACATTAGAGGAATTTTGGGGTCTAAAATGGGCCTCCTAAGGAAAATAATAAAATAATAGTTAAAATAATAAAATAATAGTTAAAATAATAAAATAAT
>LPNX011080270.1:623-127193 GCA_001517045.1 Pseudotsuga menziesii
TGACAAACTCTAATTGCCTTACAGGAACCAGAGATTTCAGAGTTCTCACATCCTCTCCTTTGAACATAAGATCAGTCAAAGAATGTGTCCCAGATGGAGCCAGAATGTTACCACCTAAGTTTTACTTAGTGGTTTTTTATCAAGTGAGCCTGGTGAACCGGACAGGGTTAACTTGTTCGGACTTCAAAAGACCTTTGGAAGTACTTCTGGGAAGTGCTTGTTGTATCATATCACATGTTCATACCCCATGGGGGAATTGTAATAAATGTTCTAGCATGATAGTGTCTGTAAAAGACTCAGTCTCTTAGACTTTGTTTGTCAATCCGATCAGCCTAGGGTGTTTTTTCCCTTGGTTATTATTGGTTGTTGAACAAACGACTGATAATTTTTGAGTTTTTCACTCCATACCTCCAAAGCTGGGGTGGTCGGCTTGGCATTTAGGCCTATTAAAGTTATTAAAGTCTATGTGTCAATGTATAAACATGCTAGGCATCATTTTTGAGTCATATGAACATGTCTAAGTCCCCCTAGGTGTTTTTCAATTTTTCAATTTTTTAGTTTTTTCAGTGTTTTTTATTAAAATTTAATTTTTCCAAAGCTTAGGCTATTTTTTAATAGTTTAATTGGAAAATTTGATTTTGTAATAAAAGTGGGCCAAATAATCGGTTTCAGTCATGTAGGTGCTCATTTTCAAGCTAAGAGCACCATGTAAACCCATGGACCCACTATTTCCTAAGTTTTGAGTGATCTTCCATCACTCAGGTCAGAAAGCCCCAAAAATCAATTATTGATTATTTTAATTAATAAATTGATGAATAATGGAGCAAATACAAAATCATAAATCAGTGGATTCTCAGCCGATTTGATTGAAATCAATCAGATCTGGAGCATATTGACTGGATCTGACAAATCCTTGACTAAAGGAGGTGATCAAATCAGATCCAGAGTTGATCTACAGTTGTCTTCATGGGAAATTACGCCCTCTCTCTCTCCTCCACATGTGTGGACTCTCCTGGATGCTCTGTGGGTCGATGTGTCAGTGTATGGGTTGATGTGTCAGCTCAATCAAGCCCCGGGTTGACAAGTAGGCTCAGTTCAGCTTCAGTTTTGCATTGATGAACTCTCCATCAGTTGATTTCACTTGATTCCATGAGGAATTGCGCCCCCCTGGGCTGGATGGCCTGTAATTTGTATTTATCCTGCTTGAGGCTCCCTTTTCCAAGATAGTTAGAGCTGGAATGAAGGGATTGCCATTGTAACTCTGTATTTGATCATCATTTGTGAATAAAGAATCTTTGGAGGCTATACTGTGTAGTGCATGTGTATGTGTGGATTCTTAGTGTTGTGCTACTGACGTGGTAGCTGCAATTTCTTGCCAAATTCTGTGTTGCTTATGTGTTCTGGCTTCAAGGATTCGGCTGAATCTAGTAAGTAATAAACTAAGAAAGTTAGATTGCTTGATCTTGTTTATCCATATGATGTATGCTCAAAAATTTCAGTTATATGCTTAAATAAGGTTATTTTGGCATAATCTTTCATTTTTGTTGTTTTATACATCTATATCCAGATCTCACGAGGTGTGTGCAGGCTTGTGTTATTTAGTTGCAGGTTCTTGATTGGATGAAGGTGTGGATCTAGATTGATGCCATTCCTATCCAATAATCTCAAGACTCTGTCCCTTAGCACTCCACAAAAGGGCCTCCTTTCATCTTGCTCCATTCAAGCAACAATCCGACCTTCTCTCCTCTTCTTCTCATTTCCATAAAAAATCAACATTTTTACCCGGTTACTCTATTCGTAGATTTGATTTTGCTTAGATCTATCATATTAAAATTAATTCCAACATAGATCTATATTATCAAATCCTATAGTCTAGATCTTGCAGTTAAAGAAGTTTCATAAGCATTCTAGAAATCGTCTTTTCGCATAAAAATTTAAAGAAAACTTGTAGATCGCATGCATTAGATTTCCTTTCGTTGTTATAAAATTTAATATTCTGCAATATCAGTGCATATTTCATTGGCTTCACAAATAGCAAGCCAATATCCCAAGGAAAGCTTTCTTTCCTTGGTTCCTTTTCTGCCTGTTTAGCTAGTTTTAACTTTATTTTTTTGAGATAAGGTAGGCTAATCCAAAGGTACTCTTAAAGTGATTTTGGGTGTATTATATTCTAACATGCTCACTGTCTTTTAGCAGGTCTGACAGAAAATAAAGGAAGCTACTGTCTGAAGTGGCCTCAGGAGCGTTCGAATCCCCCCGGGGGTCTCCCTTTTCACCAAAATCTTAAAAATTTTGCAAAGTTGTAAGATATTGGTTTCAGCCTGTATAAGGACCAAGAATTTTCTGATATATCAGTTCTCTGATATTGTAACTGAAGTTAATAAAATTATTTTTTGAATAGGCTCTTTCGAGCCCATTCCCCATCCCCCCTGGGGGGATTTGCGTCGGTGTCCTTTTCGTCGCTTTCTACTCATTTCTTTTTTAAAATAGCATTGATCTAATTTTCAGGGTAGTATACTTGATTTTATTATTAATTTCATATCCACTTTTTGTTTTTTCAAAGTAATCATAATACTTACCCCACGATTTCTCGATTGACCTGAAAGGGGAAAGAGATTCGTGGTAGGATTAATTAAAAAACTAGAATTGTGTATCTATTTCCTTTTGATCATTTCATTCTCAGCAATTATAAAATTAACCCCTTCTCGATTCCCCGATTGAGGTCCACTTGGATCGAAAGAGGTTCCTGGAGGGTTTTCTTTTAAACAAGAACACCCAGTTTAAAACTTACTAAAATTTACAAGACTCCAGTGTGTATGCTCTGCACTTGACTACGGTTTGTCCGATCAGTTAAGCTGTATCAAAAGCACTTGAGTGACTAGTATAATTAGGACTCACTCTCCCCAACTAAAAAACCATCAGGTGAAAATCCAACACCTAGATCAAACCTTTACGGTGGAAAAATACCCAAAGGAAGCGGGAACTTCTGAAAAGTGACCTCGAGGCGCCAATCTCTGTCACACCCTAACGGGTGCGTTACGAACAATAGCCCCAGAGACTCCATTTCAGCCCACATATTCCTTGCGAGTAGCCGTGAAGGTTTAGTTTTGGACACACTCCAAGTACTCTCGGGTATATCTGGAGTCCCCCCTTAGCCTAATTTTAATCAACTCACACTTCGAATTTAACTTAAAACGCACCAAGAGGCAATCACAAAACATTCACTTCGAGCACATGCAAGTATATTGTTTCTATTTTGTGACTCCATTCTAAGGCACTGGTTATTTTCTTGCTTTACATATATATTTTTTCTCAGCATTGTGCTTTCATGTGTTCATCTTTTATATCTTGCCATATTTGATTATCTATAATTAAATTCCAAACTCCTAAATAACTCAGTCAGTTTAACATCACAACACTAAGTAATCATCCTTAGTAACTTAATAGGGTCTACCCCCCTTGGCTTCATTAGGAGTTGAGCCTAAATGGAGGAGTCAAGAACAAGGTGACAGCCTTGACTCGGACTTTCCCCCAAGGACACACCAAGTGGCTTGAAGATTTCTGCCACGTGACCCAGGTGTGTGAAAGGAAGCAACACTACTTAAGTAAAACTAAAATTTATAAGGAGTGTTATGTTGCACCTGTACCTAGCACACCTTTAGGTGTACCCCGGGGAGAGAGGGACAAAATTTTCGACCAAGAGGGGTGTTATTGAGAAATGGTGGTCATGGTTGGGCCCTTTTGTCCATCCTTTAGGAGTACTATGGCTTAATGGTGTTGTTGACTACCCTTTGTTGGGGTTTTTAACCTCGGGGTTGGTGTCTGGAGCTCCTAAGGGTTGACCACTAGGTCACATGGCTCCATGCCTTGTTTATGTTCTCTAGTGACCTCTTCTTCAGCTATGAGACATATGTTTCTCTTCACAGCCACTTTGGACACCCTCGTGGCCCTTCAGTTAGTGGGAATCTACTCTCCCTGGCCTTATCTCCTTAGAGGAAGCCATCCTACCCGCCAGGCCTTTTTCATGCTTTGAGGAGGGCATTGAGGGATTTTACAACATTCTAGGGGTTAGATGGGGTATAGCACCCTCACTCCAACTCACTCCACCCTTTGATTCAGAGTGATTCACTTATTTGAGTGTCTTTTGGCATCTGGGGGTACAAATACCCCATGTAGCCTACCTTGAGCCTACGTTAGGCCATTTTACATGTTTTAAGGCATGTAGGCCTAGATATTTCGTAAAAATTGAGTGTGAGATCATATAAATAGATCTCCTCACTTTCATTTTAAATACTAGAATTATGGGATACTACACTACGGATTTATTTTACCCTTGCGAGGGATCTTTGAGGAGATGCACCCCTCTAGAGGAGTATTTTATGGGTTAATGTAGATTGTTTTTTGGTAATTATTTGGTGAAATTATTTTCTAGGTGATGTTTTGATTAGTTGGATAAACACAAGCACAAGGAGGCCAGGCTTCTTATCTCTTTGTTTGATTGATGGTAGATGATGCATGTTCAAGACTAAATGGTTGCCTAGTGTTGCATTTTCTCATAGAATAGGCCATTTCCATCCTTCTTGTCACCTTAGATAGTTGAGGTACGTCTCCTTGTGAGGTTCCTCTAGGGTTTTACCTTAGTTTTCTAGGATATCTATTTGACCTAGGATCTCTTCCTCTCTAGGTTAGCAATCCTCCCTAGATGCCCTAGGTTGGGTAGGGTTTTTGCTAGGGTAGGCTTCCCCTTGGTTTTCACACCTTTCTTCTTGCACAAGCCTAGTCTAGGGTTAGTTTTTAGGTTATTTCTCAGGTCTTAGGTTAGTTCTTAGGTTAGGGCTATCTCTTTTTCACACCACCATTTCCTTGGAAGCCTGCTTCCACCTTTTTTTCTCTCTATAAACCATTCATTGGCCTTCATTTACTTCTCCAAAACCCTCACTACCCTAATATTCTTGCACTAACATCCTATTCCTACCCCTCTACCCCCTCACTGCCCTCTCCTAGTCATGTTCCCTTGTGTTGTTTCCATTCTAAACTATCCTAAAACCCTCGCTACTATCCTCAACCATCTCGATTGCTCTACTTTACTCCTCTTTGCACCTGCGAGTCTTCTTTAAGGGAATCCAAAGGGATGCTCCTTCCCTCGGTCTACGGCTGCTACAGTAGCCTGCACCTTTTCAACTTTCCCTTATTTTCTTGGGTATGTTGTTAGGGTTACAACAACCCTTCCCATACCTCCTCCTCTTAACCCCTTCCTCACCCAAGTTGACGCCTCTACCCATACCTTCAGGATACCCTTACAGTGGCAGCCCTCCATTTTTTCCATGCACCTTATCCTTGCATCAACACCTGCACATAATAAACTAAACAATGGTTAAGGAAATTATATGTTGCTGCTTTCATTTGACACCAAAAGTAGACTGTTCATGCCCTTTATCTTCACCCGCCAAGTCTGGACATAAACATTAATGTTAGTATTTCAATGTGTAATCTTACTTGTGTTTAATGAACGATACTAACACTATAATGTTGCTATGAGTACTTGGNTCCCCCGCCAAGTCTGGACATAAACATTAATGTTAGTATTTCAATGTGTAATCTTACTTGTGTTTAATGAACGATACTAACACTATAATGTTGCTATGAGTACTTGGTAAATGATTGAATGCATACTATTGTATTCCTTTAATACACACATGAAGGTCATATTTTATACATAATTAGTAGTCCTGATGTTGTACATGATAATGATAATGATTACTATTGTCATTTGTCATGCCATTATTGTCATAATATCTGATACATATTGTTGTAAATGTAGTCCAAACTATTATGGTAACTATCTATGACTGCATATTAGAGGAGTGATGGCAATTTTAAGGGAACGAAAACCTATTTTCAGATCTTATATGGTAATATGTTGAATATGTAGCTACCAACACTTGTTTCATGACATTATTGCGGTAATTGGCTATTTGATTGATTATCCTCCATATTCATATGATGTTTTGTTAGTTATTATGAGACTTCATCACTCTCTTATGAACATGTCTTTGTACTTATACATTTCACACATACACATAGTGTTCTCTCTTACTTGACTCTATTAGGAACTGGTAACTAACAATCCTCATATGAGATATCTTTATGAGTGTCTTTATAGATTCAAATAGGGCTCTCCCCTAGGAGGCTTAGGCTTTCGAAGTAGTTAGGAGAAGTTGACTACAGTGATAGTGGTGACTTCATCCTCACATGCTTATCGATAACATGGACTTCCATTTCAACCGGTAACATTTTGGTGCCATTTCCGAGGACCTAAAATTCATTGAGGTGATTTATCTGGGAAAGAACAACATTTTGGTAAGTCTTGAAGTCCTTGATTGTATATGATTGCATATATTTCTAGAAAGGACTAACCTGCCGGCTTATCTAGTGAGTCCACAAATAACTTACTCAGCCTCCACCCCAGCAATCGGGTACGTGCTTGTTTTGTTCAGTACTTTGGTGAGATTTGTTTAAATAACCCGATAGGTCTCTCTTGACGACTCAAATTGAAGAAAAATAAAATAAATACTCTATAAATATAGGGAATCCTAACGATATGGCATCCAATTACAAATTTTGGATGGACATATTGGATTTTTCATGCCTTCCGGGATTTCCACATAAGTATTCCATTCAAGATGGTGGGAAGGAACTTTTCCCATTATTCTAGCAGTATAAGTATCGTGCAGAAACACATCTGCATGATTTCATGCAATTCCTCTCGGCAAGCAACATTGTACACAAAGACATCAGAATGAGGCTATTTCTAATATCTCTTCACTTAGAAGACAACTTGTATGTCAGGAATTGGTATGAGGGTTTTCCTCGCAAACTTTTTTCTTCACTCAAGAAGTTCATCAATGCATTCAAATTGGATTGGGATTATGGTATAAAATAACAAGAAAGAAAGGCCACAATTGACTGTATATGGGAAAAAAAACTGGGAAACAACCAGACACAAGATGGTTCAAGCGAAGGAATTGAATATGATATTCCATTTGAATTTAAAGATCCTAACAATCTAATCGTCATATAAATGGAAGTATATTTTTCTCCACTTGTCCTATCAAATTTCATAGGTTACTCGGACAGTATATTGCATCAAATATGGAAGCCTTTCAATGATCAAGACCAGAATTATGTCGAAGACCTAGTTGCAAAATTTTTGTTGTTATTCCTAGAAGAATTTGAATTGGAAGAAGGTGTATATATGAGTTTGTTCACTCTTCACCTAGCATGAAACACCCACATTTCATTCATGAAGTTTTCAAAAGCTAAGATATCTCCTCTTCTAGAACTGATTGAGATATTTTGTAGACATTGGTTCCCTGGACAACAACATAGATGGATACCTCATGTTGAGTATTCTAGGAACTTATTCAATAAAGATATCCACAATGGAAGTTAGATTGATGAAGCTAATGATCTCTCAGGCATGGTAGATGAAGCTCCCCAAGTAGACGAACATGATGATGGTCCTACATATGAAGATCCAGAAGTCCTAGTTGAAGAAGCTAAAGAACATAAGTATAGGGTGAGTTATTCCTTCCAATATACAACAACTCATTATGACATATCATATCTCTAAGAACATAATGATGGAAATTCTGAGGACAATGTTTATTGGACATTTATGTGTCCACCTTTCTATGATTCTTGGATACCTAGTAGCATAGTCTCCATATGTTGCAATAAGAAATAACAACTTGATGAAGTTACTCAGGTTGAGCCAAAATTTAACACTATTTGCAACGAAGAACTTTCAATTGGGGATATTGAATACATGACTTATGAAGACCCTGTTGAGTAAGATATGATTATTCCTTATCCTTATGATGCTAATGATGAAGAATTGCTCAACCCTTTTACCACTATAATTGAAGATGAAACATCACCATACATTGCAAATGGTTTTTATATGCAGATGGTTCATTATGATGAAAAGTTCAAAATTTTTGGACCCCGTGATTCTTCCATGATCTCTCTATCATATTTATCTAGCATTGGGGAAGCATGTTGCATAGAGAGTTTTTTTGCATATGTTAATCCTATGATCAGCCTATACTATCACTCTTAGTTGTGCTCATCAACAATCCTTGAAGAATTTTTTCATCCCACTCTATCCCATATCAGTGAGTCCTTAATGATGCATTTCAACAAGACTGAGGCAGGTAGGTGGACATGTATGATTTTCATTCCTCAATTTCATAGTATTTGTTGTTTATCTTTTCATTTGAAGCATGAAGGAATGAGTTATTTAACTGATAATTTCAAATTTTCAAGGATTATTGGGGTTACTAACATGATTGTGAAAAGGATAATCAATGTACTTGTATTCCCAAAGAAATTTTTGAGTAAATGCAGAGATAGGTTGCAGCTCATATATGAATATTTGCAAAGCTCGTCTCTACGAATAACCTCCCAAGTTTAGTACTTATGGGAGATATTTAGGAAAACGTTTTTCTTAGAAAACATGTATGATGAAGGTTTCCCATACATAAGTCCGCTAGAGCATAGATCAACAAATCTTGTCAAAGCGATGCTTCTCCATGGCACCAGTTTCAGGCCTTCCAAGTCATTAACAAGGTCTAGTTTCCTACCCCCCAGATAAATATCCTAATACAAACTACGCATATCATCGATGAGGCATTGTGATGGATTACATTAAAGGACAAAGGTAAGACATCAAGCATGAATTTCTTACTCAGATGGTTACATTGGTGGTATGATTTAACCTAACCTACCTTGATTGACAGGTTTAGGTAGGGTTAGTTGTGTTGGAGGTTTTGCAATCATATGGAAACAGATCAGAGTGTGATTTGGTTTTCATTGATGGAAACATAGTTCCAAGCATATGATCCAAATAAGTAGAGGACTCAGAAGAATCCATGCCTTGTGTGAAGATCAACGGACAAAAGAAATTCCGTTGGTTGAAAGAGAGAGGAGGATAAACATGCATTGAGTTGCAAAAATCGAAAACTAATCGCCAAGAAGGATATCATGATCAACGGATGAGGTTGATCGTTGAAGAAAATAAATGGATGACAACGATTTCATTGGGAGAACTAGCATGGATTAATAAAATTCTGATGTGCCCAAATTTTTTATGAAGTTTGCTTTATGGTATTTGAAGTCCATCATCGATCTAGATTTGACGATCCTCAATGATTTCACAGAATCAACTAGTAGGTGATTTAGCGATCAGGTTGGGAGTGAAATTTTAATGTAATATGCTCTATAACATTTGGATTCCACCGTAGGTCTGCTTGGACCCAGATCCAATGGTTATCAATCATTTCGCTCGTTTAAATAGGAGGTGAGTTAACACAGAATTTTGACGAGAAATTATTGTGAGAACCAAAGTTTAAAAGAAAATATTTTGAACAGATTCGACAGTCAGAAGTTAACCTGCACAAGAAATCGACAACGAGGAAGGAATTTTGCAAGAGGAAGGCAAAAATTGGAAAGCATAGAAGCTGTAATTTAACCAAATGTTGAAAACCCAGAATCCGCAACCCGCACCGGATCTGAGATCGACGGTGGGGAAAGGGTGCACAAGAAATTGATGGCGTAGAAGGATTTTTCCAGGCAGAAAGAAGAAATTGTTGAAGTTGTTTAAACAAACTTTAAAAATTCGGGTTCCGAAACCTGCACTGGATCTAAGATCGACGATCGGGAAATGTTGCACAAGAAATCGACGACGTGGATTGAATTTGCAAAAAAGGATGTGCAGAAGCAGGTGTTTGATTTCAGATCAAAGGTCAATAGAGAGGCCACACAAAATCAATGGTGCGGAAGAAGTCATGTAGAAAAGGATGTGCGGAAGGCGGAAAGTGGAAATCATGGAATGATATCTGGAAAAAATCACATATCCGAAATCTGATTTTCTTCTCAGATCATTGGTCATAGAGAGCTCGAAGAAGATCAATGGTGTGGAACCAGAACTACAGTATGAGGACTACAGAAAATTTTATTTGTAGAAAAATAAAAAAGTGTGAAAGAATCCGAGTTGCAGAAAATGACAATAGCGGAAGAAGCCAAATGGCGAAGATGCATTGTAGAAACTCATGATTACTCAGTGATTGGACTCCTTGTATGTCATAAGGAAGCGAACGATTTGATCAGTTATGGATATGGACCACCAGGCACATGAACAGGTAAAGGAGTTGCAGATTGACATTTATAAAAGGATGGGAGATAAGAAAATATGAGTACTCCCTCTGCAGATAGAGAGCTGGTGCATGGATTGTCGTCAAAGAGGGGATTGCAGAATGATAGAGGACTATGATTTATTTCAAGAATATCCAGAACAGAGACAATGAGGGGAACCAATGTGCATAAGAAAATATAGAAGTAGATTAAAACCGAGTTGGCATGCATTTTTATATATGTTTTTCTACATATTGTACTAAACATGTTTAATCTGAGAAACAAGGGTGGTAGGGTGGCACACGAAAAAACATGTTGTCTTCTCTGTACAAGTTGAAGCCTGTACAAGTCGAATTTAGTGCTTTCACTCAGTTGTAGATAGAGAATGTTATTTTAGTGGGTTCTAGAAAAACATAAGGGTTGGTGGTCTCCATAAGAAGGATTTTGTAAAACAAAGGTTGCAGCCTCATTTGAGTAGGTGCTCAAATAAAAATGAATATTTGTCTCTCTCTGTCACGTCTGTGTGATTGATAATCATCATATCTTCTATTAAACTTGCTTCATTATCATAACTATAAATCTGTAATCAGTAATAATGGTTTAAATATTGAAAAATGGTTTAATCTTTAGAAATAACCGATTCACCCCCCATCTCAGTATTTTGAGTAATTTCAACAATTGGTATCAGAGCAGGTTCCTTTTGTCTAAAGGTAGATCTGTGAACAATGGGGCAGTAAAAGATCTTCCAAAGATATCAAATCCATATGACTCCATTTGTAAACTTTATCAAATGGGAAAATTGACTTGAACATAGTTTAAATCCAAGAACTTCTCATCAACAGACAAACCACTTTAGTTAGTACATATGGATCTGTGTGGACCATCAAGAAAGGAAGGCACAAGAGGAGAAAGATGTTGTATGTTGGTCATTGATGATTATTCTATACTTACATGGGTTGCTTTTCTGAAAGAAAAATCTGAAGCACTTAAAAAGTTCAAAATTAGGCATCGACTGAGAATCAAACAGGAAAATGAATGAAGGCAGTAAGATTTGATAGAGGAGGATAGTTATGTTCGGGAGACTTCAAAGAGTTTTCTGATAAACATGGAATTAAAAGAGAATACACTACTCCAGGCCCCCACAACAGAATGGAGTAGTTGAGAGATAGAATAGGCTAGTACAACAGATGGCAAGATCAATGATGAATGAAAGGAATATTTCTCAGACATATTGGGTAGAGGAAATTCACACAACTGTTCATATTCTTAACAAATATCACCTAAGCCCGAACAGTGATAAGACTCCTTCTGAACTACGGTTTGGCAGACCTGCTTCTATCAAACACTTTAAAGTCTTTGGAAGTAAATTTTATATTAAAAATAATTATGAACATCTTTGGAAATACAATGACAGGGATGATGAAGGTATCTTCTTCGGATATGTTGCAAACAGTAAAGGGTACACCTGTTATAATAAGAGGCTGCATAAATTGGTTGATTGTATTGACATTAAAATCGATGAAGGAATCCCTGTAAAATATATTCAAATAAGCAATGTGGAACCATATATAGAAGATACAGTTGAATTTAAGGAATAAAAGGTCCAAGAATAAGAAAAACAAGATTCATAGTTAGATGATGAAAGTGAAAACACTCAAACATATTCAAGACAACAAACATAAACAAAAGGACCTTCCAGAATCATTCAGAAGAATCATCCCGAAATTCAGATAATTGGTGACAAGAATAAAGGAGTCCAAACAAGAAGAAAGTTGATCAAAGCTTCAGAACAATCTTAGATTGCTTTCCTACCTATGATGTAACCTAAGAATTTTGAAGAGGCCAGTGAGGATGAAGATTGAGTTACAGCCATGAAAGAAGAGCTTGATTAGATTGAGAAAAATAACACTTGGGAGTTAGTTCCTAGACCTGTAGATAAAAATGTAGTAGGATCCAAGTGGGTGTTTAAAAACAAGATGAATGAACAAGGACAAATTGTGAGGAATAAAGCTCGATTGGTGTGTAAAGGGTATGCCCAAGTTAAGGGACAATATTTTGATGAAACTTTTGCACCAAAAGCAAGATTGGAAGCTATCAGAATGTTTCTTTCCCGTGCCACTCACAAGAACTTCAAAGTGTATCAAATGGATGTTAAGTCAGCTTTTCTCAATGGAGATATAGAAGAAGAATTTTATACAGAGCAACCTGAAGGGTTCCAACTGATAAACAATCCTGACAATGTCTGCAAACTGAAGAAGGATCTATATGGATTGAAACAAGCACCAAGACCCTAGTCCTATAGACTGGATAAATATCAACGGGACAAAGTATTCAAGAAAGGTATTGTTGACAGTAACTTGTATATCAAATCTGAAGGTGATAATCTATTAGTTGTTTTTGTGTAATAGATTTCTAATGCCATGCAATCTAAGTTTGAGATGTCAATGAGAGGAGAATTGTCATTCTTTCTTGTTCTTTGCATTATTCAAAGTTTTGAAGGTTTATTTCTCTCCCAAGAGAAGTATTTGAAGTATATGTTGAAGAAATTTTAGATGGAAGATGCATCATCTATTACTACACCTATGGTTGTTGGCTATAAAATTAGCAAGGATGATCCCTCACATGATGTTGATCAAAGAACATATCGGTCAATGATAGGAAGTCTCTTATACATCACAACATCTCATCCTGATATAATGCAATTTGTTGGAATGGTAGGTAGATTTCAGTCTGTTCCTAAGAAAAGTCATTTGGTGGCTGTTAAGAGGATAATTAAATATTTAAAGGGAACAATGAATTATGGTCTCGCGTATCCTAGAAATTGGAATCTCTAGTTAAATTCATATTCAGATGTTGATTGGGAAAATTGTTTGGATGAAATAAAGAGCACATGTGGAGGTTCATTCTTCTTAGGTGATCCCTTAATTGCATGAATGAGTAAGAAGCAAGGCTCAATATTTTTATCCACTACAAAAGTTGAAATACATTGTTGCTGCCACTTGACGTAAACAAATACTCTGAATGATTCAGACACTGGCAGCCCTGGAGCTAAAATATGTCGATCCCATTCCTCTCCATTGTGATAATACTAGCACCATTAGTATGTCCAAAAATATAGTCCTTCATTCCAAGACTAAGCACATACCTATTAAGTATCACTTCTTAAGGGAGCAGGTTACAAACATAGTAGTTCAATTGAATTTTATTCCTTCTACAAAACATACTATTGATATATTCACTAAACCCTTACCAAGGATACAGTTTGAGTACCTACGCCAGAAGCTAGGTATCATATCTCACTCCAAATAACTTGTTCACTTTGATAGCGGGAGCTGTGCTATAGAGTCGTCTTTGACATTGATGTCAAAGGGGAAGAATTTGTTTGTTACAGATGATAAATAGATTGATGATTACTAGTACAACATGCATCCAAAAGTTGAAGATTGCCATCAATGCCAAATAGGGAGATTGTTGGAGGTTTTGCGGTCATATGGAAATAGATTAGAGTGTGATTTGGTTGTCATTGATGGAAACATAGTTCCAAGCATATGATCCAGATAAACAAAGGACTCAGAAGAATCCAAGGATTGTGCAAAGATCAACGGATAGAACAAATTCCGCTGATTGAAAGAGCGAGGAGGATAAACAAGCAGTGAGTTGTGAAATCAAAAACTAATCGCCAAGAAGGAGATCATGATCAATGTACGAGGTCAATCGTGGAAGCAGATCAATGGCTGACAGCGATTTCACTGGGAGAGCTAGCATGGATTAATAAAATTCTGATGTGCGTGAAATTTTTATGAAGTCTACTTTATAGTATTTGAATTCCACCATCGATCTATATCTGATGGTCCTCAACAATTTCGCAGAATCAACTAGTAGGTGAGTTAACGACCAGGTTGGGATTGAAATTTTAATGTAATATGCTCTATAAAATTTGGAGTCCACCGTAGATCTGCGTGGACCCAAATCCAACAGTTATCAATAATTTCGCTCGTTGAAATAGGAGGTGAGTTAACATAGAGTCTGGACATGAAATTATTGTGAGAACCAAATTTTGAAAGAAAATCTGTTGAACATATCTGGCAGTCAGGAGGTGAACCCGGACAGGAAATCGATGACACGGAAGGAGTTCTGCAGGTGGAAGGCAGAAAGAGGAAAGCATGGAAGCTATTTAAACAAATGTTGAAAACATGGGATCCACAACCCGCACCAGATCTAAGATCGACGGTCGAGAAAGGGTGCACAAGAAATTGACAGCGCAGAAAGAGTTTTGCAGGAAGAAGGAGGAAGGCATAAATTGTTGAAGTTGTTTAAACAAACTTTGAAAATCTAGGATCCGTAGCCTATACTGGATCTAAGATCGACGATCAGGAAATGTTGCACAAGAAATCGATGATGCGGATTGAATTTACAGAAAAGGATGTGTGAAAGCAAGTGTTTGATTTCAAATCAACGGTCAGTAGAGAGGCTGTGCAAAATCAATGGTGCGGAAGAAGTCATGCACAAAAGGATGTGTGGAAGGAGGAAAGCAAAAATCATGGAATGATATCTGGAAAAAATCACATATCCGATATCCTATTTTCTCCTCAGATTAAAGATCATGGAGAGCTCGAAGAAGATCAATGGTGCGAAACAGAACCAGAAGTACGGAACCAGGATTAAGAAAACTTTGATTTGCAAAAAAAGAAAAAGTGTGAAAGAAGCTGAGTTGTAGAAAATGACAATAGGAGAAGAAGCCAAATGGAAAATATGCATTGCAGAAACTCATGATTACTCAACGATTGGACTCATTATCTGTCATAAGGCATCGAACGGTTTGATCAGTTATGGAAATGTACTGTCAGGTGCATGAATAGGTAAAGCAGTTACAGATTGACATTTATAAAAGGATGGGAGAAAAGAAAAGAAGAGTGTGCTTTCTGCATATAGAGATATGGTGCAGGGATTGTCATTAAAATGGGGATTGCATAATGATAGAGGACTCTGATTTCTTTCAAGAATATCTAGAATAGAGACAATGAGGGAACCAAGGTGCATAAGTGAATCCAAAAGTAGTTCACAACAGAGTTGGTATGCATTGTTATATCTGTTTTTATACATATTGTATTGAACATGTTTAAATTTGAGAAACAAGGGTGGTAGGGTGGTGCAAGGAAAAAAATGTTGTATTCTCTGTACAAGTTGAAGCTTGTACAAGTGGAAGTTGTTACTTTCACTCAGTTGTAGCTGGAGAATGTTATTTTAGTGGGTGCTAGAAAAACATGAGGGTTGGTGCTCTCCACAAGAAGGATTTTGTAAAACAGAGGTTGCAACCTCATTTGAGTAGGTGCTCAAATAAAAATGAATATTTGTCTGTCTCTATCATGTGTGTGTGATTGATAATCATCATCTCTTCTGTTATACTTGTTGCATTATCATAACTATAAATATGTAATAAGTAATAATGGTTTAAATATTGAAAAATGGTTAAATCTTTAGAAATAACTGATCTCCCCCCCCCCCTCTCAGTTATTTGAGTAATTTCAACAAGTTGCATTAGGAATATTTATGTGCATTTCATTTGATGTATTTTCATCGTCTAATTAGTTTTCATTGTTCTTAGTTTATTTCCCTCACTTTGTGAACATGGCAGGACGAGAATGTCTTCCCTTAGATGCTTTTAATCCTCTCAGACATTTGATATGTGTGTAGGTATACAGGTACCAATAGATTCACTAGTTCTTGATCAATCCTAGGTAGGGAACGTGTCCCACAATTGGAGCCAGTCTTACGCTTCACCTGTACCCAGCACACCTTTAGTTGTACCCTAGGGAGAGAGGGCCAAATTTTTAGACAAGGAGGGGTGTTATTGAGCAATGGTGTTCATGGCTAGGCCCTTTGGTCCATCCTTTAGGAGTACTATGGCTCAATGGCGTTGTTGATTTCCATTTTTTTGGGTTTCTAACCTTGGGGTTGGTGTTCAAGGCTCCTAAGGCTTGACCACTAGGACACATGGCTCCATATCTTGTTTATGCGCTCTTGTGGCCTCTACTTCAGCTATGAGACATATGTCTCCCTTCTTAGCCACTTTGGACAACCTGTTGGCCCTTCATTTAGTGGGAACCTGCTCTCCCTGGCCTTATCTCCTCAGAGGAAGCCATCCTCCATGAGAGGCCTTTTTAATGTTTTGAGGAGTGCGTTGAGGTATTTTACAATATTCTATGGGTTAGATGGGGTATAAATCCCTCCCTCCATCTCACTCCAGCCTTTAGTTCAGAGTGATTCGCTTATTTGAGCATATTTTGGAACCTGGGGGTACAAATACCCCAAGTATCCTACCTTGAGCCTACGCTAGGCCATTTTTTATTATTATTTTGTTTTAATTTTAAGTTGACATTTTATAATTTCAAATTTACATGCTTTAAGGAATGTAGGCCTGCATATTTTATAAAAAGTGAGTCTGAGATCATATAAATAGATCTACTCACTTTCATTTTAAAGACAAGACTTATGGGATAATACACTTTGCATTTTTTGTTGAGATTACATCATCATGAATCATTCTCTAGTCTTGTGTGTAATATCAATACAATAGACTTGTTAGTAATGTCAATTCCTACAAATATCCTCATATGATTGAGGTGGTGATGTTGTAAAGCTTGTGAGTAATATCAAGTTGAGTCTTGTGAGTAATATCAAGACAACAAACTTGTGAGTAATATCAAGTTCTATAAATATCCTCATGTTGTGAGGTGGTGTACTTTACTATGTAAAGTGGATATACTATGTGATGTATGGCTAGTCCTGGTCAACAGGTGCTACAAGTCTCCTTTAGGGAGTAGTTACCCCTAGAGTGGTTTATTTTAGCATGCGACTATATGATTTGGGGTTATACATACAATCATAGGTTCAAAACAACTCTTATGAGTATGATATGATATAGAATTAATGAAAACACATATGGACCATGTAAAGAAAATTAATATGAGCACAAAAATGGAGAGAGAATTTGAATTTCCCATGTATGCCACCGAGAGACATCAGTTGAGTCTTAGTGGTGATAAATAAGTTTCAGTTAATTAAGGAATCAACTCCTTAATTTATGCAAGAGGTTGTTGAAGATGACACTAATGGAGAAGCACTAGTTACATTCAGTTATGTTCAGTTACATTTAGTTATGTTCAGTTACATTCAGTTCTTTTCAGATACATTTAGTTCCATTAAGTTGTATGTAGTTACATGCAATTCCATTCAGTTCAGTTTAGTTCATTCAGTTAGCAACTCAGTTAGAGGCAGTTAAACTCAGTGAATTAGTGGGGGCACATAGTTGAAGATGAGGCAATGTTATCAGTGTTAACAAGTTACCGAAGCATGCAAATATTCACTACCTTCCTTGTATGACCTAATTTGACTTGTTATTAAAGTGTTATGCACTTGGAAAGATCAACACAGTGTTCCATTTGATCTCCTCTCTCTGGTGTTCTCGGTGAAAGAAATTTGCTATTGTGTTGTAATCATTCTATGCTACTTATCAATCATACTCTAATATTGTTTGTTGGGTTTTTCATCCTCCGAATTAGTGGAGGATTTTTCCAAGGTATATCTTGTGTTCTATGGTTTGATTTATGTCTTAGCAAGCATCAGTGTGGAGATAGATGAGGATGATCTTCTTCAAAACACCATCGATTGGATCCCTGCCTCACGGGAGACCTTTATTGCTGCAGTAAATGGAAGAGAAGAGTATCTTAACCTTGAAAGACTCTAGCATAATTTCATTCAAGAAGAAGGGTGCATCTAGAACAAAGCGATGCACACTAGAGAGAATCTGTCTCTCATGGCTAGAATAAAGAAAGGGAGGAATCCTTTTGCTCCCAAGAAATTCTTTCATACAAAGAAGAAAGAGATTACAAGGAACCTTGAAAAATCAAAGTTTCAAAATACTTCTACTATGGAAAGAAAGGTTACTTTGCAAGAGAATGAAATAAAAATAAGAAGGATGAAGGAAAGGTTCATGCCTCCACTTCTGTGGAAGGAGGTGAACCTTATCAACATAAATCATCCAAGGAAGAGGATGATTGAAAGGAATATTTCCTTTAGTGAAGAAGATAATTCTCACTTGGTTTCATGGGATCCTTATTCCGATGTAGAGACACTTTCTAGTACATGCATTAAGTTTTCTTTTTGCGGTGAATAAAGAAGGACTCAACCTTTCTCCACAAGGGTGCAGAGATCAAGAGGGAGCCCACACAAACAATAAAGATGAGTACCTTATTTTTTTTTTATAAATCAGATCTATCTTTTTTTAATGTTTCACGACTGTCATATAGAAATGTATTCCTAGACTTGGAATTGTGTTTAGCATATACATTGTTTTTTCTATCTTTATTGGCATGTTATCAATCTCATGAGTACAAATTTTGTGAGATGATATAGGATTGATATATACTCATATAATACCGATATAAGGATGAAAACATCCTCCATAAAACATGATATTTAGGGAATCATGATTGTTTCATTAACTTTGAACATACTACATGGTTGGCTAGATAGAGGGATTCATGATTAACTCATGAGATATGAACATGGGGCTACATATTTATTTCATAAAATGAATTTTTTGGACTAATGTAGGACTAATATAGGGTTTCATATCAGTACATAATATTATAATGGGTTATGATAAATCAGTTGGTCAATATCTATACACAACTAGGTAAATATTTATTAGTATATTGAGAGTATTTCATGTGAATAAAATTCATGAGTATGAAATGGTTCTAACCATTAGAATAATTTGTCTTGTAGGTAAAATTAATATTCCCTTACCTACAAGTAAAAGGACATGAATGTGGATTCATTCCGATGGTTGATCCCGAAAGATAACAGTTTGGAAGGTTCCTATGTCTCTTGGGAAGCAGACGAAATAGATGGCTTAGTTCTATTCTGATAGATATGAAGACTCCTGAAGATATTCTATCTTATTTAGATTCATGTGTCAAAGAAGAGATTCATATATAGATAAGCATAAGTCTCTGTGATAGAGTATCCAAATAAAACATGATTCTCACATTTACATGGTGAGAGGGAGTTGCTAGTCTTGCTAGCTCCTAAAGAACCAGTGTAACTGGTTGATGTACCTCATGTAAAAAGGATATATGCATGATGCTCATATTCAGAAGGAAGCTGGGAATTGTATTCAAGAATATTTTTATGATTCTTATGATTAGTGGTGTGGCAGTCACCAGACAAATATTTTCCTCATTTAAGGAAAATGTGTAGTAAAAGATCTTGAAGGGTTTCAGGATGATGGAATACGAATCCATGGACACACATATGAAGGTAAATATGAAATTTTATTATCTTTATTTTCATATTTGGAGGATCTCAAGTCAGTTGAGATGTATTTGGTTAGTCATTGGTCCCAGGATCTGTTATGTGCTTTTTAGTTTGTACATAGGCATGTACAAAGCATTTGTTGTGGTACCTACTTGGTACAAGTGTATGTGGACTCGAACACGTCTTAATCAATAAAATAGAGTTTCAAATATATATGAAATATGAATAATATAGTGATTGATGAATATCACATTTGTTGCTCTAAATAGAGCATGTTGAAAAGAAGCAAAGCTTTTGAGGGTTCTAGTCAGTTATATTCAAGACATGATACATATCCATAGCAGTCTCATCATTCATACTAATCCTCTATCCGGGACAAGGTTGGTATGGTACATAAGAAACTCCTCCAGTTGAAGAGGGATTATTGATGTGTCTTCATAGGTCGAAGCTAATAAATTCCACACCAGTTAGTCATAGTACATGACTTAGGCATCCAAGGGCTGTGATATTGTTGCCGACGCAACTGTTCTCCCCAAATTTCTTAAATTTTGGGTCCCTCCTCCTGATTTTGCATTGTTTTAATCGTGGATCCTTTGAATGTGTGGTCATGCTGTATTTTTTTATGATTGTAAAAGCTTAACTCTCGCCCAGGGTTTTGGATTTTGATTGCGTTTGGAATTTATGGTGAGTCTCGGATTCTAAGTTTGTTTCACTTGTTGATTGAACCAAGTGTTCTTTATTGTGGGTCGCCGTTGCGGAGGCATAGTAGTTTTCTGTCCGTTATTGATTTTTAAAGCTGTCTAAACACTTAGTATTTTTCTATTGATCGGGATTCTTTCTTGTTTTGATCGAAAGCTGGATCCTTTTCGCTTCTGCCGTTGCGGAACCCAAAGTAGTTTAACACCCGAAGTCCAAATATTTCTGACTGCCGATGCGTGTTGGCCTGTTTTAGCTGCGTACCCGAGGCCATTTTTCTTTCGCCATTACGGCTGGGGAAGTCATTTGGCTTCCGAAGTGCAAATCCGTTCGACTGCTGATTAAAGCCTCTCTCGCCTGCGTTGCGCATAGCTTTAGCCCTTGTCTTTTCCGCCATTGCCGCTAGGCAAAGCCTTTGGCTTCCGACGTCAGTATCCTTCCGACTTCCGCGGTAGTGCACCTGGCCATTTCTTGTGGGATTGTCGTTTTAGTGTGTATGATCTGCTACTTCATTTTATAACGCAGTCCCAATGAATAATACACTTGGATTAATTGCAAGTGGACGTAAGGAACTGATGCGCGAAGACGAAGAGGAGCAGTTTGGCAAGGATTGAAAAGAAACCGACCGGATCGCTAAAAGGGCCATCGAAGCAGAAGGAAAAGTCGATAATGATAAAGGCACGGACTTGACTGCCTGTCCGTTACTAAAATGTTCCTCAGTGTATACAGACAATATAGGAGAATATGGAGCGTTGGAAGAACGGGAAGGTCACACGTTTGGGGGCAGCCCAAACGATCGGCTGCTATATTTTAAATACTTGAAAGTTAGAACTTAGGAGGCACTTTTTCCCTGGAAGAACTTGTAAACCATTTGCTTGTAAGAGGAACTATTTCGTTTTACAATCAAAAACTGCAATTTTTTCCTGTTGTTGAAAGTGAAATGTGGAATGTATAAATGTGATTAAATGAACAACGTTGAAGGGGAACTATTTCGTTTTCAGCTGTGTTTCATCAACTGTGAGAGTGTTTGACTTCCTGAACCTATGTTCTTGTTGAATGTTCTTCAGTATATTTTGTGATGTTTTCCACTGTGAGTAATAAATGTTGTTCATAAAACAATTGGCTATCTGGTTGTTTAAATACCTGTAATTGTTCATGTGTCCTGAAAGAAGTATCAGCTATATGTAACTCTTCATAATACATGTACAAAATGTATTACTCACCAATGAATGATAATCCTGCTCCCTAGGGATAGTTTAGGTAGTTAGTTTATTTTCTTGTTGTATGAGATTCGAATGCTTGTGAGCCTTAAGACGAGAGGTAAGAACCTGCGCATCACATTGTGACTGCTCCTTGCATTTTTATCACCCTGCATTGTTAATTAGGCATGTGCATTTCATAATTTAAGTCAAAAATACAAAAACTCGGTGGACTGGGCCACAACCGGTAAAGCCTTTGTTTTGTTACCTCGACCTACGGTAGCCGGACCATAAAACGGACAGATTCCCTATACCAAACAGTCAACGGGCTAGTTGGGAACGTTGATTGGGGAGAATCATTTACTGTTGCTGCCTGCGGATTTTTGGGCCTCAACAGATACCTTGTGGAGAGAATCCACATGACTAAAGACACGGTCAAAAGTCTTAGAGACTATTTATAGTATAGACTGTCAGAGAACAGTTAAAACCTCTCAGAGAGGTAGTTGGGGTGCTGCAAATATAAAGAAAAGGATCACTAAGAAAGTGATCATGACTTGAAGAACATCATAGAGAATGGAAAGCTCATAGAGAAATTCTCTAGATAAAAAAAGATTCAACAAATCAACACATGTTGAAAAGTGAAAGAAAAGATAAGTCTTTCTTTTTGGATTTTATTACACATTTGTTGTATTATATTGTATGTGATGGATTTAAAATCCATGGTCTCTAGTTTAAAGAAACTTTATTCTGGATTGGATCCAGATGATGCTACTTTGTGTAAGTAGTCGGCTGGTCTTTGAGTAGACCTGTTGTATTTTATGCTTACTACTAACCACATGTTTGAGTACCTTTGAGGTACATTAGAATAGGATCTTTATTGTATTTGATACATGGTAGACCTATTATTTTATTGTGCTATCTAGCTATTGTTTAATCCCGATATAAGCAATGTAATTTGCGGCTAGTACTACAAAAGCTAAGTGTATTGCGGCTAGTACTATTGAAGTAAGATGTATGTATGATAGTACTACAGAAGCAAAATGTGTTTTGCAGATAATATTACATACTGAGGGGTAGTGTAGCTTGGGAAGCTACCTACTAGGGTGCAAGGCTTGAGCCTACAGTCATTAGGTGTTAATAGTCAAGCCTTTACGAAAACCCTATATGTGTTTTATGATAAACCACATTCAAGATGAAGTTTTATGTCATTGAAGGCATGGCCATGAGTTCCAGTACCTAGGTATTGATGAGAAGATTGCCAATTTGTGACAAGCCTCTATCTGTGACAAAGTTTAAACAATTCTGAGATAAGCTTGGTATGGCAGAGAATGTCTCCCTCACTAAGAGGGAGTGTTGAGATTACAACATCAAGAGTCATTCTCCAGTCTTGTGAGTAATATCAAGACAGTAGACTTGTGACTAATATCAAGTCCCACAAATATCCTCATATGATTGAGGTGGTGATTTTGTAAATCTTGTGAGTAATATCAAGTTGATTCTTGTGAGTAATATCAAGATAGTAGACTTTTGATTAATATCAAGTTCTACAAATAACCTCATTTTGTGAGGTGGTGTACTTTACTATGTAAAGTTGATATACTATGGGATGTATGGCTAGTCATGGTCAACATGTGCTACAAGTATCCTTTAGGGATTAGTTTCCCTTAGAGTGATTTATTTTAGCATGTCACTATATGACCTGGGGTAATACATATGATCATAGGTTCAGAACAAATTTTATGAGTAATGATATCATATAGAATTGATGAAAACACATATGGACCATGTAGAGAAAATTAATTTGAGCACAGAGATGGAGAGAGAATTTGAATTGCCCATGTATGCCACCAAGAGAACTCAAATTGATGAGACATTGGTTGAGTCTTAGTGGTGATAAATAAGTCTCAATTAATTAAGGAATCAACTCCTTAATTTATGCAAGTGGTTGTTGAAGATGCCACTGAAGGAGAAGCACTAGTTACATTCAATTATGTTCAGTTACATTTAGTTATGTTCAATTAAATTCAGTTCTATTCATATATATTCAGTTCCATTTAGTTGCATGCAATTCCATTCAGTTGCATGCAGTTCCATTCAATTACATGCAATTCCATTTAGCTCATTTTAGTTCATTCAATTAACAACTTAGTTAGAGGCAATTAAGCTCAGTGAAGTAGTGTCGGCACATGTTTGAAGATGAGATAGTGTTCTCAATGTTAACAAGTTACTGAAGCATGCAAATATTCACTACCTTCCTTGTATGACCTAATTTTACTTGTTATTAAAGTGTTATGCACTTGGAAAGATCAACACAATGTTCCATTTGATATCCTCTCTCTGGTGCTCTTGGTGAAAGATATCTACTATTGTGCTGTAATCATTCTATGCTACTTATCAATCATACTCTAATATTGTTTCCTAGTTTTTTCATCCTCCGAATCAATGGAGGGTTTTCCTAGGGTATATCCTATGTTCTATGGTTTGATCTATGTCTTTGGATTATTGATGAGATTTATATGCACAGTTAATGTGGATTAAAGTTTTAAAGTTAAATTATCTCCATATTTTGCTCAATCACTAATAGTTTTACCCTTGCTTGGGCTCTTTGGAGAGATGTGTCCCTCTAGAGGAGGATTTTATGGGTTAATGAAAGTTGTTTTCTGGTAATTCTTTGGTGAAATTCTTTGCTAGGTGATGTTTTGATTTATTGGCTAAACATGAGCACAGGGAGGTCAATATTCTTATCTATTTTTTTGATTGATGGTGGATGATGCATGTTCAAGACTAAATGGTTTCCCTAGTGCTTCATTTTCTCATAGAATAGGCCATTTCCATCCTTATTGTCACCTTAGCTAGTTGAGGCACGTCTCCTTGTGAGGGTCCTCTAGGGTTTTACCTTAGTTTGATAGGCTATTTGTTTGACCTAGGATCTCTTCCTCTCTAGGTTAGCCATCCTCCCTAGATGCCTTAGGTTGGGTAGGGATTTTTCTAGTGTAGGATTTCCTTGGTTTTCACACCTTTCTTCTTGCACAAGCCTAGTCTAGGGTTAGTTTTTAGGTTATTTGTTAGGTTAGTTCATAGGTTTTAGGTTAGTTATTAGGTTAGGGATAGCTATTTTTCACACCAACGCTGCCCTAGCAGCCTGCTTCCACCTTCAATACCCTCTCTAAATCCTTCATTGATTGTCACTTCCTTCTCCAAACCCTTGTTGCCCTACTATTCTTGCACTAGCATCCTATTGCTACCCTTCTACCCCCTCGATGCCCTCTCCTAATCCTCTTCCCCTATCTCTATTCGCTTCTAAAATATCCTAAAACCATCACTGCTACCCTCTACCATCTTGAATGCTCCTCTTTGCACCCTCGGGTCTGCTTTAAGGGAATACCTAGGGTTTCTCCTTCCCTAGGTCTGTAGCTACTACATCAACCTACACCTTTTCAAGCTCCCCTTCTTTTCTCGGGCCTGGTGCTAGGGTTACAACAACCCTTCCCTTACCTCCTCCTGTTGACCCCTTCCTCACCCAAGTTGAGGCCTCTACCCATACCTTTAGGCTGCCCTTACAGTGGAAACCCTCCATTTTGTCCATGCGACTTGTCCTTGCGTCAACACCCACACACAATAAACTAAACAATGGTTAGGGTAATTATATGTTGTTTCTTTCATTTGAAACCAAAAGTGGACTGTTAACGTCCTTTATATTCACCCGCTCGGTCTGCACATCAAAATAATGTTAGTATTTCAATGTGTAATCTTAATTGTTTTTTATAAAGGATACTAATTGTTAAAGGACTGAATGCATACTATTGTATTCCTTTAATATGCATGTGAAGGTGATATTTTATACATAATAATTAGACATGGTGTCGTACATGATAATGATAATTATTACTATTGTCATTTGTCATGCCATTGCTGTCATAATATCTAATACATATTGTTGTACATGTATTCCAAACTATTATGGTAACTATCTATGACTGTATATTAGAGGATTGATGGTAATTTTAAGGAAATGACAACCTATTTTCATACTTGATATGGTAATATGTTGAATACATAAGCTACCAACACTCGTTTCATGACATTATTGCAGTAATTTGCTATTTGGTTGATGGTCCTCCATATTCATATGATGTTGTGTTAGTTGTTGTGAGACTTGGTCACTCTCTTATTGTACTTATACATTTCACACATACACATAGTGTTCTCTCTTAATTGGATCCATTAGGTACTGGTCACTAACAATCCTAGGATGATATATCTATATGAGTGTCTTTACATAGTCAAATAGGGCTCTCCCTTAGGAGGCTTAGGCTTCTAAAGCAGTTGGGAGAAGTTGAATAAGGTGACAATGGTCACTTCATCCTCACATGCTTACCATTAACGTGGACTGCCATTTCAATCGGTAACATGTAGAATTCTTAGAATCACCCCCTCCTTACCATCCACCTCACCTACATATTCCCTATCGAACAAGCAATAGGAAGCAACAATTAATCATAAATCGAGGGGGTGGGGGAGGGGTTACTGGAGAGGAAAGAGAGGGGATGATGAGGGGATTAGGTAGGGAGGAGGACGAATTTGGAATTCTCTTTTTATAATATGATTTTATTTTATTTTTAATTTTTCTTAACTATTTATTTTTTAATTTCATTTTTAAAACTTGAAAATTTTCTATAATTGTCTATAAAAATTGTATATATTTGTTTATTATTTTAAATAGTTTTAGATATATAGTATTTTTTAATTTTATTTTATATTTGTAGTTTTTCTTATATATTTTTATTGCTATTTTTTTTTTCAAATTGGTTTTTAAGTGAATTTATTTATTTATTTTTTCTAAATTTATATATATATATATGAGAATATTTGTGATGTCATTTTCCTGAGCCAAAGAGAAAGAAGTGATAATGATGATCATCTCTACAAAGTTGTTTGTGTTGAGTCCATTTCCTTGTTGGAAAGTGATGGTGAATCTTTTGAAATTGAGGTATCCCCTTGAACCATCGGGCCCTAGATTACCCCTTGAAGTGCCATAATATAATCAGTGTGGAATAGAGACATCAAAATAGGGAGGAGGATCAATCCTATGTTTTTTTACCTTCATGGATATGCCTTCCTCCATTGAGTATTTGAACCTATACACAATAGCAAGGGGGCGTGGACAAATATTGGAGAAATTACTTTGTTCCTTGTGATCCATAAAATCCATATAATTCAAAGAGGGAGAGTTGGGTAGTCTAAGTATTTATCATTTCCAAACCAATTGTTCCATGCTCCCAACAAGTTTGATCCTTCCTAATATAGGTTTTTCTTGAGTATTTTCACTGTGCACTAGACATATTTAGAGAATTTGCAGTGTAAAAAAATGTGAGAGACAGTCTCAACATTTTCCTTGCATAGGAGGAATATACTTGGCCCGATTTTCCCTTTCTTTTGAAAGTTGTCCCACGTCAAAATTTTGTTGTGAAGCATTAACCAAGAGAATTAATTTCCATATTCCTTTCCACCACCATTGTCCTTGTGCCTCTAGTGCTTCTCAAGTTAATTCTTTGTAGCGCAAATTTACCTTGTATTATTCACCTCCTACTACATTTTTTGTCCAAACAACTGAGTCAGGATCTTTAATAAAAGAGATAAATTCATGTTGTACTTGTCAAAAATGTTGGTCAATACTTTAAGATTCTTTGAGTTTAAGAAAAAGACCATCTCTCTAGTTAAAATATATCCTTGACCCATTCCAATAATCAGATATAGACCTAGTATGATATTGTACCATCGCTAGGATTCCATGCCATTTCATTGCATATGATATGATAGCATTGTGTCAAAGTTCTCCAGAAGAGTGAGCCCCTACTTGGGTTGATGGACCATTCTGAATCCAATTTAATATAGAGTGAGGTGCCATATATTTTTGTTTAACACATTCCTACCACAAACCATTTATTTTATTAATTCCTCAACCACTTCTACCATGGATTTGAAAAAAAGATGGATATTTGTAATCCCTCTATATGGCCCGAACTATGCACCGAAGGCATGGTACATTAAAATTGGAAGATGTTTAAACAAAAGTTCCAACTAAGTCCTTCCAATTCCAACGTATGCATCAAAAGAATTGATAATGATATCATCATACTAGTCATTTATGTAGATGAAATCATCACCATAGGTAGTGAACCAAGTACGATTGAACAAATAAAATCCAATATGAGTAACACTTTCGACATGGTTTCTCTAGGATTCTTACATTTCTATCTCTATGTAAAAGTTTGGCAAACAAGTAGTTGCATTTTTATCTCACAAACAAAATATATCAAGTTGGATTAACGAGTTTAGAATGACAAATTGCAAGATCTCATCTACACTTATGGAGAAAGAACTTAAAATTTCAACTATGATCAACTCTAAGGCAATTAATGAATCAATTTACAAACAACTCATGGGAATTATGAAAGATATTACATCCACTATGCCTGATTTGAATCATGTTGTGAACTTCATTTCTAGACTCATGACAACACCAAAATCAAAGCATTGGATTGCAACAAAGAGGGCGTTGAGATATGCAAATGGGACATTTGACTTTGGCATTATATGCAACAAAACCAAAGTCCTAAGTTTCGTGGATATACAGATTTAGATTGGGTAAGTTGTGTGGATGCTAGGAAATCAACTTTGGATATGTATTCAACCTTGGTACAAGTGCAATCACATTGAAAACAACAAACAACGAGCAATAACCCTTTCACTGATAAAAGCATAATATTGAGCAATGAAAGGAGCATAAGAGGTAGTTTAACTTAGGAAGATGCTTTTAAAAATGAAGATGCAATAGACAAAACCCACGGCCTTACTGTACAACAATCACGTGGTGCTTAAACTAACCAAGAATACAATCTTCCAGTAGCATACCAAGCATGTTGATATACATTTCCACTTCAACATATAACTTACAGAAGATGGAACCATTGAGTTGCAATATTGTCCCAAATAGGACAAAACTGTAGACATTTTCACTAAGTCTTTGACTCCCAAATAGCATATCAAATTCCAAGATGAAAATGGTATAGTTAGTAGATTGACCATTAAGAAAAGGTGCTAGATCAAAACTTTAACTACAATGGTCAATTAGATATTAGAGATAGGCATTAATAAAGCCACCTCATACTTTATGTTATTCTTTGTTTTCGTCTTTTATTTCACTTTATTATGTTTCTCTATCTATATCCAACATTCATCACATGGATTTGACTCAACCTCATTGTAAATCGTATAAGAAAGTTGTTTCTTTCTCATCTATTCAATATAATTCAAATAACTCTTCTAAGTTAGTCTCTGTTTCTGTGTTGAATTTCCATAATAATATAGAGGTAAATATTGTAGTTTAGGTAGTCATTTGAAAAGCTGTAAAAAAACTTCACATAATATTTTTTAAGGGTGATTGCTTGATTCTCACCAAAACATATGTTTAGATATAGTTGTTGAACTACCAAAAAAACACCATTTTTCAACAATGCCTTTTCTTTAGTGACAACAGTGACAACTATGTTGAAAAAAAATGTTAATTTTTCTTTTAGAAATGAAACACAATGATCCATAACAATGTAAAATGTAGTAGTGAGCTCCCAATACTTCGACATAACAACATTTGTTTTTAATTGACACATTATATGATAAAACCATCAATATATTGGATAAAAAAAATCAATTGCCCAAAACATTCACCAACATAATGAGACTGTTTTTACAAACATAACCCCGCCCCATTATCCTAGATACCATGGTGTGAAGGAACTAAATAAAAAAAATGCAAGTGTAACTTGGATGAACCTATTAATAACTCTGAAAAATGTTTTCAAACTTTTGACAACTACAAAAACTCGTCCTTGAACAAGCATGGATTTAATGGCTTCTAGAATTGTTTTTTCATCACTAGACCTCACATTAATGAGAATGCAACTACAAATATATTTATAAATATTGAAATAAGTCATGAAATGAATTAACCTCCACCAATGTAGGTACAACATGAACCAATCATATCTCATGTTTGAGAAAAAAATTCTTGACCTCCACTAACACTGTCAGTGCAAATAATGTTATTACAACTCCATTAATAATTGCTCCAAGAACACACCTTAGTGGAGGTAATTTCACCATTACGATCAAGATTACCAATCAACCCCAAACTAGAAATAAGGTATTGTTGTGGGCTTCTTTCAATTTATAGAAACATTAGAACATAAATCATCTTGCATATTGAGTGTTGTCTTTAGTAAGAACTCAAATGGCTTTTATTGATGAAAACAACTGATCGATAACTATACTGGTTTTGATTGAAGTATCCCAATGATCCATTTCCATATTGCATTTGAATAAGGTAGACCAATAATCCATTACTACATCTAAAGAATGTCAAACACCCATTACCATTTTGACTCTGCGCATAGAAGACCTATGATCCATTACTACATTTTACAAGGTGCTTGGTAAAGATAAGCATACATTGTGCAAGGTTATTTAAGTTCTAACAACTCTAAATTGAAAGATGTGCATGACATGATCGTGTTGCCAAAATAAACAAAGAAACTTTGTTTCTTACAGAAATAATCAGCGTAGATAAGCCAGGTTGCAACAATCCATGAATAATCAATATATGTTTTTGATAAGATAAGAGATGATATTACAATGAGAATGTTTTCTTGTATAAATACCCAGGTTGGGTGCCCTTTTGTAAAGAGGCATAACCTTTCATCAAGGTGTCTCTTCATTACGTATTTAGTTTATTTAATTATTAATGTTTATTTATTTATTTATATATTTTGTTCATTACATTCCCTTCCCCTTAAGGGAAGCTTTGTCCTCAAAGCTTTATTGAAGACAAGGCTTACGTCTGATTTCTTGCTTTTGATGTCAAATTTTTATCCTTTATTTTACTACCTGCAACACTTGACGAAATGAGATGATACGAGTTGCGAATTCCAAGGAAAAAATGTCACATCCTCTGTGATGTGGTCCATCCAAGATCTATTTTTATCAGAGGTGATTGTTGATCATCTTGTTGGATAAACCGTCTCGTTTTCTGCTCATGTTGTAGATTTTGTGTTATTTCACTTCTAAATTTATAACCCCTTTGTTTATGTTCATTTTGACCCTGTCATTGGTCAAAATGCTTTTTGTAGTTTGGATGTCGGTAATGAGTTTTTGTTACTTGTTTTTCTGCTAGATTGAATTCCTTTTGAACTGTGATGGGAACCGAATTTTTATTCGCTTCTTTTTCCTCAACTGTAATTAGTTTTTCGGATAGTCTGGATGCTTCCTTCTGGATTTGAACTAATTTGTTCTCTAATAAATTATTATTATTCTTAATCTCCTCAAACCTTTCGTCTTGCAACTGTTTGTCTTTTTTTTTAATTCTCGATTTGTTCTTCTAGTTCTTGATTAACCTTCTTCATGGCGGAATTTTCTTCGCACTTTCTCAATAATTTTTGTTGGAGAGATTGAATCTTCTCTTCTAAATTTTGACTGCATTGAACTTTATCTTTTTCCTTCTTGATTTGCTAAGTAATTTTTTATTATGATCTCTTAAATGAGAGATCTCTTCTTCTTTACTTGCAATAACCTTATCGAAATCGTTGTGTATCGTTTGTATTGATTTCTCATCTCCTTGCGACACCAACGTTGATATTCTTTTAAAGTCTTTAGATGACTTGACTTCTGATTCCGACTTCATGTTAATGTCCTGCAATGTGATTTTCTTCTTTTTGTAGGGAAGTGTCATAAACTTATTTTCAATATTTAAGATAAAGTTCCCAATGTTTCTAACCACAGTAATCCCAAGAATAGGTCACTGTCACTACTCCATAAGGATCTATCTATAAATTGTGAGATGTCGGTATAATCTCCAATGTTACATTGTAAATCCCTTATTGCATATTCTTTTTTATTCCAAAAGTCTAAACTTTCACCTATATTTGAATCTGGAATCACTAACCCTTTAGCAAATTCATCGCTAATACAATTATTGTGTTCTCTAGGAGCAATAAAAATAGTAACCTCTTTCCCTCTAATTGTTCCTTTCATTTGGAATTATACCGAAACATAAGTTTTTAAAGTGCTTGGAAATCTTCCTTGTTTTTCTCCATAAGACTCCATTTGATTTCTTTGATATTTTCGCCCAAATTCTAGTAACAAATAATAGTCTTCATTTGTTTTTTGTACTTCAAAACTTCCTTATAAAACATCATTGAATACTAAATTCCAGTTTACTCTCTCTCTCTCTCTCTTTTAATAATTATTTTTTTTATTAAATAAAATAATTGCTTCTTGATTTAAACTCCTTTAATTACTTTTTAATAAAAATACGGTGATTCCTCGACGAGTTTCCACCTTTTCTCTAGGAGTTGGGACCGATAATTGGTTGTTTACGCTGCCATTTAGAAGATGTCAATTCTCCACGTCACAACGATAGTACCCACAACTTCAACAATCAGTCAATGCTTTCCAAGGGATAATGACACTCAATTTTCTGGTGATTTCGATCATCGTTCTCTTCGCATCTACTATTACAGAGGCATAATTCCTTATGTTTACTTCCTCACCAAAATGGTCTATGAATTGAGAATTTTTTTTTCTTCGAGTTGTAAAAAAATCTAATCGATCAATTTGCAAGTAGTAGAAAATTTTGATAAACTTCAGTGTTAGGTAGTGAACTTCACTTTTGCAGCAGAAAGATTATCTTCACAAAATTTTTAAAAAATGGCCAAAGGCCTAGTTATGGTCAAAGACCCTGTTGAATTAGAAAAACTATGAAATTTGGGGTGGCCAAAGGCTAGGTTAGACAAGATATGAAAGCTATGGCCAAGGGCCGAATCAGACAAAGCTTTGATACCACTGAAACAAAGAAACTTTGTTTCTTACAGAAATAACCAACGAAGATAAGCTAGGTTGCAATAATCCATGAATAATAAAATATATGTTTTTGATAAGAAGAGATGATATTACAATGAGAATATGTTCGCTTGTGTAAATACCCATGTTGGGTGCCCTTTCGTAAAGAGGCATAACCTTTCATCAATGTGTCTCTTCATTAAGTATTTAGTTGATTTAATTATTAATATTTATTAATGTTTATTTATTTATTATGTATTTTGTTCATTACACCAATGTGCGATTGATTTCGAAGCTTGATGCTAAGAGTGAAATTACCTTCATGATTGTGTGCTCTCTTGGAGCAATTATTGTTGCAGGGAATAATTAAAGAATAGCCTAGAAACATCAAAGATGTAAATTTCCATTTGTTTCCCTAAAAATCAAGTTGTATGATTCATCAAAAACTTCATCTACAATAACTTACATGAATGCTAGTGTTGGAGTTTTTCTCATAACCCTATATTATTTGTAGATATGCTTGCAATCATTAAGAGGATCTATTGTCCTATTTTGTGTGAAGGTGTGGCATTTCAATTATGTTAGTCAAGTTTTTGAAAGCCAACCTTGGCATGACAAGATGATGTTCACCTCTTTACACTAGAGATTAATAGTTTGAGTGCCAAAATCTCCACTACTATCATAGGAATTTCTTTGAGTGCCCAAAGTTCCCATGCTCTTACTGGGTTTAATAGCACTATGGAGAGGCAAGCACATGCAAGGCATTTATAGGGTTTCTTGAACCTAACCCACTCTTGGCATTCTTAGCTTCAATAACTAACACATTTGCCCCATTGGTAGGTAAGAGTTTGAAATAACAACCGTTGAGAACTAGTGAAGGTAAGGTAGAGCCAAGTTTTCTAATGTAGTGATCTTGATTATAGGTGGCAGAATGATGGCTAGAGTTGCCATCCATTATGGTACCCTCTAACAACAAAAACGATCATTGACACATTTGGTTCATGATTGTTGGGTGAATACAAGTAACAAAAATAAACATGTAATAATAGTATATTACTATCATTATTATTATCAATATTAATATTCATAATTAAATAATAACCAAAGATCATAACCCTTCATGCTAGTGACTAGTCAATTTTTTTCTATGTTGTGGTTCACAAACCCCCCAGCGAGGATGCTACGTCCACAGAAAGAAATCACAACGAGCCCACCAGAAGGGACCTCACCTCGTTCGCTCTGATTACAGAGCTAACCCGATAGGGACATCAATTGAGGCCCTTATATATCAAAATATATCCACTCGAGGATTTGACCCTGAGACCTTCTGCTCACAACTTACAACACTTAACCACTTGAGCTAGCCCACGGGCTTAGTGACTAGTCAATATGTATACATATAATGTCAATATTGGTTGTAATCATCATTCAATAATTTTTATTCAATGTATGCATTTTATTCATTACAAGCCTGTTAATATCGTAATAGCAACAATTGTAATATTTTTCATGTGATGTCACAAGTAATAGAAACTGTTGTATTGCTATTTTCTTTCATTGAAATTTTAGAAAAAATGAGAATTTCATTATTTAAGATTACATTTAGGAGAGCAAATTCAACAATAGATTCCATGTAATGTCCTGACAGTAAGCCCCGAGCATGTGTAGTGTAGTTATTTAATTATTAGTGGCATTAGGTGCCTGGAATATGGACTATGGGTATTATTATTATTATTATTATTATTATTTTCCAAGGTGTTATTATTATTATACTTAATTATAACTAAATAATGACTCAACATGGACAACGTTGTTGCTAGGGGGGTTTTGGGATTCCACATGTGAAGAGGTTGGGGTTAGGAGTTGTGGCTCCCTAACAGTACTCTAGTCTTCATAATTTAGATGTTATTGGACCATGGTGGTCATATTATGTCTGTTGAAGATCATTTTACTTCAAAAGATATTCTTGTTGTATTTTTGATGTATTATTATTATGCTTCCTTTAGGGGATATTATTATTGTAATTGACCATGTAAAGAACCTTGATAGAACCAATGTAAACCCCTCTTGCAAAGTCGACTCAAAAGAATCCAAAAGCGACATTAAATGATGTTTATTCAATGTCCCCTTAGAGCAGTTGACCTAATTAAGTTGAGAAGACGACTCCATAAGGAAATGTCACTCAAGTGACAAGTATACATAGAGAGGGAACACTTTTCACTTGGACACATCAAGCACTCAAGCATATTCTCTAGAGAGAGAAGAACACGTTTGTTAGAGGAAGAGTAGGTGCATTATGAAGACATCTTATTCTTGGGGTTTCTATATTATTCCATTCTCGGGATCTTTGTGTGAAAGTTCCTTTAGCTCTTGGATAGTACTAGAAGACATTGTACTTACTAATGAATCTATAATGAAGAAGTTTTTTGGGTTTTTTTCCCCTTGTAGGGTTTCCAAGGGGGGAAATCTTTGTGTACTTTTTTTGTTGTTGTGCTTTTCTTTCTTTTAATGATCCTATTACATATGGTTATTGTGATATAATGCAATTTTTTTGGAGATCTAATATAACCATCATTGAAGTATAAAATTCTAACATGGTATCAGAACCATGCTGAAAGAATTCATTGCAACAATCGTAGCAGTTACAACATATGCAACTACCAGAGATTAGGGCTCCATGCTTCTAGCCTTTCCATCCAAAGATCAAGCCTGGCCTTTGCATCATTGATAACACCATAGAAGGGCACATCTTTATGTGGAAGAAAATTCCAGTTTTGTGGAGTCCTAGTTTTGACCTAAAAATACCAGTGTCAAGAACTAGGGCTCCATGTTTTAAGACTTTCTATCCACAAATAGGATTTGACCCAAGCATTCTCGAAATCGCTATAGGATGGTGCATACTTCTATGGAGGCAGAATTCAGATCCAAGAATTTTCATTTTTTACCTTACCACTACTGCTCAGGAAAAACTAGGGTATCAAATTTTTGGCAGCTCTCCCCACAGATCCAAAAGAAGAATACCTTTGCTCAACTCACCTTGGGTTGGCACATCTTTTCCTTAGAGCATAATTTCAAGATTCACTAGTTGAAAAATTAGGGCTTCTCTGACAAACCCTAGGTCAACAAATGTCAAAAGGACCTTGCAACTAGTACTTGACTTGGGCATCTCAATTGGTAAGTTCTACAATCTTTGTTTCCATTTGAGGTTCTCATACTACTAATATTGTCAAGATGTGAAACAATACCCAGCTTGAAGGGGTTGGTAACTTTCGGGCATGGAAGTATAGAGTGTTTCTCATTCTAGAAGAGAATGACTTGGGAAATTATGTTAAGGAAGAAGTTTCAGAGCCAAAGGGAGAGGAAGATAAAGCAAGACATAAGAAGAACATGGTTAAGGCTAAACGGATCATTGTTAATTGCATCAAAGCTCACTTGATCCCTCGTGTTCTTCCTTAAAGACTCCCAAGGAAATGTTCAATGCAATAACCAAGTTATATGAAAGAAAGAACATCAACTGAAAGATGATACTAACTCAATTCAAGAATGCGAAGATTCAAATTTCAGAGACCATCGAATCCCACTTCACAAGGGTCTCTCAGATCAAAGAACAACTTGAAGTTATTGGAGATCAAATTGAAGAAGCAGAACTGGTAATGACAACATTAAATGGTTTCCCAAGGTATTGGGAATCATTTATCCAGATAATATATTCTAGAAGAAGGCTAACCAAGTTCAACAAATTATGGGAAGGGTGCACCCACGAAGAATCTAGATTGGAAGCAAGAGAAGAAAAGATGGGTGAAGATGATGACCAAGCTTTAGCAACATATATGAAGAAAGAGAAGTTTAAGAAGGAAGAGCATTCTCACAAGAAACCAAAGAGGTATCATAAGTTTCACAGGTCTCAAAAAGATTACTCAACAATTAGATGTTACTTTTATCAAAAAATGGGACACATGGCAAGAAACTGTCCCAATGTAGAAGAGATTGGATCAAGAAAGGAAAGAATAAGAGGTATCATGCTCATACTGCAGAAGCATATGAACCTATGCAGAAGAAAGCAAGAGAAGATTATACAAGTGAAGAATATGTGGTGACATCCACTTTTACAAGTACTAGCACTCATGGAAGCAATGTTTGGCTTGTTCATAGTGGTGGTTCCAAGCACATGATAGGTTTCAAGAACTCTCTCACCAACTTGGAAGAAGAGGACTCACGTCACTAGGTGAAACTTGAAGATGACTACCAATATCCCATAAAAGGAGTAGGAGAAGCATCCTATAAGCTAGACTCAAGAAAACTTACCAAGATGAAAGTTGTTCTCCATGTACTAAGACTGAAGAAGAATCTCCTTTCCATATCAGCCTTAGATGCAAAAGGATTATGAGTTTCTTTTGTTGATGGCCAATACATGGCCAAGTGGAAGGACTATTGATGATGTAGCTGTAATTAGAAAACAAGTGACACTCATATCCAACACTAATACACAGTACCAAGTGAACTATGAATACTTTCTCACTTAGCATTGCCGATCAAGAGCAAGATGGGCATGGGTCTTCAGAATTAGACGATGGAGTAGAGTACAGTTCCAAAGACTTCAACTATTTCTTCAAGGAGGGAGAAATCAAGAGGGAGTCAACCAAACAATCAAAGATAAGTATTTGAATTGTCCTTTGAATCTCTAAGTGTTTAAACGATATTGTTCATAACAATTGTATGCATATTTAAAAAGTGTATTATGTGTGTTATGGTGAGTGCAGTGATGAATAGTATACTCTTAATGTGCATGTGATGGGTAAGTAGCCTATGGTGTTGCACAACATTCCATGGGCCATTGTTGCTTGTCTAGAATGAAACCTCTTTGCTGACATGTTGCGAGTAGTGCACGTTCTTAATATTATGTCCTAGTAGAGATGGAAGGAATCTAGAAAGTTATTGTGTATACGGAATATGGATGAGTGTTGTGCTGAAGCATTAGCTAAAATGGTTGCATAACTATGTGATTTATGCATTGTCATTGAAATCTCAATATGTTGACTTGTAGGAAACATTGTAAGCTATGACCTACAAGGAAAGGATGATAATACTTGTTTCCAAGAACAAGTGATGACTATTCAGAAGTAACCTTTAAGAATATTTACAAATTGAAGAATACTACAGAAGTACAAAGCAAGATTTGTGGTTCTCGACTTCTCCCAGAAAGAAGGAATTAACTATGAAGAGATACACTTCGATTAGAACTATACTTGCGATAACTGCAGCAATGAAGAGGAAGGTACACTAAATGGACGCAAAGACAACTTTCCAGAATGTGTAGTAGAAGAAGAAGTGTACATGGAGCAAGCACTGGGATTCGAGAGAACGTAAGGAAACACATGTGTGCAGATTGAAGACGACTTTCTACGAGCACCCAAAGCATAGTACGCTGTGACATATAGTTACATGACGAGCTTGGGAATCACCAAGAGTGACATGGATTTCAGCCTTTGCTATGCTACAGAGGACAAGAAACTCATAGATGAGTGTAAGAGAGAACCTGCAACAGAGTTCGAGATGGAGGATCTTGGTATCCAGCAGACCTTTGATAGGAGATGACATAGATGGATACATAGAAGATCAACAACGTAAAAGGCTACCAGTCACTTCAGTGCAGGATGTCCAAATGCAAAGGGAGCAAGAAAGTTCCACTTCAAAAAGAGTAACTAGCACATATTGCAAAAGCAAATTGAAAGACATTATCACTTAGCCTCTATCCATGCCAAGGGTTGCTTTCTTCAGTATGGCAGGGATATGCTTAGAGTGATACTAGATGCCTCCCCTCACTGAGAGGAAGTAGATATCAAAATTTGAGAATCTTGGCATGATTCTTGGGATTAGATGTGTAGTAGAGACGAGATGAGATTTTCTTTACACAAGGAAAACATGTTGTGAAGATCTTGAAGAGGTTCAGGATGTTGGATTGTAAGGCTATGAATACACTAATGGAATCTAACTTGTAGTTGTTGTGTGATACTACTTCAAAGACAATTGATGCCATAGTGTACACGCATATGATTGGTTTGTTGATGTATTAGAAGAACACAAGGCCAAATATATGCTTTGCAATGAACACTTGAGTCAATACATGGTGGAGCTGAGATAAGTTCACCTGATTGGGACAAAGCATGTGTTGAGGTACCTAAAGGGTATGATTGATTATGGGCTCAAATATGTGAGAGAAAAAAGATTAACCTGCATGGTTATGTTGATTCATCTTGGGGCGGTAGTGTCACAAACATGAAGAGTACTTTAGGATGTTGCTTCAGTTTGGGATCAAGAATCATCTCCTCGTTCAGCAAGAAACAGACCAATGTGGCACTCAGTACAATTGAAGCAGAGTACATTGCAACTTGTTCAGCTAACAGTGAGGCATTGTGGCTTCGGGAGTTACTTACATGATTGTTTAATCTCGAGTAAGAGGCGACTTGTATTTTTTGCGACAACCAGAGTCGTGTGAAGTTGTCCAAGAACCCAATGTTTCATGACAAGTCAAAGCACATTGAGATCAGGTACCACTATATCAAGGATATGGTACAAAGAGGAGTAGTGAAGCTACAGTATGTCGCGACAGACAAGCAGATAGCCAATGTGTTGACCAAGCCTCTGTCAAGAGTGAAGTTTAATTACGTCAGAAACAAGCTTGGAGTTGTCTAGATCGATGTTCCTCGAAAGAGGGCATAGTGAGCAACATAGCACATGTGAGATTCAGGTAGTCACCTAGTGATGTAATTTGTGCTCCTGGGCAGGTCTCCACTTGATGTGATGTAGTAGCGAGTAGTCACTTTAGGTGACGTGTGCTCCTAAGCTACTCTCATGATACGATTTGGACACAATGCAATAACGTAGGTGGTCGCTTTGGCGACATAATGTGTACTCCTAGGTTATTCCCACTTGATGGCTTACTCGCACAGACCTGCTAGTGGAGTATAGATTCGAGAGATGTCAGAAGTCAATGGTCTGAGAATAGAGTTGCAGTGGCAGCAATGATGATGATCGTGTTAGAATAATACCTTCCTTGTTAAGAGGGAGTGTTGAAGATTATGTAACTTCAGAAGATATTCCTTTTGTATTCTTGATGTATTATTATTGTACTCCCTTCAGAGGATATTATTATTGTAATTGATCATGTAAAGAACCATGAAAGAATCAATGTAAACCCCACTTGCAAAGTCGGATCAAAAGAATCCAAAAGCGACATTAAATTATGTTTATTTAATGTCCCCTTAGAGAAGTCGACCCAATGAAGTTGAGAAGTCAGCCCCATAAGGAATGTTAATCAAGTGACAAGTATAAATAGAGAGGGCGCACCTCTCATTTGGACACATTAAGCATTTAAGCATATTTGCTAGAGAGACAAGAATAACAAGTTCAATAGAGGAGGAATAGTAGCTGCATTATGAAGACATCTTATTCTTGCGGTTTCCATCTTATCCTATTCTCGAGATATGTGTGAAAGAGCCTTTAGCTCTTGGACTGTACTAGAAGACATTGTACTTACTGATGAATCTATACTAAAGAAGTTTGTTGGGTTTTCTTCCCTTGTAGGGTTTCCCAAGGGAGAAATCTTTGCGTGCTTTTGTTTTGTTGTGCTTATTTTTCTTTCAGTGATTCTATAAAATTCTAACATAACCAAGGTTTTGCATGCACGCATGCACCCTAGTAACTTCAACAAATTAGAGTAATTGTAAGTCAGTTAGTCTGTTTGGTGATTGAAATTTGTCCTCACTTAATTAGTATCTAGAGTCAATGATCTTCAGTTAATATGATGAATTCATGTCATCCTCAATTAAATTGGCATCTTTGGGTCCATTCGAGTTATCTTGAAATAATGGGAGTGAATTTGAGAAAATTCGAGTTAGTTGTGAAATTCGAGTCATCGTCATGCAAGAGTAATTCATGGGTAATTAGGAGTCAATTAAGGTAGATTGGAGCTAACTATGATGAGTTTGAGTGAGACAAGGATTGGGAGTGTCTTTGTCTGTGTTTAGAGTTAGTCACAGTGGATTCTAGTTACTTTGTTGAGAACTTGAATGGGCCAATCAGTTGTTTCGAGGAGCACTCCATTATTGAGAGTTGTTTCTTAGTGGTCTCTAGTCAATCTCCTGGATTCGTATCGCTCTAGAGGCTAGGAATTCATGGATTGTTGAATCTGTTGGCCAATGCAAAAGGTTGCTCTGACAAGAATTGCAAATGCCAAAGAGGGATTTAGCATAGGATTTGCACACAATTGCACTAGTTTTTCTTGCAAGTTAATGAAGATTCTTGTAAGGAGGATTTAGTGAGTATGTGAGAGTTATTCTCCATTGAATTCGAATGGTCTAGTAGGGATTCAAATGGTTATTTTGCTCCTAGAAGGTCAAGAAGTGTTGTGACAAGGTGAACAGAGGAACTTCACCGTGACATTGTCTAACAGGAGAGGGGGATAATCACATGCAAAAAAACCCATTGTTGCACTTGTACATCAGGAGAGTGAGTTAATCTATTACGAGTAGAGAGGGGGTGCAATCCTATTAAGAAGACCACATTGGCCATAGCTTGTCTTTCGAGAGAAGGGGCACAATCCCGAGAAAGAAAGCGTAAGTGATTCTAAACTTGTCTGACAATAGAGGGGGTATAATCCTATACAATAGAGTTTGACTGTGGTAAGTAAATCTCTAGGAGTGGGGGTGTAATCCTATGAAGGAGACCACATTGGCCACAACTTGTCTTTTGGGAAAGGGGGTAGAATCTGGAGAAAGAAAGCTTACTGATCCTAAAGTTATCTTTTGGGAGAGGGGGTATAATCCTGAGAAAGAGAGCTCAATGATCGTGTTTGTCTTGAAGGAGTGAACTTCTGAGTTTTTGAGAATTATCCCAAGGGTAACCTACACGTGGTTTTGAGTGCCTGATGCCAGTTGCGCCCTTATAAAAGATAAGTACTTGTACTATTTATTTACTCTATATATGATGTTGTACATGTGCCCAAGGACCTTGATAGATCTCTATCATTACAGGTTTTTGCATTGTATATATGCTCATAACAAATGCTTAACCCTATGTTGGTAAATTGGCACCTCATAGAAGACGTATGTTAATATGTTAGACTAGTGGTTAGTAGCTAGTTTATTTATGATATTTATCAGTATTAAGAAATCTGATTTCATGACGGTCCATATGGTCATATATGGTTGTTCTGGATCAAATCATCCCTGAGGTTATGGCTGTTATTTAATGAAGAAAAATATGATCTAAAAGTAGTGTCATAAACCTATTATTTGTAGTAGAGTAGATTGTTGATTTGATCTATGTTTTAAGAGGATATTTGCTTATAGATCATGAACAATTATGGGTCTAGTATTGGGATAGTCTATATGACTGTATATGCATGTACCATATCAAGTCCCACATGGGTTTATAGACTGATAATTTCATGTATTAAATCGGATATGCATTAATGTGTAAATATGTTCTAGGGAAAGATAGCAAGGTTGACTTAATTGTGATTTTAAAAACTAGTCTTTTGTGGAATTATGTTAATGGACCAAACTAATCTTTAGGCTATACCATATGGCCATGTATGGCTGTACTGGATTAAATCCGAGATGGAATTGGAAGTCCGAAATAATTATTATAGATTTGCTATGAATATGTGATTAAATTAAGCCTCCTTAAAATGGTTAAATGCCAAATGTTTATTGTTGTAAAAAGGGTCATGGGAAAAAATGTAGATTTAATTTATTTAGTTGATTAGAGGGCTACATGCAATTGCCGATAGGTGTAATAACAGTTGGTCATCATGTGAAGAGGTTCTTGTTTGAGTGTATCCATGTGTCATTACACTGCATTGCATGTAGAATAGGGATCTAGGGATCTAGGTCGTATTGGAAGGGCAGCCTTCCTTAATGGTTGAATGTTTTAGAAGTTTTAAATTGTTTGGCATGTTAGCCTAACCTTATAGAGTATTATCCCATTGTGCTTAACTTAGATTCAACCTTCTCATCAATATCCTTTTGAGTGGTTTTGAAATGCAGTGCCTAGGGCCTCACTTAATTCACAACAACCAAACAATGCAATAACAAAATTCACGGAAAATGGTTAATTACCATAGATTCTTGGATACGAAAAGGGTGACTAGATTGGGCCACACTACCCCTCGTATTTTAGTAATCAGACATGCTTGTGGATCAACCTTCATAAATTCAGTCCAGCGAACAACTATTGAGTGCTTCGTGTGTTGCATTTTGTTGCTACTTGATATAAGGCCCTAAAATTAGTCTAAACAAGAACACATGGAAAACACGCCTAAGATTACATTATTTAAGAATACTTTTAAGATAGCAAAGTCAACAATAAGTTTAGGAGTTTTTAATAAAATCCACCAGCCTTCAATGGGAGATCAATAGCTTTTCAAGTAGCTTTGAAGTATATGCAATCTTTAGGGCCTTTCTTTTCAAAGCAACCTAATAATGCAAAAAAAACAAGATTCATGGGAAACCAAGAAAGAAAAGTTGACTAATCACCATGGACTTTTGGAATAATGCATAGCTAACTAGCTTGTACCACACCACCCTCTTATATTAGGAATCATACAAGCTTGTGGGTCAAAGTTGGACAAATTCAGTTCAACTAATAGCATAATGGGGGCCTGCAGACTGGTGCATTTTATTGCATCTTGATACAAGGCCCTAAAATTAGGCTAACCTAGAACGCATGGAAAGCACACAACCTAGTAATAACAAAAGAGAACTCCCATAAGAATGGAGTTTTACTAGGTGGCACATTAACATGACATGTTTGGCTTGTTACAATAAATATTGAGCAGAGTATTTACATTTGCCAATTTTAAAAAAATACTAGAAATGCAACATCAATATGTTTTCAGCCCTATATCTAAATGTATAACCCAGCAACACTATATATCTAAAGAAATAAAACCCAATAACTCCATCCAGATAAATTTGAATGTAGGCCGTCAAAGAAATCAACAATCTAAACAAGTACTTTTAGCTTAGGCCACATTATAAAATATATCAATGGCATTTTTAAATTGAATCAGCTATTCATCCCCCGAAAGTAGATTACTGAAAACAATCGTCGAAGACAATTAACATGAAGCATTGAGGATAAGATCAAGCATATATATTGACATGTAAAATTTACATGCAAACAAGACTTGTTCTTGCCAAGTCTGATGTATATTTTTCGTTCAATGAATACAAGAATTTTCTTGTATTGCGCTATAGTTAAAAAACTATTCAGGTAAATAAAAACAAGGAAACTAATGTTACAATAATATTAACGATGGAAACTTAGAAATGTTACCAAGAGAGCTATGTCACGGAAAAGCGATGCTGTTTCCAAAATAGCCACATAAATAACCGCAATAATTATATGAGCAATGAAAATTATTAATCTCCTCTTTCCACAGTACAAACAAACTTGAGCTGCCATTTCCATCCATCCCCTTTGGAAAGTGCACTTTATGTGATTACAAAAAATATTGATAGAATAACCAAAGAACACTCAAGATCAATACCACGTTGTGAAAGTTTGCTTATGGTCCATATCCCAAAAGAATTCTTGATTTCAAGGAATGAACCAACCTGTGCAGAACCTTCAGGCTATGACCTGCTCTATCCTGCAAAACAAAAAATGGTGCTAAAATAATCACTTTCTGAGATCTTTAAATATGGCCTTCAATAAAGATGCCAATATTTATAAAAACAATATTGGCACGAGCTCCAGTTGACATATGGCCCTCCCATAAGTTAATGCCCCTTTTGTGCTATTTAATCCGCACCATACTCAATTTGGAAAGCAAACATAAAATTCATTGAGAAAAATGTTGCCAGACAATGATTAAATGAACATAGAATTGAAATTTGGTTTTCCCTTTAAACTCTTTATTATTAATGCTATATGAGGGTGTAAGTACTATTGTGAGATTTGATAAGCTTTTTATTTTGGTGTATTTGTTTATAACGCTCAATTGCATTCCAAAAGAGTTGTTGGCTCTAAGCAGCATATTTTACCAACTTAAGGTAAAATGAAGAAACTAAAGGAAAAACACACTATCCAAATACAGATCGAGAAAGGATAAAAAAACCAAAGATAACATCCATCATGGAGATATGCCCTACAATGTTTGGAGTTAAAACTGAAAGAACATCAAAAACTTGCAAATTATTGCTACAACACAACCCACTAAAGGAACCCCCACACTTTTGCTTAAGATTACATATTTCGCAACTGGAGAGACAAATTCAGCTAGCACTAGACCAAACATCTAATTGGTATAGAACCATAATCCAGGTGCTATCTACGTCACTTCAAACAGTATTTCTATTAAGGAACAAGAACTGATGCGTTGAAAATAAGTGAAAGACATCACAGAAAAAGCACTAAGAAGAAAACATGAACTCAAATCCACTTACCTCGTTCAAAACTTCAAGTCTTTCCAAAATAGGTAGTATTTTTTCATTTAATAACATCATATCCTCCCTTGATCCAAAAACTGTCTCCTTCTCTAAAAGCCTCGTCATGCCTTGCCTCAAATGATCAGGTACTTGTAACCTATATACACAACTTTATGTTAACTTAACATCCACAAATAAAGAATCTAAAACTAATAACATTTAACTCTTGATAAAATGAATACAAAAGGAAAAATAATACCCATTTATAGAACAAATATTAAAAATGGCAAGCATTACCTGCTTTCAAAATGAATATAGAAAAGATTTAGTGCATGTTCCACAACATGCAGCAAGAGAGTTATTAAACATTCCCGATGTCCCACGGCAGAGCACATCTCAATCATTGCCAAATATCTCCTGCAAATAACAAATTTTATTTGTACACTGTAAACCATCGACGGGCACATCATGCTAACTAATTTCATTCAAGAGCATAAGTTACATTTTTTTGCTGGTAATTGAAAAGTTTAGCTTTACAGGTAAAACATAAGGACAAATGCCAAATAGAAGCATTACCTCAAGTTCAAAATTGGGAACCAGAAAAACAAAAGTATAATAAAAGTTTTACTGTAATTTGGAATATAAATAACAGTATTTCTTGTCAACCAACCCTACTGGATAAACTTTGAGAGATGGGAATGATAAAGGATAAGGGAAGGCAGACTTATCAGTTCTCCATTCTACTGCCATTGTTTTCATTATCTGAGGCTTGAGCATTCATTGTCAAATGAAGTGATAGCAGGGATATTTCCCAGATGACGCATTTCATTTGAAAAAACCTTCCAATACTTTAGTCCCATGTATGCCTTCCAGTTCTCCCACTCAAATGCAATGACAGTACATCAATGCTAAGCTCAAGCCTCGTCTGAGAAGTGAAAGAGTACCTGGTATTACCCCTATTTCAGCAACCTCCAAACTAGCATGTGTAATTAAAGTCCCAAAGATGCATATTAGCCCAAAGGGAACCAAGGGAAACATGACAATGTCACCACATGTATCCCCTCTCCACTTTAGATTGGCTCTTCTACAACTCAAGCGGTAGTGTTACCTAGGGTTAGGGTTTACTAGGGCAAACACAATGGGGAGCAGCGTGATTCCAAAAGGGTTACCCTAGCAAAGGTTTGCCGCATAGAGATAAAATATAATGATGGGAGGATAAGGGAACCCACGTCAAAGGACTAGTGCCAATCCAACTTGGGGAAAGATCAATACATATATTGGAGGGTTCAACTTGTGGTCATGAGGGGAAGGACAAGTCCCTCCATTACTTCCTTCCTGAAGTGAAAGCCTATAATAGAAGGGGTTAGATTTGCAAAATCTCGATGAGGATTAATACAAAGAAAAACTTCCCTCTATGCAAGAACTTAAATTGAATCTAGAATAAAAAATTACCATAGATCCAATCCAACGTGACAACTGTGCCCTTCCAATGGCTCAAGAGAAACAAAATGGACAATGCTAGCAAGTATGATATCCAATAGATAAGCACAATAGCAAGATAAATGCCACACATTTACAAGAGAGAAACCCTTCGACAAAATTTTCTCCAAAGAAGGAAATATGTTAATAAGCTTCAAGAGAGAGAGAGAGAGATCCAATCATGAGTTCAAATGAGGAAGTGACACTCTTTAGATAGGAGTAGCTCAAAGTGTTAAAATTTACAATAAAATATTAATTATTTCCTTAGATCTAGCCTAAGGTGGAGTAAAATAATACAAAAGCCCTACTTACTTCTAACAAACTCCTAACAAACTAATAAAATAGAGTGGTCAAAGCCACATGTACAACAAGAGATACATAATGTCCCAAAATGAGGGGATTCCGCCATCAAGCAAGGGAACAAATGATAAGATGATACACATGGCCTCCAAAGGCCCCTTTGCAAGGTAGATTATCCGACAAGAATATGTCCACACTCAACCAAGATATCTTTAAAATGAAAAAACATCCTGTTACTGCTCAAATTAAGGTCACAAATCCTAGTGCTATGAGATGTAAGCACAAGAGAAGCTAGTGCCCAATGTCACCACTACCCAACTTTTCAACACTTTAGGTCAACTCCTAAGACCAAGGTGGAGTCCCTAATAATGACAAAAGATAATTGAAATCACTCAAACAACACCAGAAATACCCGTCACAAGCAACCTCTTGAGTAAGACCAGTGCCTTATGGAGTCAAACAACAAAGCATATATTTGACACTTGCAGAAGTAGGAGTTCAAGTGCTTTATAATCAACTTTCAAAATATATAACTTCAACAACATACTGCTGTTATAAAATTACAGCAGTCAACAACAAACTAGAAATAGATGGCAAACTAGCCAAAACAATGCCAACTTACCATGTAAGATATATAATGTTCCCCCAAGGTTCCGAGACGACGGGACACGGGAGCGGGGAGACGCACATTCGGGACATGTGGAGCCCACCCCAAATACGGAGGGATGACGGGACGCGGTAGTCATAAAAATTTTAAAAATATTGAAAATATGAAATATATAAATCCCAACAATAACAAACCACCCCATGCAAATTAGTGAATTACTAAATAGTAATACTACATTCATCATTCTGCAATCATGCAATGTAAATGCAAAGTTCAAACACATTACAGGATTCATCAAGATTATCATTATATTAATAATAAATATGTGAATCTATGATTAACATGAACATCATATTTCATGTTTGTCACTTCTAAGTTTTGAGTCTTTGTCATTTGATATTTGATATTTCAGATTTGACTTTTAAGTGATTGAAAAAATGAATCAATGATATTTCAGATTTGTGAGTCTCTCCTCTCACAATGGTTGTTGAATAAATTTTCACAGCTTTGTAAGTTTGTAATGCTAAATGAAATCGGAAATAAATATTAAATAGTTGATCTCGATAGCCTAGGATTAGGTTAGAAATTAGATTTAGTTTTTAATTTTTAATATGTTGTTTTTTTATGTTTTAAATTTTAAATTTTAATATAAAATTTCTTTAATGATTTATTTAATTAAACTCTTGTTTCATTTTTATTTTTTTTTTAAATGTAGGTTAAGAAAATTTGAAAATATCCTGGGGAAGTTTCGGAGTTTCTGGCGGGACACCCACAAGTCTCGACGAAGTTTCAGAGTTTCGGGCGGAACGCCCACAAGTCTTGACGAAATTTCAGAGTTTCGGGCAGGATGCCAGGAACTCCCCCCAAGTTTCGTCATGTTTCGATGGCCACCGAAACATTTCGCTCTGCCTCTCGCCAAGTTTCGTGGAAAGCGAGACGTCCCGAAACATTTTGCATGGAGTTTTGGCGTCCCTGAGATGCGAGAAAAGTCGAAACACATCCCAGACCCTTCGGGACGTGTCCCCGTGGAACACTGCATTTTGCAAGTAAAAGTCCAAGTGTCTATAAATCCTAGACAAAAAAATCCTTAGCAAGAGAAATCGCTAGGATTCAAAGCAATATTTTTATTTTCAAATTGTGAGGAAACTCGATACCCTCCCCACTTGGGTTCAAATCCCACCTTGTGACATGTTGCTCTTAGTGAGCCGATTGTTGATGAGCTATATATAATCTATTCATGAACTGTTGACATGGTCGTGTGCTATCAAGAATCTAAAGTTACCATAGGTACTGTCCTCAAAATGAAGGAAAGAGCTTAAAAGGTTTCCCCTGGGATACGTTACATGATAATTGCACTGAGAGTAGCAAGGTGCTCTACAACTCAGTATGGGGGAGATGTTGTAAAACGTAACGTTATGTAATGTTATGTAGCATGACATCCCATAAAAAGAGAACATAAAAGTGCAAATGATGTCGGCTTTAAAAAAAGTTAATAGTATTGATTTCATTGTAAACCTAGATACATCTCAAGATATTGGATCTCTCTCGATGCTTGATAGATCTGGTTTTAAGATGGATTTATGCCGGTGTGTGTGTGTAATTTATTTCTATCCTCCTTTCACACATTGTCTAAAGGTCTACAGCGATTTTTATTCATACCAAAGATGTTAGAACTAGTCACAAACAGTGCTTTGTAAAATATGATTTCACAGCATTGTGGTTAGATATTTCAAGACAAAGTTGATGGTGAATCCTACGCTTTCTTTGTCAAGTTTAGCCAGTCACTGTCCTGTAATTTCTTCTTAAATTATCCCCAATAATGAAAAATTATGAAAATGCATAATACCCTTGACTTCAAAAAACACTTTCCTAGACAAAATACTTACTGGTATGATTTTGTATAAATTATCCAAATTGTGGACCACATAAATACATATTCACGGTCCTTAGAGAAAAAAAGCTGCCGTAAAAGCATATAGAAACATTTAATTTATAAATCTTCCATCAAATTATGAATGCTGCTGATTAGCAGTGAAAAACAGACTTTCAGTGGAAAATGAATACTCAATAAGGTACGATAGTAACAATACCAGACATAAAATGATATCAGTGATGAGGATAAATGTATAGCTAGTGTGAGCATGAAAAGTGAATCCTAATTGCACGACTTTGTTGCACCAGAATAAGAGAACTACGATGTTGAGTTGTCCTAACTTGTAACAAGATTTCACGTCTCACCACAAGGAGTTTAAAACCCACCGACATTTTAATTTCAATTTAGTGCAATCTGTCTGGTAAATTTATCTATATTTCTTTCACATTTTCTAAACAGCATGAAACTCAACAATACTAGCCACTTAATATAGCACATAATGCTGCAGGAATTTTAAATTTCTTACCTCTTACGAATACTATCCGATGCCGATATATACTGCTGCCGACCATAAGCCTCAATTATTTCATCAACCTCATGTCTGGAGAGCTCATTCACATCTTGAATCTTCATATACAAAAACAATCTTAGCAAAAATTCTATGAGAAAAATAAATCAGAAAGCACTTCACTCCAGTCCATGCTCCAATGATAGATGATAAACGCCACTATTCAGACCTTGGTGAAAAGAAGACATTTCTCTTCTATAGAATGTTCCAAATCTGTAGTTGTCTGATGAAGAAGGCCAGCAATCAGCTCCAGTGTGGGTTGCCTTTGCCTGCCAAATGTATAGGTACCAGCGGAAACTCCATCTATGGTCTGCACGGGACAAATTTACCACTTAGAAATTAAATTTGAAAGTGATATTCTAATGATGTCCACCAATGACCAACATATGAAAATCAACATTGAAGAAATAAATGAATTCTAATATCAAGTAATGATAACCATCAAACATAACCAGCAAAGAGAGTGGACCATAGGTAAACGGAAACCCTGCAATGTATCAAAAATCAGCTACAAGACTATGGTCCTGATAAGTTCATCAAATGATGAACTCTAGTAGGAATTGGAGACTCACTCTCTCAAATCATCTAATGATCCAGGCCCACGTGACACTAAACTACACCATTTGGAATGGTTAGGGATAGTACAGACGGGTCAGGCAGTTTTGGATGGTTTCAAGGGGTGACCTTCTGGAGCCAATTTCTAGCCTTTCCTGTTGGATTTAAGGCCCAAAAACTTGCCAGACTACATTCTGTTCATTTTCAGGTTCTTCTTGTCAAGAGATTTTCAATGAGTTTTGAGGCATGCAAATTTGAGTTTGTATGCAGCGGTTATGGTGCCGGCAAGTTGACCATCGCTTTTCCACCTCAGCACCTCAACTCTTGGCCTTCCATCCTCCTTTTCTCTTAACATTCTTGTCCTTTCACATTCTCACTTCAGGTAAATAAATAAGGGCATCAACCATTTGTATGAGGTTTATGGATTCATTATGCAGCAAGCTCTATTTGTTGCTTTTCATGCAGAGAGGAAAACCCATAGGGACAGTGAAAATGAATAAGTGAAGTGGGATGGTGCAATACAAAAGAAAAACTTTATTATGTTGAACTGCCAAGATGTGGGNTGCATATTTATGAATATTGTCCTAGTACCACTAAGACAACAACCAGTAAATGAATATGCTACCATAATTAGAGACAGGAAGATTATTTTATTCTGTTTCCTTTGCCTCTTTCCATTATAAATGATATTCCTATGTATCCTAATATTATATTAAAATTGCATGTCCTTACAACACTCACATTTGGCCTTGATATTGGTAACCTCAAGTCCTTCCTTGTGACCAAGCAATAAAGATAAGATGTTAAGTTGCAACGCAATCTTGTTACAAGCAGCTCCATTTTCCTGACCTTCTGATGGCACCAATTTTTAAAATATCAGAAAATCAGACCAGCAAAGAAACAGAATATCGAAAAACTATGCAGGTTACAAGATGATGAGTAGTTTCTACCTCACGATTTCCACCATAATGCTCTGAAGATCTTTTTGCATTTCGAATATCTTTAACATATTTGCTACTAGACTCTGTTTCTTCACATAAATAAGCACACATAATATTGAAGAGGGATTGAACAATTCCAAAATCATCTCTTTCTTCATTAGGCCACACCTGCAATAGTAATTGAAATTTCTGTATCATTAACTATTTTTTGAGATAAGAAACTGTATTAAACACAAGCATAAAAGAGTACTTTGTTTCATAGCCTTTTCAAGCAAATGATTCACTAAAACGAGATACCTTTCCCTTATTGTAGTCGCATAAGAAGCTCACCTTAGTTAGTATGGCAATGGCAAGCTCCAACTCTTCCAAAGATTGAACATGTACTTGGGATTCATCATCTCTGAGAATACGATCAAAGAGACCTTGATGTGCTTTAACAAAATCTATGATCTCACGGTTGACCTTATGGGTTTCCTATCATTCAAAAACAATAATAAGATCAGTTCAGCATGTCAAATGACACCACGGTTTTCCTGTAAATTATTTTACATCCCTCATCATCAATCCTTATACTCACTAATATATAGCTTTCTTCATCCAGCAGAAACATTACACAACTAAGCTTTAAGCCTTTATGTGTTCCTCATTAAATACATCATTTATGCGTGTAACCATCGTTATATGCATAACCATAGTTATCAGAACCAGACTGGTCATCGAACCGGCTGATCCCAGGGACCGGAACTGGACCGGAACCGTACAAAAACTGGACCACAAACCCGGTGGACCAAATTATACATAAAATATTCAATATTTGAAAATATATATATACTCATGTGCATCCATTATAGTTAAAACCATTTTACACAAATATGCAAACTTTCTCATGTATATAACAAGTAAGAGTGCATACAACAAAGGTAGCACCAAGTACAATCCATATCTGAAGCAAAGTACATCAATAAATAGGCTATAAACTAGGGATTCTTCAAAAACTAGTTTTGAGGCCACAAAAATCAATCTGAACAGTCAACACCACCAACAACATGGTACATAGAGGGCTTGATGTGTTTGATTAAATTCCAATCTAATACCCTCATACATGATAGATTCCGGAGAAAACAATGCAATCTTGAAACCCTAACAAAATTGTTAAGCCTATTAAATTTTGAATGGGATTAAAAATTCTACATTTTGCATTTGAAGTCCAATGAGGTTATAACCACTCTCTAACATCCTCAAACAATAAATGGTAATGTAAAAAATATAAGTAAAAGTTGACATTCTCCTTATCTTTCATTTCTATCCTTTTAATTTAAGAATTTAATATTACCATTTAATGTTACCGATGATTACTAAGGTTAGGTTTTTTGCAATGATCCCCCAAGGTTCCGAGACGAGGGGACGCAGGAGTGGGCAAATGCACATTCGGGGGACAAGTGGAGACAGGGGAACGTCGAGGTAATAAAAAATATGAAAAATATATATCCCAACAATAACAATTCATCCCATGCAAATTAGTAAATACTACATTCATCATTGTGCAATCATGCAATGTAAATCATAATCTAATAGGTTCAAGAGGTTTCGAGTTTCTTGGGGGTCATCCAAGAGGTTCAAAGTTAGGTGGAGGGATGTCCAAGAGGTCCGCAGTAGAGCGAAATTTTTCTCCTTGGGTTTCACTGAGGTTCGCCCAAAGAGAAATGCTGAGAAACATTTCTCCCCATTCCAAGGACGCAAGAAACACAAGAAACACGTTCCCGACCCTGAGCAACGTGTCCCCATGGAACACTAGTTTTTTCTCTTAGAGTAGGCTTTGACCCCTTTATATAGAATTAGTAGGGTTAGTCCCCCCCCCCAACTCTCTTGACTTTGGGAGTAGAGACCACCCCCAAATTTTAGGAAAACTTGGGGGGACAAGGGAACGTCGAGGTCATAAAAAATATGAAAAATATAAGCCCAACAATAACAATCGATCCCATGCAAATTAGTAAATACTACATTCATCATTGTGCAATGATGCAATGTAAACCACAATATAATAGGTTCAAGAGGTTCGGATTTTCGTGGGGGTCATCCAGGAGGTGTAGGGTTTCATGGGGGGATGTCTAGTAGGTTCGCAACATTGGCGAAATGTTTCTCCCTGGGTTTCGATGAGGTTCTCCCAAAGAAAAACTCTGAGAAACATTTTTCACAGATCCCCCCATCCCAAGGACCCAAGAAACGCAGGAAACACGTTTCTGGCCCTGGGGGACGAGTCCTTGTGGAACACTAGTTTTTTGCTATTAGAGTAGGGTTTGCCCCCTTTATATAGAATTAGTAGGGTTAGTACCCCTTTATATAGTTTTTTTGTTATTAGAGTAGGCTTTGCCCCCTTTCTCACGTATGCAATGGCATCACATAATTGGTCTTTCAAGTATGTGGTGTTGTTTTCTTGACGAAATAATCAATGGACTTTAAGTAAATATGGACCAAATATGGAAGAGATAATGATGTTTATCAATGGACGATTCCGACAATCAATCCAACTATCAATCACAATAGAGAATCCCCTATATACTCCAAGATACCTTCAACAATGCCATTGCCTTCTCAAGACATGTTAGAATATTATAAACCCACTCCATAATTAGGATAACAATAATTAATCATTTTTGGTTAATTTCCAATATTCTAGGCTAGGTAGTTGGCATCCACTAACACCACTTGGTCAACACTTGCCATATTTACCCCAGGAGCGCCTTCTAACTGATTCTGGTTAGATTCTGCCAACTTTATTGACTGCCCAGAATGGAAACTACGCCTTCCTGTCTTTTCTGCCTTTAGATAACTTTATCTTGCTTTTCAGTAGATAAGGGAAAGCTAGGAAAACTTAGAAACTGGCATCTTTTGTGACTGACTTATCCTCCATGACTTTCTCACAAGATTCCATGATTCGCAATACTTTCCATCACTCATCATCACTCAATCATGCTTTAGTCAATTCGTGAAATCCTTGACAGATTTGGAAAGTGCTTTAGTCACCTATAGGGGTTTATCATATTTAGTAAGTCTGATTTATGATCTACCATGAGTTGTCTCCTAAGCAAAACGATTTTACCTATCAGGGATGTATTATTTATGTACAATATGTTGATGAATAATACATGGAAATATTTATGGATCATTCTCCATTTTTCTTGTATCTGGTCTCATTATTCTTCTCTCTATTTTCCTTGTGCATGCTTGTGAGAAATATCTTTGTAGTTAGATCTACATCATGTGCTTCTTCATGGCATCAAGTCTCTCTTTCTTCATAGTTTCAAAGCTGCTATTTTTACATCGTATCAAAGCTCTCAAGTTTTCAAGTTCTACAAAGTTGAGGAGCTATCAGTTCTCTACATTAGAGCGCATCTAGTCTCCTATCCCTTTGTGAAGAAGAGCTTGAATTGAGCTTTCAAGATTTTCTCCTAGTTTATATTTGTGCAAGTTGCAAAGAGTATCTCCAAGAGCACATTAACTTCTTAGCATGGATTCCTCTTCAGCAATTATCTTGACTCCCTTCAACTATCATGAATGGAAGGCCAAAATTGGCATTCTATTGCGCAGCAAGGAACTCTATAGAGTTTCTTTGGCTTTAGAGGATGGTCCCAATGCTACTGTTGATAAAGCTAAGTGGCATAATAGGTTGGATGAAGCCTATGGATTGCTTTGCCTCTCTATTTCTCGTGATCTTCTTTTTCATCTAGATGGTTTGACTACTTCAAACCAAGTATGGACCAAACTTGAGTCTCTCTTTGGAGTACAAGATAAGACAAGAGTGCATCAATTGAAGAATGAGTTATTCTCATTGAGTCCAAGTAGTTTCAAATCCATTGAAGGGTTCTTCACCAAATTCAAATCACTTGTTCTATTGCTCAAGCAATGTGGGATTGAGAAGAAGAAAGATCGATTGATCCTTTCCATCCTCTCAAAATTGGGTCTTGAATACTCAGTTTTTTTTGTCAACTTGTCATGCTACTAGGCTTGTTATTTCTAATTGGAAAATTCCTTCTTTGAGTACATTCTTTGATTCATTGACCCAGGAGGAAGATAAATTGATCCAGATGGGTGCTCTTAGGATCTCCAAGGGCAAGGATCATGCTCTTATAGTTCAAGGAAGTAAGAATACAAAGTCAACAAAGAAGCAAATATTGAGAGAGAAGAAGCCAAAGTTAGATAATGAATATGAAAGATCGAATCTTACTGATGAAGATTAAATAAAGAAAGTCAAGAAGAAAGAAAGCTCATCCAAGTGTTCTCATTGCAGCAAGGGCTTTCATACTGAGAAAAAATGTTTCAAGAAGAAGATGGGCATCCTGTTTCAATTACTTGAGAAGCATAACATCGAAGTCCTAGATGAACTAGAGAAGCCCGTTGAATCCTCAGAACATTGTCACACTGCGCAGTCCCAAGGTAATATCAACTATGCCTTGAGTGCCAGAATTAAATCCTTTCATCACATCTTTGATATAGATTCATTTTCTAATATATCAAAATCAGAAATCTCAGTATCATTCTTCGATAAATCACCTATCAATCTACTAGACCCATCTCCCAATCATTGTGTTTTTTCACTAGACCCTGACTTGTCTTTGTCTAGCTCTTCCTCACTCCATTCAAATGATTATGAATATGATTTCGAAGCAAGTTTGTAGGATGATATGCATGCTATGACATCACCCATACCAATTATCCATCCTCTGAATACTCCTAAGACTATAAAAACCCCAAGTTCACTAGTCGATTCCTTATTGGTCTCCTATTATGTGTTACTTATATCTAATAGTTTCAAGTCTTATTTATTTTTCACTGATTGGTTGTCCCTGACACTAGTCTGATGAATATGGTTGTCTATGATTGTCATTGATGACAACATTAATGACAAACATGAAGTGTGATGACATGACATGAAGCCAAAGCAAGCGTGTGGATGGCAAACGATGAAAAAGGTTGATGACATGACATGAATGAGCCAAAGCAAGCGTGTGGATGGGAAAAGATGACAAAGGTGGATGACATGGCATGAATGAGCCAAATGACAGATGTTGTGGTCATTTGTGGTATATATGGCTATTGGCAGCATGATGGGGTCTTGAAACCCTTGGAGATGGCCTTTGTGCATAAGAAGTGTTGAAAGACGGTTTAAATGATTTATGGACATTAAACAACATGTTGAATCATTATATCTCTGAAAGAGTTTGAATCTCTTACCTATGGAGACCGACACTTGATGATGGTCCTTGAATGCGCTGGTTCATTATACCTTAACTGGATGATATGTGGTAATTGAAGCTCGAAGGGATGTTTGAAGAAGTCTTTACACCTAAAACATTGAAGACATTCTAGTGCTTAAAATCAACACAAGATTGTGTTTGAGATACTCCAAGTTAGCTTGAGTTGAATGACAAGTTATGGCTGGTTGGTTTAATTCAAAAGAAGTAATTAATATTTGTCTTTAGCAGGTCGGCTCCACAAAAATGATAAATAAAAATAAGGTTTGACAAGTCGGCTCAGCTCCCTTAGATGATGATTTTATAATCATTAAATAAAAATAAAATTATTCCTATGACAGGTCGGCTCCAAACTAAATCGAAAATCACTATAAATACCCTACAGGTGTTTTATTTGTTGAAAGGATATTTCGTGTGAAGAAATAGCAGCTCTGAAATTCGTGACTATTCCTAAGGAAAATTCGTGGGTAGCAGACTATGGTTAAAGAAATCAGCAGCTAGGATTTTCGTGTCTATTGAGGCAGCAGACACAGGAGCTCTGAGAAGGTACTGTGGCAGGAAGTTACAGTGCAGAGCAATGTTTCAAAGTTTATTTTCATCCTTGTTTTGGGGCAACAGATGAAGGAAGTACAACAGATGAAGTTATTTTTTATATCTTTGAATTTCGGAGGTGAGAAACAGCAGTCAGCTGAGGAACACCACGAATTATTTAGCAGCAGCTACAGACTGAGAAAAGGATTATTTTGGGGGTTAATTTTTTATCATTTTACTGCTCAAAAAAAAGGGAAAGGTTCGAGCTTCATCCACATACACAGTCCAAGCACACAGTCTGAATTTTCAACTCATAAACAGTTCGTGGTTTCTTGCCAATACACCAGTCTCAAATTCTGATATAAAGTTTTTCTCTCTTGCTGCTAATTGACAGTCCTGTTTAGGACGTGTTTGGGCTCTTCCATAACATAACAAACAACCCCTTGTTTGGCCTCCTCACAGTGCACTCAGTCCCAAACCTTCGGCAATGGAATGGTGCCCTAATGTCTTAACAATTCAAACATTTATAGCAGCAATTTTGAAGACCCTCAGTGGCTACGGTTACAGCAAAGAAATGATGACTAGACAGAATGATATGCTGATAGTATAGCAGTGCTTGTGATGAACAAATCGAGATGATGTGTGTGGTCAATACACTCAGTAAGATGCTCAATGACTTGGTTGGTATGAACTTGACAGGGTTAATGGTTGCAGTTGAATATGAGCATAGGTCAATGATTGTGACAGGCTGATAATGGAGACAAAGATAGCTAAATGATGACATGACAAGTGACATGATATTGATTGCAGTGGACAAGATGATTATGACTTCCAACAGATTGAGTTAATGACAAGACAAGTTGAATTGTGGACAGAGCTGTAAAGATGTGATTAATATCATGATGGTGTATGTGATGTAATGTGACAAACGTGTGTATTAACTACAAGCTTGGTCTTGTACATGTTTTCTTAGTAGGATCTAAGAAAAAACTAGGCAAGGTCCTAGATAAGGAGTTGACGCTCTTTGTTTCAGTAGGTGCTAAATTGCCTCACGGTCGCAGCCGTTTGAGATACAAAAATATTACAAATATTATATCTAGTGTCTCTTATGCAATGTGTTGATGATTATGTGTTTAATTTGATGAATGATTAATGATATAGGCTACTAATGAATATGATAATATAGCAAATGTCTGAATGAAGATATGAGTTTTTGATTGAAGCTGAATTTTGGATTAAGTATAAGCTCACCAATTCATCCCCCCCATCTCGACGATCCATTGTGTCTAAGAATTGGTATCAGAGCGGGGCCTTCAACATAATCCTAACAAGCTTGAAGGGATTTGGGGACACAATATGGAAGGATCAACAAAGCTCATTGACCATGAAGTTCCAGTCTTGGAGGAATCAAATTATTTTGGATGGAGAAGTAAAATGAAAAGCTACTTGAAGCAATTCGGTGTTTGGGAAATAGTGGTTAATCCACCTAACCAGCCCAATAAGAAGACAAAGGAAGCAGTTGAGAAAGATGATAAAGTTGCATTGAAGTTTTTGATGGAAGGACTCTCAAGCCCTATCAAAGAAAGCATTGGAAAGTACACTTCAGCCAAGGATCTTTGGTTCAAGCTGGAAGAAGAACACCAAAGGAGGAGTCAAGACAAATAAAAGGAAGCAGAAGTCAAGGATGAAAAGCAAGAAGAAAAGCAGGTACAAGCTTCAGATACAAGTGAAGGTAAGTACTCTTCAATGGATGATAATTCTGAATGTAATGATGATGAAGTTGTTCTTACAGAAGATGAAGAAGTTTTGTTGAAAGCAAATAATGCATTTACAAGCACTTTGTTAGATATTGATCTTAGATTCAATCCAAGAATCAAGAATAAAATGTTGAGGTCATTTGAAAAATACAAAGAGGAGACAAAAGCTTTGCTAACGAAGTTAAGACTCAAGAACAAAGACTTGCAAGGTAAGCTGCAAGATCAAAATGATGAAATCAAAAAATTGAAGATTGGATTAGCAAAAGAGCAAGAAGAGATCGATGTAGATACTAAAGAACTTGAAGAAGTGAGTTGACATAATACTGATCTAAAAATCCAATTGGAGGAAGCTAAAACAATAGAAGATGTTATGAAAAGGAAAAAGAAAATCAGAGGCTTGAAATGGAAATTGTTGGTCTTAGAAAGAAAATTGAGAAGTCAAAAGATCATGTGAAGTTCAATGAAAGTTCAGTCATCCTAGATGAAATTCTAAAGTGTCAAAGGCTTTCCACTGACAAGTTTGGCCTTGGGATCAAGAAGGAAGAAGACAAATTGAAAGAAGTCGTGTTGTCCCCTAGAACTCCTGAAGTTGAATCTAGCAAGGTTGTTCATGCACCTACACATGCCATTAAAGAACTTGAAAATTCAAAAGTACCTCACGAAGCTACTCCCACTCATTAATCCATCCATTTTAAAGAAGGACAACTCCAAGATGGAGCCAAACATCAAGGTATGAAAATAGATTTAATGGCTATTGTTTTTCTTCCTCTAATTTCGTTCATAGGGCTATGGAATGTAGATCCTATAGAAGAAGACGTGCTAGAAGCCCTAATGACAAAGTTAGGTGTTGGACATGTAATCATCATAGCCATATTGCTGCTAATTGTCATACAATGAGGTGCTACTCATGTAGCGATTTTGGTCACAAGGCTCAAGAATGCCCAAGTCAAACGAGTCAATTAGAAGGAGCCCATCATATACATCAACAAGGAGAACTAATGAATCATGGAAGAAGTATAACGAAAGAAAAATTGAAGATCAGAAGACAAACAATCTAAGCCAAGGAGACTCCAAGGTATGGGTAAGAAAAAAAATTTGCTGGATCTAAATGAAGTTGAAGATCAACGCACAAAAAATGAAGGTGGTTGCCATATGGCAAGCTAAACTTGAGGTCTTTCAAAAACCTTAGGTATACCTTGAGTTCACTGTTGGAGGATGAACTCAATTGGTAAATGATGGTCTCTCCAAGCACAATAACAGGTCTAAGGATCATGGTCACAGCTGGCATGGTGATAGGGGGAGAAAAAATAATCTCATATGACCAAATGAACTCTCTCAAATTGAGACAAGTGAAGTGAAGTGACATGATCAACATCATTCAAACATCAAGAGTATGATAGGAGGAGATTGGTTGATCGGGTGCAAGACTGATATGTTGTACTTACTGGTGCATCTTGACTAATGCAGGATCAATCTTTGAAGTCTTAACTCTGACCCAGGATGCCTAAGGCAGTTAAAGTCTTAATTCTATGATCAAGCACTAAATTTAAGGCATACAAAGACAAGGCTAGCCATTAAAGCTATGATTTTTAAATTTGAAGACAAATTGTAGTTTGGCCAAGCTCTATCTTGATGACTGATGTAGCAAAGATGGAAGAAAAAGCTGAATGATAAATGTCTTAGTCAGCTGAACATTTCAGCCTATTTTGGAGCAGAGATATAGGAACAAAACAACAGCAATACCATGGTCAAGATAATAACTAAGGATGATGGAAACTATAGCAAAACGTGATGACCAAATTGAAATTGTAAGCATCTCATGAAATTTTATCGGTTTAGCATACTATTGTCGATGAAGTGTTGATAAAGTGACAGGCTTTGAAGCAACATATTGAAGATGATGACAGCATATAGCAGTTAAGTTATTATGAAGAAATTTGTATGCTTAATGTTTCTCTGAACTTGGGCCACAGGAGGACAGTGATATGAGGCAGCCTAGGACCAGAAGCAACAAGGTCTGAATTAGACAGAACTAATGAGGGTTAAGGCAGTATTTGTATCTACTGATCTTGATACTCTTCAAAGTTTTGATTATATGCTAGTGCAAAATTCACAAAAAGCACATTTTGACATGAATTGACTAAAAGGAAGCCAGGGAATTTTTTTCCCCATTCAGATTTTTGATACATACTGTTGTAGAAGATGCACCTTTGACATTAAAGAAACTTTCAGATGAAGACTGTTAAGCCATAGTCATTTAAATATATCCAAATCTTAGCAACATACTCAAGGTCTATATGTATGTCTTGAAAGACCTATACAAAGGCAACATGTACACAATTATACACAGCTAAATCTGAAGATTGAAGGATCCACTCTCTAACTTATTCTTGGCTGCCACATTTTTCGCAAGATCATGGTCACTTATAGAAATGTTTTCAGACAGATATGTAAAGGCATTCCAAGAAGATACAGCATAAGATATAAAGTTTAATTCTTCCTAAGACATCTGAAGGAAATACAGATGAACTTGACAGAGACAGCTGAACTGACTTGATAGCCATAATAGTGAGCAAGATCTCAGGGGGAGCATGTAATGTTTAAACATTAAACAACTTCAGTAGCGTATATGAAAGGGGGAGCACTTATGTGAAACTTGATGATGATCCAAACCTCAGATCAGAAGTCAAAATGTTGACTTCAAAGCTAATTTTTTTTGGGGGGGATTGTGAAGCCTTTAATGGCTCATTGACCCTTTGTCATTAATGTCAAAGGGGGAGAGAAAAGTTGGATAAGATTGCCATCAATAACAAAGGGGGAGACTGATAAATATGGTTGTCTATGATTGCAATTGATGACAACATTAATGACAAAAGTGAAGTGTGATGACATGACATGAAGCCAAAGCAAGTGTGTGGATGGCAAAAGATGACAAAGGTGGATGACATGGCATGAATGAGCCAAAGCAAGCAAGTGTGTGGATGGCAAAAGATGAAAAAGGTGGATGGCATGGCATGAATGAACCAAATGACCCATGTTGTGGTCATTTGTGGTTTATATGGCTATTGGTGGCATGATGGCGTCTTGAAACCCTTGGAGATGGCCATTGTGCATAAGAAGTGTTGAATGGCAGTTTAAATGATTTATTGGCATTAAACAACATGTTGAATCATTATATCTCTGAAAGAGTTTGAATTTCTTACCTATGGAGACCCACACTTGAAGATGGTCCTTGAATGTGTTGGTTCATTATACCTTCAGTGGATGATATGTGGTAATTGAAACTCGAAGGGATGTTTGAAGAAGTCTTTACACCTAAAACATTGAAGATATTCTAGTTCTTAAAGTCAACACAAGATTGTGCTTGAGCTACTCCAAGTCAGCTTGAGTTGAATGACAAGTTATGACAGATCGGTTCAATTCAAAAGAAGTAATTAATATTTGTCTTTAGCAGGTCGGCTCCACAAAATTAATAAATAAAAATACAATAATTTATTTTTAGAATTGAAAGGGTTAATTTAAAAGTTTTAAAAGTTTTTTTTTAATGTTAATATAAAGTTATTTTAGTCTATTAAAATTTTAAATTTATTGAATTTTATTTTGAAATTTTTTAATTTATTGGATTTTAATTAATGTTATTAAATCTTTTTAATTCTCTTAATAACATTTCAATTTTATGTTATAATATATTGATGTATTTAATATATTGGAATTTAAAGCACTAAGGTTTAAGTTAATTCATGCTTTAATTATTATAAACTTAATATTATTAGAGTTATTAAAGGTCAAGCTTTTTACTAAAATCTAAGTTTCGTTTAAGGAGTTTTATAAGTAAATTTGATAAATGTTAATTAATTCTTAGTTTTAATTTTTATATCTTTTTTACGTTTTTATTAAATCAATGTTAATTAGTTTGGTATTTGCTGGCTTAATTTAGTTAGGTTAGGGAGCCATGACCTGCTGACGGTCAGGCCATCATCCCTATTTAAACAATTGGGGTGTTTTACGATTTCGATCGCCTCCCCGATCCTTCTTAAGGACCAATTATCAACCTGAGCGAGAACTTTCATGTCTTCTATCTTAATAGGGTGTTTTGTGCCATGGGAGTGTTGGGCCAAAGCAGATTCCTACGTTCTATCTAGCCGGATGTCTGCGCAGTGTTCTTTAACCCTGGTTCTAATGGATCTCCTTGTTTCACCGATGTAGGCCTTCCCACATTCACACGAAATCATGTAGACACCCTTTTTTAGGGAAGGGTCAATGGGGTCTTTAACTGATTCCAAGAGCTTTCTGATGTTGTTAAGGGGTGAGAACACAGAGTCGATACTTTTCTTCTTCAAGTGCTTTGCGATTTTGTTTGTTACCCCTTGAATGTATGGAAGAAAAGCTTTGTGTTCACCCACCTTCTTTTCTTTCAGGTACCTAGGTTTTTCCTTTTTGGCAAAAGCTCTCCCGATTTTATGTGCATCATACCCATTACTTAAGAAAACATCATGTAAGTGTTCTTTTTCTGCTTCTAGGTGCTCTGAATCCGAAATCCTAATGGCCCTGGTGATCAAAGTGTTCATGACTCCCATTTTTTGATGTGGATGATGGTGAGAAAGAGCATGAAGATATTGCTCAGTGTGGGTTTTCTTTCTATACACCTTATGAGATAATAAGTGTATCAAGAAAAGGAAGGCAATTACTCTCCTCCATCTCCATTGTGAATTTAATGGATTCAAATTGTTTGTTAAGGTGATGCACAAATTTAACCAACTCCTCTCTACCATGTGCCCAAATTATGAAAGTCTCATCCACATACCTTGACCACCACTCAGGCTTTAAATGTGCAGTGGATAGAGCTTTTTGTTCAAAGTTTTCCATAAAGAGGTAGGCTATATACGGTGAGAGGGGAGAGCCCATGGCAACCCCACAAATTTGTTCGTAAAGCTCTCCATGAAAGCTGAAAAAGGTGGATCTAACTCAGTTGTTTCATGGTCAGCAAGGTTCTCAATGACTTTGATTGCCTCGTCTATGGGAATCATTGTGAAGAGAGATACGACGTCAAGGCTCAGGAGTAGCTCATTCTCATACAAGTGTCAGTTTTTAATTTTTTCAATGAAGAAAGAAGAGTCTTTGATAAAGGAGTTTGTGTTCCCTACTAAAGGCTTTAATTTGTTTGCAAGGAATTTGGCAAGCCTGTAGGTAGGGGAGCCTATGGTATCCACTATGGGACGAAGAGGTATACCCAGTTTGTGGATCTTGGGGAGTCCGGAAAACCTCGAACAAAGGATCAGAAGTAAGGAGTTTTTTCTTTATATCATCATCTATGGATGATCTCTTTATGGTCTCTGCAACTTCTCTTGTAATGCGAGAGAGAGGATTCTTATTAAGTTTTTTAAAGCAACCACTTAGATCCAGATGGGCTTTCATCTTAGTCACATAGTCTTCTTTATTGAGGATAACCGTAGCTCCTCCTTTATCCGCCTTCAAGATGACAATTTGATCATTCTTTCTAAGTTCCTTAAGGGCCTTGTATTCTTCATTAGTAATGTTGGGTTTGGGTGGTTTAGCTCTCCTTAAGGTACGAGCACAATTCTGACGCACCTCTTCAGCTTCGTTTTCGGGAAGATGTTTAATGCTTTCTTCTATGTTGCAAATAATATCTTCAACCAAAATCTTTTTCGGAGCAATCGCAAAATTCAGACCTTTCTCAAGAAGTGTTCTGGAGGAAAGATTAAGTTTTGTGTTGGAAAGGTTGACAACGAGCTGATTAGGGTCTCTTGCCTTAGTTTTGGATATAGCGTGTTGACTAGCAATACTTTACATCACTCATCATGCTTTAGTCAATTCGTGAGCTCCTTGACAAATTTGTAAAGTGCTTTAGTCACCTATGGGGGTTTATCATATTTAGTAAGCCTAATTTATGAGCTAGCATGAGTTGTCTCCTAAGCAACTCGATTTTACTTATCAGGGATGTATAATTTATGTACAATGTTATTGCTTGAAATGACAACCCAAGCCATCGATAAGCATATGAGGGAAAAGTGACCACTGTCGCCTTAGTCACTTGTCCCCGACTACTTCGGAAGTCGAAGACTCGTATGGGAGAGCCCTAATTCGACTCTCGAAAAGACACCAAATATCAAAGAATACCCCTTCTGAAGTTATTAGATACCAGTGCCTAATTGGACTCAAATCATAAGAGTGGGAATGGGATGTTGATTATGGTTTAGACTAGTGATGATAAGAAATAGCGAAACCAATTGCGTGCCACCAAACAACAGTGTATTAGTCATAGCATCATTACGAACAACATGTACCAACAAATAATATCGATCATGGTCTAGTAATGCTTATGATAGCAGTAGTACATCAACCATTTCATGAAATCAAGGATTTACCAACCAATTACATTCACCCAACCTCATACAATGTGTGCAAAGAATATGTACATTTCAGTCACTTATGATAGTCATTCATATGGAACTTGATAACAAAATTTATGGCAGCATTAGTAATAGCAATAGTAATATCAGTCATAAATGAAGGCAACAATAATAATCGGTCATCACTCATAATCATACTCATAAAAACATCATAAAGTCGGTATATAAGTGCATGTAGCATAAGTATTACTACAAATTCATTGAACCACAGTCATCACAAATATAACTCATTAAATTGACAGTGTATGAGCCAACAAAGAGTAGTGTTTGTAACTAATGATTTGAAATTTATGTGTATTAATAAGTGCAAAGAAAGAGTGATGTTTCATGCAAAGTATGGGAGCAATAAGAGGGAGGGCTTCCACTATAAAGGGAAGCCCAATGGGATAAAGCAGCAATTAAGAGTTGCCACAAAAGGGAGACCCGAGTGTGATGAAGGGGAAGGAAGGGGCCACCAAGAGAGGGGCTGAGGGAAGGAGAGGCCCTAAATGAGGCTGTCGAGGGTGAGAGGAGGTGACTACTAAGGCAGTGAGGTAGTGGAGAGTTAGGAAGAGAGGGTAGCGAGGGGTAGTTTTAGGCCTTAGTAGGGCAGCGAGGATTATGGAGACAAAGGGAGCAACTGCGAGCTATATGAGGAGGTAGCAAGAGTAGAAAAGAAGGCTACCTTAGGGAAAAGAAGGTGGAGAGGGGTTTAAAATAGGGTAGCAAGGTAGAAAGAGAGGCTAGGAGAGAAAAGCGAGGGTTAGGAAGGGAGTTTGGAAAGGGTTGCGAGGGAAGACGAGTGACCAACGACGGTATGTGGAGATGGAAGGAGCAACAACTAGGTAAGGGGAGGAGCTAGCCAAGGTAGAAAGGAGTAGGGAGGAGGATGTGATATTGGTTAGGTATAGGAGATGAGAACAAGGATATATTTGAATGCCCTTGTCTTGGGGCGTTTAATGTACGGAATGGCCAAAAAGGAGGAGATCTAGCCTAGGTAAACAATTACCCTACAAACCTATGGACAAACCCTAGAAACAACTTCCACAAGGAACCGTTGCTCTTCACTTTGAGGTAACAAATGGATAGTAAATGGCATACCCTAAGAAAATGTAGCCCTAGTGCTACCATTCAGTCAAGAATATGCATCATCCACCAACAATAAACAAAAAGCTTAGAAACCAAATTTTAATGTGCTTGTGTTCTGCCAACAAATCCAAGCATCACCAAAAGAAAAGAAAAAAAAACAAATTTATCCAAAACTTCCAAAGACAACTTGTTTAACCAAAAAAATACTCGTCAAGAATATTGCATCCTCTCCAAAGAGCCCTAGATAAGGAAAAACACTATTATAGTAATAATCCCACTTGTCTCATGTTTCAAAATGAAAGTGAGGAGATATATTTATATGATCTCACCCTCACTTGTTACAAAAATATCCAGGCCGACATGCCTTAAAATATATCAATTTGTAATCACAAAAATGTTAACTTAAAATTAAAACAACATAATAATAAAACATGACTTATTGTAGGCTTAAGGTAGGCTACTGGAGATATTCGTTCCCCAGGGTGCCAAAAATAGCCTAATTAAGCAAATCACTCCAAACGAAAGGTTGGAGTGAGCTGGGAGGGGGTGTAATGCCCCTACTAACCCCAAGGTGTTGTAAAATCCCTCAACACCCCCTCAAACGACACGTACGGCTTGGTGAAAAGAGAGAACATCCTGATGAGGGAGAATAACCAGGAGAAGGAGAACCTGCGGTGTAACGAACCAAGAGGTCATTCTGGTGGCTATGCATAAGCCACAAGAGCATATAAATAACATATAGATCCATGTGACCCAATGACCAACCCTTAGGGGCTCGTGTCACCAACCCCGAGGTTAAAAACCCCAGCAAAGAGCAGTTAGCAGTGCCATTAAGCCAGAGTATCTCTAAAGGAAGAACCAAAGGGCCCAGTCATGACTGCCATTGCTCAATAACACCCTTCTTGGTCAAAATTTTGCTCTCTCTCCTTAGCGTACACATGAATGTGCGTTGGGTACAAGTTCAGCGTAACACCTGTGAATCTTCTGGTACTTGTAGACCTACACACACATCAAATATACGAGAGATCAAAGCATCATTAGGCAGACACCTCCGCTCTCCCTTGTCCTAAAATAAAACAACTAATGACTAACGGACTATCGAACAAGCTAACTAACTATAATAATAATGATAAATATCAAACAACATTAGAGAAGTACCTCTTAAGTGCATGTCGGTTGACATGTAGAGGAATCTTCTCACCTTCAGGTGAATCAAACGAAATGCATTTGGACCTACAATGTCAGTAATCTGATCGGGACCCAACCAAAGACTATCAAACTTACCATGTTTACCTGGGTCCTCTCTTCTTTTGTCCCATAGTAGGACGAGGTCTCTAATTTGCATTTGGCGTTGGCGAGTCTTCTTATCAAACTTCTCTTTAGCCTTTCCTTGGTGTTCTATCAGGTGGTCAAAGGTCCTTTGTCAATTCTCATCGAGTTCTATCCGCTTGTTCATTCTTCCTTGATTCGCATCTAGATCATCCTTGTTTTGTTGAAGGATTTTGTATACTGGCAACCTTAAATTGATCGACAAAGTAGCATCTGGACCATACACCAATTCGAATGGACTTTTCTCGGTTGATTCCTTTATAGTGATTATGTCCACCCATACTGCATACCTTCATTTCCTATCCCAACACTTCTTATTATCTCCCATTGTAATGTCCTCATCTGATTAGGCATTGAGGACAAAAACCGCTAACCTATGTGAATCATGTGGGTTCGAGCGGTTACTAATAGTTAGGGAATCAACTGAACACTGATGCAATCTACATAAAATCTAGGGCATCAATATGATATCACCATTAGGTCAAAGAGGGCGACCGGAGCCAAAGACCACGGGCATGCATGACATCTAAGCAATATTTAATGATGCATGCACCCATTTAAGTCTCCATGCGCATGCATGCAAGTTAACTGCAAATTAGAAGTTAAAGTGACATAATTACATCGAAGTTAGGGTTTTCGCAGTTGAAAGTTATAAAAGAAAAATAAAGTGAATGGAGACTTCACTTTTGGACTATTATTATTTTGGAGCTCTTGAGAAGCAGCACAGCGTGCGACCACAGCAGTTGGGGTTGGAGACGATGTCTTCAGCTAATGGGATTTCAGAAGTGAGACATCTACCCTAGTCTCCTTCATGATAAACAATCCAGGTTTGTCACCGTATCTATTGCATTCATCATTATTCAGTATTCCAGTATAAGTCCGAAGGTTATTGCAAATTCATCCATACAGCTGGGGGCATTTAGCTGGGAAAACCGTAGTCATTCACCAGGACTCTGGATAGCTATATTTCTTCCGCATGCGGCCTCCATCCTCACTGATAGGATCACTCTACTGCATTGGGTGATTATCAGCCATCAGATTGTCCATCCGTGGCAACTCGCATCAGTTTACAGGGTTGTGGGGGTGTGAGCAACAGAATGGGAGATCAATTTGCTAGGGCATCTGGGAGGTCAAAATCCTTGCATGCTCCGACCATCCTCTCTGGCACCGGCATTCCTTCCTTCCAACTTATTTCCAACTGAAACTGACCATCCCTTCAGCAAAAACGTCACACTTGTTTGATTCAGCCATCCAAGGGTATTGCAGTAGAAACAAGGTTATTTCTTCACCAACTGAGCTCATCTTGCATGTGTTTTCTCTCTGGAGCACATTCAGTCGGCTTATCACTGGCAAGTGTTCATTCTATCCTGCAAACCCTAACCCTAATTTTAGCTATAAAATAGGGAAATTTTGCATGGCAGTTTGCATGCCCGGCTATTTCAGTAAAATTGCATAGAAATAGAAAATATAAGGATTTCTAACCTATAGGAAAAAAAGGAGTAGGTACACGGAGGACTTTGAGGATATCCAACTCGAAGATATCAGCTAAGACATGGAACCAACAGGTATACACTCTGACAGGTGAAAAGCAACAGGGGAAGATGAAGACAGGATGGAGTTTCACAACTTAGTATCTGCATTGCAAGACTTAGCCAAAAGGCAAAAAGATGTACTCAATGCAATTAACAGATTATCGGCGAAACCAGAACTAGGTAACAATAGTACCCCTATCTCACCTGTAGACAGAGGGTCTACAAGCAGCAGCGGGAAGGTTGCGTATACCAATATACAGAAGACACCGCACATATATAGCAGACCTTCCAACAGGCCTACTATGCCTCACTTCTTGGCAGATGCGGTAGGAGGTCCAGTCATGCACGTAGAGCCTAGCAAACCTTTTGGGGCTTATTTGCAGGAATACAGGGACTTGGACGATGAGTTTCATGCAGCTATGTCTTTTTCAGATTTTTGCAACATGAAGAGTAGGAAAAGGCCCCGGAATTTCAACAAGGGATTCAATCACAACTATGAATTGCAGAAAACCTTAGGCAGGTTGACCATTCCAAACTTTGACAGGACTCGCGGAGGATCAGCACAGATATGGGTTCAAAAGTTGGATACCTATTTCCAACTCAATCCCATGACAGAGACAGATGCCATTAAATTGGCCACACTCCACCTGGACGGAGAGGCTCACGAGTGGTGGTACCACAGATTAGTGACATTGGGTCACAACACCATAAACTCCTAGGGTGAGTTCACTCAGAAGCTCATGTAGAGGTTTGACAGGAAGGATCCAGAGATACATTTCAAGGAGTTGGCTCAACTCAAACAGACAGGTAGTGCAGAAGCCTTCAACTCAGAATTCATCTCAGATAGCAGTCATGGTAACAAATGTGTCAGAGAGCAGGTTAACGATGTTATTCAATGAGGCCCTAACAGAGCCACTACGGGGATGGGTGAAAGCCTACAAAAGCCCCACTCTGTAGGATGCCATTAGCAGAGCCAGAGATCTCCATGATTCAGTTCTGAAGAACAGGTTCCCTCTCAAAACCAACTTTCCTGTCAGGGACAAGGACAGGAAAACCTTTCCAGCAGGATGTTCCCAAGAAAACATGGTTAGACGAGGACACTAGAAAAGACTTAAGGCGGAAGAAATTACGTTTCACTTCTCAGGAACCATGGGTGCCAGGACACAGGTGTGCAGGGAAGGCGAAGACTCACTACATCGAAGTGTATTCAGAGTGACGAGGAGGACTATGAGCAGGGGGCCACAGAAGAACTATGGGCAACTGAGGAAGAATCACTCCAGGGTGATACACCAGACGAAGTCATTGCTACATTATCTGGAGTACCAAGATTCCATACTCTCAGGGTCAATGGAGTAGTACAGGGTCACAGAGTAGGAGTATTGATTGATGGGGGAGCAACCCACAATTTCATTGACTCCACTTGGGTATCCAAGAGGGGTATTCAGACCGAGAAGTTCGAAAAATTTACTGTAGCAGTAGCCGGGAACTCTAGCATGGACTACAACTACTGGATTCCAAAATTGAATGTCACATTAGGTAACTATCAGATGACAGATTCATTTTATATAGTAGATGTATCAAATACTCATCTAGTATTGGGTGTTCAGTGACTTTATTCAATAGGGAAATATACTACAGACTACCGGGAAATGGAAATGGAATTCCAGGGGCTAGACGGCAAATGGGTAGTTTTGAGGGGCATGAACACTTATCCCCCAAAACCCGTCTCTTCACAAAGAATGGAGGCAGTACTTAGACAAGATGACATAGAATGGGATGCAGAATGTTTTGTCACCTTTAGGAAACCTCCAGAAACCAGCACACAACACCCAAGTGATATTCAAGCCTTGTTACAGAAGCACGAAAAGATATTTCGGGACCTTCCATCAGGTAGGCCGCCAGACCAAGGCTTTGAACACATCATTGAGCTAGAGGAGGGGACACATGCAGTCATCACCACTCCTTATCGGCATCCCAAAAGATACAAGGATGAGATCGAGAAAACGATCAAAGAATTGTTGGAGCTTGGATACATTCGGCCCAGTTCTAGCCCCTTCGCATCTTCAGTGGTCTTGGTCAAGAAGAAGGATGGTACACTACGAATGTGCATCGACTATCGAGCACTCAACAAAAAGACCATTAAAAACAGGTATCCCATCCCTAGGATTGATGAACTCATGGACGAACTACGGGGTGCCAAATATTTTTCCAAGATTGATCTTCGCTCAGGGTACCATCAGATCCGAGCAAGGGACCAAGACATCTCCAAGACAGCGTTGTCACTATGGTCACTATGAGTTTTTGGTCATGCCTTATCGACTTACCAATGCTCCAGCCACTTTTCAGTCATGCATGAACCATACCTTCAGAGTTCAGCTACGTAATTTTTTGCTAGTATTCTTTGATGACATCCTGATTTACAGCAAAATATGGGAGGAGCATTTGAAATACCTGGACGAAGTACTGAGCATTCTAGAAGAACACTCGCTTTACGCGAAAATGTCCAAGTGTGAATTTGGCATGAAGGAAATGTTGTATCTAGGGCACATAATCAGTGAAAAAGGAGTACAGGCTGACATCGAGAAAATCAGAGCTATCAGAGATTGGCGCGCGCCAAAAACAGTCATAGAATTGAGAGGCTTCTTAGGTCTTTGCACTTATTACCGAAGGTATGTTACAGGATTCTCCCAATTTGTCGCACCCCTCACAAATCTCACAAAGAAGGGAGCATTCACCTAGACAGAACTAGCACAGAAAACTTTCGAGGAGATGAAAGTCATTATGAGTTCTTGCCCAATTTTAGCATTACCGGACTTTTCACAACCATTTATAGTAGAATGTGATGCCTCAAGGGAAGGGCTAGGAGCAGTATTTATGCAAAATCATCACCCTATTGCATTTGAGAGCCAAAAACTGAAGAACTACGAGCGCCACTACTCCATATATGACAAAGAAATGCTAGCCATCTTACATGCTGTCACGAAGTTCAGACAGTACCTGGTGGGCAGTAAGTTCAAAATCAAGACAGATCATAAAAGCCTCAAGTATTTCTTGGAGCAAAAAGAACTGAATGAGCGCCAACGAAAATGGGTTAGCAAAGCATAAGCCTATGATTTCGAGATCAAGTATGTAAAAGGTAAGAATAATATAGTAGTTGATACATTATCCAGGCGACCCGCCTCACTATCTCTCATGAGTATATCCACAAGATTGGAGGGCACTTCTCTTAGTAGAATACTCCAAAAATAAATTCGCTTGCGAATTATTGGATGGACAGATTCAGGATGACAGGTACTGGATTGTCAATGACATCATCTATTACAAGAACAGGATATACCTTGTCCCAGAATCAACTTTGAGGAAAAAGATCATACATGCAGCATATGACTCTCCATTATCAGGACATCAAGGTTTCTTGAAGACCTACGGACAGATTCGAGAGAGGTTCTCATGGAAGGGCCTCAAAGGGGAGGTTATGCAACACGTACGAGAATGTAGCATATGTCAGCGGAACAATATCGAGAACATCCATCCAGCAGGGTTGCTTCAGCCACTACCAATTCCAGAAAAGAAGTGGGAAAGTGTATCTAAGGACTTTATTATAGGATTGTCCAAGGTCCAAGGGCCGGATTGTTTATATGTCGTAGTTGATAGACTGACCAAGTTCGCACATTTCTTTTCTATATCATCTTATTACTCTGCAGCTCAAGTAGCTGAGTTATTCTTCAGGGAGGTCTTCAAGTTACACAAGTTACCTAACACCATTGTTAGTGATCAGGACAGTAGATTCACAGGTGCCTTCTGGCAAGAACTATTCAGATTAGTGGGGACCGAGCTGGCTACCAACACGACTTATCATCCCTAAAGCGATGGACAAACTGAAATTGTCAACAAGTGGATTGAAGGATATCTGAGGAACTACGTAACAAGGCAGCAGCAAACCTGGATTAAAAGGCTACACTTAGGGGAGTACTGCTACAATACTACCTATCACATGTCTATTAAGACGACACCTTTTAAGGCATTATATGGCCACGAGGCCTTGGACTATGGTGATTTAGCATTAGGAGACAGTAGGGAACCCAAGGCAAAGGATTGGATACAGGACAGTCGAGATATTCTTAAGATCTTAAAGGAAAACTTACAGACAGCCCAGAATCAGCAGAAGTTATATGCAGACAAACACAGGGTTGAGCGAAGCTTTGAGGTAGGAGATTTGGTATACTTAAGGCTCCAACCTTACAGACAGCCTTCACCTAAAAGGAAAGGAGCAGAAAAGTTAAAACCTCGCTTCTATGGGCCCTACAGAATAATCAGAAAGGTGGGAGAGGTGGCATATGAACTAGAACCACCACAAGAAAGTAAAATTCACAATGTATTCCATGTGTCCAACCTGAAAAAGACCATTGGGCAACACATTGCTCCATCAACAGAATTACCTCCTTTAGATGATGAAGGACTACTAATACTGATTCCTTAACGAATCATAGAGACTAGAGAAAGGAAACTTAGGAACCGGGTGATTAGGGAATACTTGGTTCAATGGAAAGAACTACCTCCAAAGGATGCCACATGGGAAGGTGCACAGGTATTGCAACATCCCAGTTTGCAGTTGCTTGAGGATAAGCAATCTCAAGCGGGGAGGACTGCAATGTCCTCATCTGATTAGGCATTGAGGACCAAAACCGCTAACCTATGTGATTCCCGTGGGTTCAAGCGGTTACTGACAGTTAGGGAATCAATTGAAGACTGATGCCATCTACAAAAAATCTAGGGCATCAATATGATATCACCATTACTTCAAAGAGGGCCGCCGGAGCCAAAGGCCACCGACATGCATGACATCTAAGCATTATTTAATGATGCATGCACCCATTTAAGTCTCCATGCACATGCATGCAAGTTAACTGCAAATTAGAAGTTAACGTGACATAATTAGGTCAAAGTTAGGGTTTTCGCAATTGAAAGTTATAAAAGAAAGATAAAGTGAATGGAGACTTCACTTTTGGATTATTATTATTTTGGAGCTCTTGAGAAGCAGCACAGCGTGCGGCCACAGCAGTTGAGGTTGGAGACGATGTCTTCAGCTAACAGGATTTCGGCAGTGAGACATATGCCCTAGTCTCCTTCACGATAAACCATCCAGGTTTGTCACCGTATCTATTGCATTCATCATTATTCAGTATTTCAGTATAAGTCCGAAGGTTATTGCAGATTCATCTGTACAGCTGGGGGCATTTAGCTAGGAAAACCCTACTCATTCACCAGGACTCTGGATCACTATATTTCTTCCGCATGCAGCCTGCATCCTCACTGATAGGATCACTCTACTGCATTGGGTGATTATCAGCTATCAGATTGTCCACCTGGAGCAACTCGCAGTAGTTTACAGGGTTGTGGGGGCATGAGAAGCAGACTAGGAGATCAATTCGCTAGGGCATCTAGGAGGTCAAAACCCCTGCATGCTCCGGCCATCCTCTCCGGCACTGGCATACCTTCCTTCCGACTTATTTCCAGCTGAAACTGACCATCCCTTCAGCAAAAACGTCACAATTGTTTGATTCAGCCATCCGAGGGTATTGCAACAGAAACAAGGTTATTTCTTCACCATCTCAGCTCATCTTGCATGCGTATTCTCTCTGGAGCACATTCAGTCGGCTTATCAATGGTAAGTGTTCAGTCTATCTTGCAAACCCTAACCCTAATTTTAGTTATAAAATAGGAAAATTTTGCATCGCAGTTTGCATGCCCGGCTATTTCAATAAAATTGCATAGAAATAGAAAACATAAGGATTTGGGATATTACACCCACGGTCTTTTTCATAATGCTCATCAAATTCTTGTTACTTGACTCAGCGAGCCTATTACCTTGGGGATAATAATTCGAAGTGTGTGACAATATGATACCATAGTCAAAGCAAAACCTGGATAGTTCCCCGCCAATGAAAGTCGTCGCGTTATATGTGATAATCCTGGCTAGAATTCTGAACCGAGTAATAATTTTGTCTTCCAAGAAATCTGTGATAACCTTTGTTGTATCTCTGCTTTGTTGGAATGACCTCAACCCATTTAGTAAAAAAATTTGTAGTGGTTAGAATCGATTTATGCCCGTTGCTTGAATTTTACTTAAATTCGTCGATGAAGTCAAGACCCCATTATTGAAATGGTGCTTCGATGACGGCTGGTTGAAGTGGCAATGCTGCAAATCTTAATCTTCTTGTGAAAAGCTGGCAAGGATGGCAGCTATGTACATACCTGTATACATCCTGGAAGATACTAGGCCAATAATATCCTGATCTCAGAATGTTGTGCGTTGTGGTAGAAGCATTATGGTGACCGCCACATAATCCTTAGCAAAATTCTTTCATAATTTCTTCTGCTCAAACTGGCTCTACACATGTCAAAATGATGCCTTCTGGATTCCTCCCCCCAAATCCCTGAACTGATGTCGAGTCTAAGCTCACGATGTAGTAGTTGGAAGCGTTCAACTTTAGAGATCTCTTCTTCTGATCTGGTAAATGAGCTGGGAAAGATAAATTGGTCAGATAATACACTATGTCTGCGTACCAACCACATCGAGCAATTCCTTCTACGACTACTGAGACCATAAGCAATGGATCTTCCTTTAAATCCAGAACTTCTTCATTTCCTTTTGCTAGTAACTGAGCCAAGCCTCTACCTCTGATAAACTTGGTAGCTTGTATTTCCAAGTCATATTCCTGGATCTTTGCAATCCACTTATCTCTAACATCCAAACCGTCTTGTTGCTTAAGTAATTCTTTGGTTGCAGGGTGCGAAACATACGCCATAATCTTTGAATATCCAATGAAAACTCTGAAATGTTTCAACGACATTACCAGTGCGTACGCATGTTTCTCCATAATGTGATACTTCATTATTGTATTACTCAAAGCTTTGCTCATGAATGCAATGGGTTGTACTTCATTCTTATCTTTCTTTTGTAGGACGACTCCTGTAATAGTTTCAGTTGAAGCAAAAGAACAAAATTGAAATGGTTTAGAATAGTCTGGACATACCAGTACCGATTCTCGATTAGTAGTTTCTTTAACGTCTTCAAATGCTTTCTTGGCTTCTTCGGCCCACCTGAAAGCTGCATCATTTTTTAGCAACTTATTCAAAGGTTTAGTAATCTTTGTAAAATTAGGAATAAACCTATGAATAAAATTTATTTTCCCAAAGAACGACCTTAAAGCCTTCAAACTTTTCGGTAATGGAATTTCTTTAATAGCTTTTACTCTTTCTAGATCTATTTTAACACCTTTTGTAACGACATGCCCAAAATAGATTTCTTAGGGTTTAAGGTAATTCCATACTTGCGGCAACGTTCAAATACCTGTCGAAGATGTTTTATGTGATCCTTTCTACATTTGGAGTAAGGACTGTGAGGGCATCTTCATATATTTCTAATACTTTCTGTAATATATCTCTGAAAGCATAGTCCATAGCTCTCTAAAAGGTAGCACCAGCATTCATTAAACCAAAAGGCATGCGCAAGTACCGGTAAGTAAAGGCAGTCTTTACTCAATCTTTTTGCTTGACAGCAACCTGATTGAAACCTGAAAAGCCATCTAGGAACGACATCATCTCCAACCCCGTGATCCTTTGCAATAAGAGTTACATATTAGGAAGCGGGTAATTAACTTTCTTGGATACTGCATTAAGGTTCCTGAAATCAACACACAAATGGACATCACATGTTTTCTTTCTAGATGGAACAGGATTGGAAAGCCACTCTGAATACCTTATTGGGACTATGATTTTTGCTTCTACCATCTTCTCCAAGTCCTTCTTAACCAACAAAGCCAACTTAGGATTCACTTTCCTTAATTTCTACTGATGTGGTTTCGCATTTTCTTCCAAAGGTATAGTATGTTGAATAATATCTTTGTCATAAGTTTTTAGTTCGTTGTATGACAATGCGAACACGTCCCTGAATAACCAAATCGATGACATCCTTTAGTTCTTGAGAATCTAGAATCTTACCAACCTTAATCAGACGTGGGTTTTCCTGAGAACCAATATTTACTTCTTCGTATTTTGAACTCAAAGTCGCATCTTTTAATTTGCACCTATCGTTTATGTTGAACTTCTTTTCCAAAGATACCCTTTCCATGGGAATTGAGGTTCTTCAGTGGATTCTTCTTTTCTCCAATCAACCTGGTTACCCACATACTCTTCTACGTTGGCCATGAACCTACGAATCTGCTTTTCGTCATCAAAGACTTCCCAATTATCGAAGTTGTCTGGCCCGAAAGGACAGATATTACTTGCACTTCGCAGGTATCATGTACTTCATCATTTGGATCAAAGACTGAAGTGAAAACCGCGAGGGCATTCGCAATTTCGTTTCGTTCCCTTGGTACCACTTGGAAAGAAATGGCCTGGAAGCCTTCAGTAGCAATTATGACAGCATCCTTGTATCTTTTAAATCGCATATTTTTGCAAGAAAAAGTGCCTTTTACTTGACATACACAAGGTCATAATCACCTATATAATGTAGTAACTGAATGCCATAATCTTTTGCAACATTTAGCCCAAGCAGAAGGGCTTCCTACTCAACATTGTTAGTACCATCAAATTCTAATTTGAAAGAAAAATAATGTTGCTCCTGTCTAGGGAAATTTAATACAACACCTGCGCCCATACCCGTCTGGGACTTGGCCCCATCAAAATACAATATCTGAAACTTATCAATGTCCTTAGGCGGAGGAATATCTGTATCCAATACTGCATAAAAACCAATATCATGCTGGTATATATACTTGTTCTCTGGTTCTGCGGGATCCTCTACATGATGTTTCCTGGTCGTTTCTCTTGGAAGATTGATGTAGCCGCCTTCCGGAGTGAGAATAGTTGCATAAGACAGATCCATATGTAGACTGGCTCCAAGGTCTGCTCCAAACTTCCTAGATAAGAGCATCCCCCAGGATTCTGGAAGTTCAATCACCATAATATCCATCTTTATGCTTATGATGGGATGAACAGTTAGTCGTACACGAACATCCATCCACGTACATGAACATCCATCCATCTCCAGAGTCCATAGTGCACACAATCCTGTACGGTCTCGACACTTGCAATCTTATTCTTTTCATCACAACTAGAGGCATAACATTAGTGGATCCCCCTGAATCAAACATGCAATTATGTAGAACCAGATCACCAATGCACAAAGAAATAAAGAATGGTTTATGTGTAGGATTCTTATTCTTGGTTGGCAGCATGTTTGATAATATGATTGGCGCATCTTCGCTTTCTTCAGTCTGATTGATTATTGGTCGCTTCTCTACGGTTCCTTCTTGAAGATGTAGTAACTCAGCGACCTGTTTTCTAACCGAGGGGATCTTGACCAATTCTGTCAAGAGTACCGAAACCTTCATAGTACCTAGATCACCTGTAACATCGATATTCAAAGGTTCATCAGTAACCAAATCAATCAGAGAAGACTTACCTAAACCTACCGGGGGCGAAAGAGAAGCCTTTGTCCCTTCTATATTCGTTGATGTGAGCCTCCTTTGTCTTTGATAAACATTGCCAGGGGTCCAATTCTCATACCATCTCTTGATTTGCTCTCGGTTAGGCATTTCACCGAGTATCGTGTTCACTTTTTCGGCATTGATTGAATTTCTCTTCACTTCCTGCATATCATCATTAGACAACCCAAACTGCCTCCTTCCAAATATATTACATACCTTCACACGGTCCTCTTCAAACAAAGTGTTGTTCCTGGTATATTCCAAATAAAGGGCACAAGTTCTTTCGTCAAAGAAACTACGACATGCCCTGCAATAATATGGGTATTCGCTCACCGCATTCAAACAAACAAACAATTTATAAAATCTCATAAGGCTCGATATAGAAATTCAAACAATCGAGATTAAAAAAAATACCTCACTCCAATGCTAGATCATTTCTCCATCACCGTTGGATTACTCCACCCTTCAAATTGTCAAACCCTTGACTGTTGTTTGTTGGTTGCATTTCTCTCCTTCACTACTAGAGGATAAAAATGAGTTGAATGTGAGAGTTTTGGTTGCTAAATAATGAGGTCAAGGATTTTGGAAGAGCCACCCCCCCTTTTTTCGCCCCTTTCCTCCTTGGTTCCTGTTGTCACATATATAGTAGCTGGGCTACTTTTGTTCCTGAGCAGTTCTTTGAGCCAACCCTTTACTATGAGATTAGCAGATGATGAGCCACCAGTTGATGATCTCCCACTTTCAGCAGATCCAGAGTATCCAAATTGACCAGTTTTATGCCATCGCTGAGCCTCATGACCCCAGATTTGAAGACCGAATTAGCCATTTTTCTTTCAAGACCCAAAGCAGAGATTGTTATATTGCCCATGATATGTAGTTGCAACAGTTGTTCCAATGATCTTCAGATTGGTTCCAGATCCAGTGCAGGTATATGACCCAGGTGATATATATTGGCTTGTGCATATGGATTTTGATGTTGCTCTGTTACCTGTTTTAGTAGTGAAACTCAGTTGATATTGACTATATGTTGGGAATACTTTATCTTGGCTTACTTGGAATCTAAAAGAACAAATGATCTAGTGGTTTTGACCAGGAAATTCTCTCGTATACTCATTTGGCCTTGCCCTACTCTCAGTATGGATTTAGTCTTTTCCCTTCAAGGACATAGTTTGCTAGTCTTGGCATCATTTCCATTGTCTCCATCCATCTGTTGCCTTCCCATTTTCATCGACTATCCTTGACTTGTAACTTAACTAATGACATATGGGATTTACCCCCACCTTCACCTCTATGTTGGAACAGGTCTCTATGTATAAAACTATGTCTCGGTGTTAGTTTATGTGATTTTTGTCATAGGGAATGTCTACCTTTAGGTCTTGAACACAAGTAGTCCTACCAAAGAAAGTGTCTTTACACACTAAGGCATCGGAGCTTGAAATTATTTTTAAATAGATGCCCTTCTAGCAAAATAAAAGTGTCTTTATACACTACTGAAAATGAAAAAACAAAAACTAGCCAGTGGCCAAGAGATGAGCACTCATCCATTGTATGGTGTAAGGATGATGTATCCCCACAGGGTATCAGGAAGGCAAGCCCAAGAAGGTTGAGCCTTATGCATTTTCTAGGATTTTCTAGAATCCTAGAAGGCTTTCCAGGGCACCTGCTTTTAGAGGTCAACAAGTGAAATAAATGCTGAGCAAATAAAGTATTAAAAAGGTTGCTTGTCTAGAGTCTAGTGCAACCTTCTCATCATTCCACCCAACTGTGAGATACCGCCATGCCCTATTACCTAGTCCAACTTATGTGTTGTGTAGATCCCCTTGTCCTTTCACCTAGGTGCTTACAGTGTTAAGCTATCAAGTCATCACTTGGCCTCATCTGTTGTTTATGATTCCTTCACCCTTGACTAGCAAAAGGATTAAATCTATAAATGAAAATACACCGAAAGTTCTTGTTTTGAAGAAACTAATCATTTTGATTTGGATTATTATATATGTATTGTGCTTATACTTGCCAAAAAATCTAAATCGTACTAGAGGGTCACTGCTAACATAGATGATTGAGCTTGCATGTCCATTAGTACTTTGCAACATCAGAGTTTAGCACTTGGGTCATCATTTGATCAGTCTTGACTTGGTCAACCCAGTATTGACCAGGCCATGAACAGGATTCAGGATGAGTTATAGATAGATGTTCATGGATGATTATTATTTATGGTCTATAGGTGTCCATTGGGCATATTCATACTTCGGATGGTGATTTGTTATGATGGCTTGTATTATTTCCATGATTATCAGCATTTACAAGATTTATTATTATTATTGTTCTGACATTGATGGGGCCTCTGATGTATCTTTGTGACAGACATATAGTGTATGAGTACTCATTCTTAGTACTCAAGATATCAATGAAAAATAAAGTTGATGGCTAGAGGATGAGCACTCATTCCTTGTATAATGTACGTCTCATTTGCCCCCATAGGGAAACAAGGAGAGACTGGCCCAAGAAGGCCATGTCTTTGTCATTTTCTGGAGCCCAGAAGGCTACCAAGGCACCTGCCTTTAGAGGTCAACTAGTGAAATAAATGATGAGCAAATAAAGTATCAAAAAGGTTGCTTGTCTAGAGTCTACTGGATCCTTCTCATCATTCCACCCATTTGTGAGATATCGCCATGCCCAATTGTTCACCTAGTCCAACTTATGTGTTGTGTGGATCCCCTTGTCCTCTAGCCCAGGTGCTTACAATGTTAAGTTATCAAGTCATCTCTTGGCCTTGCTTGTTGTTTATGATCCCTTCACCCTTGACTAGCAAAAGGATTAAATCTATAAATGAGTATACACTAAAGGTTCTTGCTTTGAAGCAACTAATCATTTTGATTTGGATTATTATATATGTATTGCGCTTATACTTGCCAACAAAATCTAAATCATACTAGAATGTCACTACTAACATAGATAATTGAGCATGAATGTCCATTAGTACCTTGCAGCATCAGAGTTTAGCACTTGGGTCATCATTTGATCAGTCTTGACTTGGTCCACCCAGTATTGACTAGGCCATGAACAGGATTCGAGATGAGTTATAGACAGATGTTCATGGATGATAATTATTTATGGTCTACAGGTGTCCATTGGGCATATTCATACTTCAGATGGTGATTTGTTATGATGGCTTGTATTATTTCCATGATTTATTAGTATTTACAGGCTTTATTATTATTATTGTTCTGGCATTGATGGGGCCTCTGATGTATCTTTGTGATGGACATATGTTGTATGAGTACTCATTCTTAGTTGATTTGGACATTCTGAGTCCATTGGTGTAGTTGGTTTTCAGTTTCAGGCAATTACAGGACAGATATGGGTCTCTTGGCCTTCTTGCAGCAAATTTGCCTGGGGAAAATGAAAATAAAACACAATGAGGAAAAAATTAAGTTCTCCTAGGACACTAAAGGGATTCTTCGGATGCAGCAAGTCGTTTGTACCATGCTACCATGGTCACGGATCCAACTGTGCATTCATTTGGCATTAGATTTTGGTCCCCAGTGAGATATGGTTTGCTTTATGTCTCTAAGGCAACATTTTAACAGTTAAAAATCGCTAATGAAGAAATCCATTTGGGAAAGGGATTGGCATGGAATTGGTTTGAGGCGCAATACGTGGGTCATCTTCATCATCCGACATCAGCTTCACTTCATTCGAGGTCCACACATCCTTGTTTTATACACTTTAAGGGTATTTTGATGTATTTTGAGGGAGGCCCCCTAGTGATTTTTATCACTTGTTTATATTATTTGCCAGCACACATTGTTATTGTATCATTGGGCCATGCTAGTGAAGGACAGCATAACCCCCTAGCCCTGCCATGTGCTACTTTGTGGTCAGTATTCATATTTTAAGTGGCGTGACCCTCATTGGGCATTTCTAGTCATGTGCCCCCTTATATTTTTGAGTTCATCCATGTGAGATGTATCTGACTGATCTCAGCCGTAGATTAGGATGGTTATCTTATGATCTTAACCCTTGATCTTTTCGGTTCTAGGTATTATGTACTTGAGAGATCTATACATTGAGATGCTCTTTCATTTGTAAAGGGACTTTTGGCTCTAAGAATATTGAATACAAGAAAACTTTTGCAGAAACTATTGGAAGCTTTGTGAATGTACTTGGATGTGATTGTTATGCCTCTTGCTTGGATATTTCAGTAGATCTTGCATGCAAACAACTATTTTTCTGGAAGGTCGTACTGATCTTTTGCAGGGTAGCGAATTGCTTGGAGGAGATTGCTAAGGTGTCTTGCATTATCTTCTGAACAAATCGTTTATCTGCAGGGAATTTTCAATTGTTACCTTGCGCATTGGTTATTTCTTTTATGATGAAGTACGTAGCTTATATTTTTCAACAGTAAACAAACCTCATTCGTAGTTTGATTTTGCAGGTGGAGAAGAGGGGGCGCACTTCCTTCATTGGGCATTTTTCTTTTGTTTCATGCCGGATCTTGCTTGGAATTGTAACCAAGTGGAAGGATCATTGACATCCAAGGCGGTCGCAAGTGTTTTCAGGTACGATCTACAAGGTTAGTATTATTTTTCAATTTTGTATCCATTCGTCCATTCAAACCCTCTTTCTTAAAATCCTCATTTCGTAGATCTGATAGATCCGGTGAGTTTTTGATGACGACCATCAAAACCCACTTGGAGATTAATGAATAAACCCTAGATCTCAAGTTTCACATTAATTGAACTCTGTTTTCCCTGGAATCTAACACTAGTCACTCTTACTAGGGGCGCCCCTCTTGGGTGGGTGGCCTTTTCTTTAGATCTGTCAGAGATGGGTATGCTTGAACTTACCTCAAAATCATAGATCCAATCCTCAAGCACCCCGATCTAGTCATTCCATGCCCTGATCTATTCTTTTGGGTCCACTTTTTGCACTTTTGCATAAACCCTAAGTGAGTCCCTTTAGGATTTCCATTTGTGTGACTAGATCTCTTCAGATCTATCAGTTGTGTATGCTTGAACCCACTTAATTCCCATAGATCTATCCTACAAGCACCTGAATCTAGTCTTTCCATACCTTTATCTACCCTTTTGGGTCCACCTTGTCTACTTCTAAATAAAACCCTAGGCGGGCCCCTTTAGGGTTCTCTTTCATTTGGCTAGATCTCCCTAGATCTACTTCCTTAAGCTATATGTGGTACAATCTCAATCAAGTTGGTCTATTTCCTATCTTTGCAAAGCCTCCCCAACTTGTCCTTAATCTCCATACCACTCTAATTTGATAGATCTAGTCTTATCCACTCATTATCTCTCCTCCTTTATACATTGTCAAACCCTAGCGGTGTCTTGAGTAGGTGCGCTAGCCTCTTAGGCTAGTAGGGTCTCCCCCTTGGTCTTTCTCCGAATTGATCTAAAGTGACAAGAGCCTGTCCAATGTGACAAGTACCCTTTATCCGTAGTGGACAAGGCCTTTGCGGTGTCACCGATTAGCTACCTCATCTCTACCGTCTCGAATGGGATCCTTTTAGCAAGTAGCTACACTTTGTGTCATAATAGTTACCACATGGAAGTACCCTACAGTGTCCTCAAAATAGGGGTACGCCATCCCCAATGAGGTCCACATACCCAAAGCTAGCCATGTTTCGAGTACACCAAGTGACATGATAGAACTACCCAACCTCGTTTTAGGTACATGGGTACATGTACCCAATACTGGGATGTGAACCCACCACCAGGTATGTCACATGTGTGCCCTAGCAACATAGTAAATTAGTAATACTAATATTCATGATAAGTAACATAATTAATAATATTGGTCTTTAATTCATCTAGTATTAATGATAAGTAGCATAAGTAATGATATTATTCTTTAATTTATAATTGTCAATGTGGATGGTCATTTCATTCTAGGTTCTTTACAAGGATAATATCTCTCTAATAAGTGCTTTTACTCGAGTGAATGGTACATTTTTAGTAAGGTCAACAATTAGCACCACCAACATCTGTTGATGTTTCTCCAAGCTGCAGCATCGAGAAAACATTCTCTAGACATTCTCCTAGATAGGCCATAAGAATTGACCAATGGCTAGTGGAGACTGCCCCTTGCGTAGCCTTGATTAGTCATGTGAAGTGACTAAGAGTGAATAGGGCTCGAGGTGCTTAGCCTTGATTAGTCATGTGAAGTGGCCAACCGAAAATAGGATTAAGGTCACATTACATACTATATGAAGGAGTGCTCCATGAAAGAGTGAACTATTCTATATTAGAAGGAGTTGACTTGTTATTTGATAGTGGATTTCATCCCGTTGTGAAATATACTAAGTCTAATATAATGTTGAATTTGATATAGTCTCTAACAAGAAATCGGGACTTCTTAGAGTGGGGTCAAATCAACATTAGATCACTATGCGCGAATAGAAGTGTAAGTCAGGAGATGAACATCAACAAGGACAACATTTCTAGGATGAAGAAATACTCAAAAAGTCAAGTCAAACATATTAGAAGTCCCAAATAGCATTGTAAATTTCCTTAAAATTCAATCATGATCTACAGAGTATAATTTTAATTTTTATTACCGATAACCACAAATGAGTTTCTTCACAAGTAATGCAGCGAAAAATAAATACTGAGAGACATATAACAACAATTACACAAATAGAGACACCAATATTTTTGGATATGGAAACACCCGGAAAAACCCAAGATGTGAAAACTAGAGCATCAGTCTGAGAAGAAATTTTATTAAGAAGATATACAACAAATATAATCCAGAAAATTGATTTACCCAACTTGGCAAAATCGAACCTTTGCAAATCATTGAGAACACCCCACAAATCTATACGACCCTCTGCATAGATGTACAACCTACTGTCAGCTATACAGAATCTGTACGGTCTTTGCGTTAGTTGTACGGACGAGTTCCGTACAACCATACTTACACATGCGGCCTACTGTACAGCTGTAGTACGACCTCAGCAAATCAGTATCTCATCCCTCTCAACAAATGTGTACGACACTCTCCTCTGCCTTATCACTCTGTAAATCCTCTCGATGAATGCTCCTTTGTCTTCTTTGCAAACTTCTTCCTCTAAATTATCTTTCTCTCTCTCTAGCAAGAATATATGAGTAAGAAAACTTTTTATGTTTGTGTGTGTGTCCTCTCCATCAAATCAATCTCCTTTTAACTCGATGGCCAAACAAAAACCCTAACTCTCACTATGGATCAATGGATGAGATCCTCTGGTGAGACAAATGGCCAAGATTAGATTAGCCATCACTTAAATTATTTTTACTTGAACTTTATAAAAGTGACTCCATTAAGTCGATTAATAATTAGATCACTTAATGTACTTTTCCTAAATCTAACCTTTGGAAAATTACATTAATACATTTGGCTCCTTGTTTTATGTCTTCTGGCATGCAAGGACACATGCAACGATAGAAGAGCTTCCTTGTTGCCACTTTCTAACACTCCCTCTCCACAAGGAAGGGATCCGGTGGCAACCCCAACTTATCTCTGAACTTCACAAAACTGTGCATGCAAAGTGCCTTACTAAATATGTTCGCCACCTGCTCATCTGTCTATATGTACTCCAACCGAATGGCTCCTCTCTGTACACAGTCTCTCAGGAAGTGATACCAAATGTCTCTGTGTTTCCTCCGATCGTGGAACACTGAATTTTTAGATGGCCTGATGCCACTCTGATTGTCACAAAGAACCACGGTAGACTCTAGCTCACACTCAAATAACCCTGAAAGCAACTTTCTCAACCACGTCCCCTCCAATTCAACCAAATTGGCTACCATATACTCAGCCTTTGCCGAGCACAATGCAACTTACTTCTGCTTCTTGTATAACCAAGAGACAACTCCTAACCCAATGCTGAAGTAGCAACCTAAAGTGCTCTTCCGGTCTTCTACACGTCTTGCCCAATCAGCATCTGTAAAGCCTACTAACTATATATTCTCATTTTGCTCATAAACAAACTCGTACTCCACTATACCTCTAATGTAGCGAAGCACATGCTTCGCAGCCGTCCAATGCACTCTCCAAGTGTTCACTATGAATTGACTCAAAGAGTTGACTACAAAGCTAATGTTTGGTCGTGTGTTGACTAGATACATGAGCGATCCAATAACCTGACAATACAATGTAGGACAAAATCCTCTGACCCCGATGAATCAATCTTCCTCTAGTTGGAAACTACTGGTATGGACATGGGCTTGTAATCCTCCATCTTCAATCTCTTCAAGATCTCTGCTGCATACTTCCCCTGTCGAATGAAGAAGCACCCATCTCTCTGCCAAACCTCCAAACCTAGGAAGTAATGCATCAACCCAAGGTCATTCATCTCAAACTCAACAAGGTTGGACTTGCAGTCGTCAATCAAACTTTTTTCTCCTGTAAGAAAAAGATCATCTACCTACAAAACCAGTATGAGAGTTACCTTACCTGACAAGAAGTACAGGTTGTGGTCAGCCTCACTCTATTCAAATCCCATCTCCTGTAGATAGCTATCAATCCTCGAGTACCATGCTCGAGGTTCCTGCTTGAGCCCATAAAGAGCTCTTTGCAACCTGCATACATGCGACTCCCTATTCTCCACCTCGAACCCTTCGAGTTGCTCAATGAATAACTCCTCCTCTATAACTTCATTGAGGAAGTTAGTCTTTACTTCCATTTGATGAACGTAACAATCCATTTCTACTGCTAATGAGATAATAGTCTAAATAGAAGAATATCTGGCGACAAGGGCAAAGGTCTCCTCATAGTCATTACCTTCCTTCTATGAATACCCCTTTGCTACAAAGCGAGCCTTGTACTTCTCCACGCTTTCTCATGCTGCATGCTTTACCTTGTAGATCCATTTGGATCCAACCACCCGTTTTCCCTCTGGCCTCGACACAACCTCCCATACTTGGTTATTCACAATGGAGTCATACTCCTGAACCATAGCCTCTTGCCACACATCATGTTGTGCATCCTCCTCAAAACTGGTTGGTTCGGAATTAATGAACTCCGTCAACAGTGCCATATAACTATGTCTATCTAGTGGTTTTCTCCGCCTCATGGAGCTCTTTGGAAGAGTCACTTGCCAGTAATCCAGAACTATGCACCTAAACCACTTAGGTCGTGGACTAGTGTCTACCTATTGCGGTTGTTTGATATCCTCCTCTTGTTGTAGCTCGGCCTCCAAATCAATGACCAAAGGATCCTCTGCACCTGACTCCCTTTGAATACTAGAGCCTGTATCCTGTGTATGTACCTGTACCTATGGCTCCTCCAAAATGACCGCCCAGTTTCGTGTTGGTTGCTCCTGTGCTAGTAAGTCCATAGATCTTTGTAAGGCTCTATCCTCATCAAGCTGGACATCCTTGCTCATAACAATCCTCTTGCGAGCCGGAATATATACCATGTATGTCTTAGAAATTTCGTTGTAACTAACAAGTAACCCCTTCTCTTTGGAAGGGTCCAACTTCTTCCTAGTGTCAGCATGAACGTGACAATAGCAGACACTTCCAAATATGCGTAGATGACTCACATCTAGTTTAGTGCCTATGAAGACCTCCTAAGGTGTCTGTCTCCCCAATGTTGTGTGGGGACACCTGTTCTGAATGTAAAGTGCAGTCATGTATGCCTCGACCCATAGGAATAGGGGCAATCCCTGATCAAATAGCATGGCCTTGGTTGCTCCTACCAATCTCTTGTTCTTCCTCTCTGCCATTCCATTCTGCTGCAGGGTATGAAGAACTGTGTGCTCCTTCTTGATTCACTCCGATGAACAATACTCCAAGATCTCATTTGAGGTGTACTCAACCCCGTCATCCGTCCTCAATACAAGAATCTTCCTCCTGGTCTGGTTTTCCACGAGAGTGTTGAAATCTTGAAACCGCTCAAAGACCTCTGACTTGGCTTTCAGGAAATAGATCCAAGTTTTCCTAGACTAGTCATCAATGAACGTGACGCAATAATTGTAGCCACTCAAAAATTGGACACTCATGGGTCCACAAACAACTGAATGCCCCAAGTCCAAGGTGCCCTTCAGCTTATGCTCACTCTATGGGAAAGGTTTCCTAATGTTCTTCCCGAACCCACAACCCTTGCAGTGGTTATGCTTCTCCTCATGTACTTGAGGAACTCCAATAACTTCATGTCTCAAATGCCTCAGTGCTCCATGGTGTAAGTGTGCCATCCTCCTATGCCACAACTCACTCTGACTGTTGTTGTTGCTATTGACTAGAGCCTTTGCAAACTCGAAGAGTAGTCTGTACACCTTCCCGCTCCTGATCCCAATCACCTAATCCAAGCTCCTATCTGACCCCTTGGGCCTGATATACAACTTCCGATCTAGGAACTTCACCTGAAATCCCTTGTCCTCCAGTGTGGAAGCGGATATGAGGTTCTTGTTCAACCCCGAAACATACCATATGTCAACAAAACTGAGGGGTTTGCCAGACTCCCTCTAAAACGAAACAGTGCCAACTCCCTATGCCTGATACCATGCATCATCACCCAGCTCAATGTGGAGATTTACTCCACTGTCTTGCAAGCTCTTGAAGAACCTTTTATGTCATGTCATGTGACAAGATGCTCCACTGTTGATGCACCAAATAATGTTGCATGTGGTGTTTTCCATGCAAGTTATCAAACAAAAATCCTCATCGAACTTTTTGTTGAACTCCTCCACCTCTGCAAGACCTGCCATCTGGGTATTGTTCTTCTTCTTCCTGTCTAGGCACTGGGAGGCAAAGTGTCACGGCTTGTGGAAGATAAAACATTTGACTTTTGACATGCCAATATTCTTCTTACCACCCTTCTTCTTCTTTGCCTTACCCTTGCTCTTCCCTGCTAGTGCTAGAGCTTCTTCATCCATAATCTTTGAGGCACTGCTGGATGAACCTGAAGCTAGACCCATACGGGTCTCTTCCTACACAAAATCATCCCATAATCTCTGCCACTCAAGGAGCTTCTTTCTAGCCACCACGCCTTTGACAAAGACGTCCCATGGCTTAAAAAAGCCATTGACAACTATTTGAACTAGCTCCTCAGCCTCAATCTTAGAGCCAACTGCTCCATGTTCATCGCTTCTCTGTGTGAGCCTTATGAGTTAAGGCACCACTCCTTCACCCTTGGCCATCTTGGTACAACGTAACCTCTCTTGCAACACCATCTTCCTGTTTTCCTTCTTGTTCTGGTAATGTCCTTCCAAAGCCTTCCACATTTCCAATGCGGTCTTCTTCCCGGAAAGGTGAGGGACTATGTGGTCCTTCACCCCATCCAAGATGATCAACATACCTCTTGAATCTACCTTCTACCACCTTCCCAACTCTTTCAAATCTGTGGGTGCAACCTTTGTGGAGTCAATGTGCTCCTCTGCATCACTAACATCCAGGATCCTCATGATCCTCTCTTTCCAAGTAGAAAAGTTCTAAGCCCCCTGATGTTTATCCTCGACTCTCAACTGTACGACCATGGTGAAGTGTACCTATCAAACTTTAGATCTAAAACTCTAGGTTTGTGTCTTCAATAGATCTGCCCCGGATCTATCAATACTATTGCTATTTCTTAGATAAGCTCAACAAAGCTCTGATACGATGTAAATTTCCTTAAAACGCAATCTTGAGCTACACAGTATAATGTTTATTTTTATTACCGATAACCACAAATGAGTTTCTTCACAAGAAATGCAATGGAAAATAAATACTGAGAAACATATAACAACAATTACACAAGTACAGACAAACTTCTTCTTGGGTATGGAAACCCCAGGAAAAACTAGTGCAGCAGTCTGAGAAGAAAGTTTACTATGAATATATAGAAAAAATACAATCCAAAAATATAGATTTACCCATCTTGGCGAAATAGAACCTTTGCAAATCACTGAGAGCACCCCACAAATTTTTAGGACCCTCTGCGTCGTTGAATGGCCCTGCTGTCAGTTGTACGGAATTCGGACGGTCTCTGCATCAGCTATACGAATACGTTCTGTATAGCCCTACTCACACGTGCGGTTTGTTGTACAACCTCTACAAATCAGTATGGCATCCCTCTCAACAAATGTGTACGGTCGTCTCCTCTGTCGAATCACTCTACAAATCCTCCGGATGAATGCTCTCCGTCTTCTCTGCAAACTTCTTCCTCTAACTTATCTTTCTCACTCTTTGGTTGAAAGCTATGAGTAAGAAAACTCTTTGTATGTCTGTGTGTGTGTCCTCTCCACCAAATCAATCTCCTTTTAACTCAATGGCCAAGCGAAAACCCTAACTCTCACTATGGATCAATGGATGAGATCCTCCGGTGAGATCAATGGCCAAGATTAGATTAGCCATCGCTTAAATTATTTTCACTTGAACTTTATAAAAGTGATTCCATTAAGTCAATTAATAGTTAGATCACTTAATGTACTTTTCCTAAGTCTAAACTTTGGAAAATTACATTAATACATTTGGCTTCTTGTTTTACCATTTATGTCTTCAAAGATTCACTATCCTTGCTAGGTTTCTTGTGAAGGGAAACCTCTTATGTGCTAGGGTTTCTCTTCATGAATAGTATTGTACTGGCATTGAATTGATTTCTTCTAGGAAAAGTTCATTGGGTTTTCTCCCTATTGAGTTTCCTAAGATAAAATTCTTGCGTCTCTTGTGCATGGATATCTTTCTATGATCCTTTGTTTCTACAGCAATTTAAGTCGAAATTTCCAATGTCAATTATTCAATGAAAACCCTGGGATGAAATGAATGCTTGAAATCATTGAGAAACTTTTGTCAAGATCTGGAAATGTATTAAAAATTCAATATGGTATCAAAGCCAGGGTGAAAGATAGCCATTTAGCACCATTTTTCCCTAAGTCTGGAAACTAGGGCTTCCAAGTTTGGACTCCTCCAGCCTAACATTGGATTCGATCTTAGTGTCTTAGAGGTCTTCTTGGTAGGGTGCATCTATCTATGGGGTCAGATTTTAGTTTTGTCAAAATTCAATTTTGAACTAATTTTTTGGCGAGATTAGGGTTTTTGGATCAAATTTCATATTTTTGTCAAGATGATGTCCAACATCACAATAGAAGATAGATTGGATGATGCAGCTCTAGTTCAAAAGAAGAAGGATATTTAAAATGCCACATGCTTCAATTGTCATAAATTTGGTCACTATGATTTCCAATGTCCTCCGAACAAAAGAAAAGGAAAACAGCATGCATCAACAATCAATGTTGATCCACTACAGAGGAAGACAAAACTTGACAAGATTGTAGACGAGCATCAGAAAGAGTATTCCTTTGTCTCTGCTCTCATGATTGTAGACGAGCATCAGAAAGAGTATTCTAGACACATGATAGGTTACAAAGATTCTCTCAACGGATTTACAAAAAAGAATTCAACATTACCGCTGTAACTTGGAGACAATGCCAAGTATCCAGTAAAGGGAGTTGGGACATTGTCATTTCAGCTAGATTATGGAGATTCTCTACATATGAAAGATCTATTGTTTGAACCAGGATTGAAGAAGAACCTACTCTCGATCTCAGGATTGAAAGATAGAGGCTACAGAGCTGCATTTGTGAATGGTCAAGTTTGTGTATGGCCAAAGGGCTCAAGCATAGACTCAGCATGAGAGACTTGTGTTCGAGAGGGAGGACTATACAAATTGATAGACGTCTAGCCCAAGCATTGGTATATGATACTACCAGTTTATGTGAGCTATGGCATTGGAGATTTGCTCACCTACACTATGGGGCCTTGCCAACATTGAGGAGGATGCTCATAGGTCTTCCAGAACTCCAGGTATAGCATGAGGGTGTTTGCATAGGCTATGCAATTGGCAAGAATGCCAAGGGTTCTTTTCATAGCGGTGATAGTAAATCCAAGGGGATCTTGGATCTTGTGCATTCAGATGTATGTGAACCAATGATAGTATCATCTGTGGGTGGCTTCTTGTACTATGTGACATTCATTGATGATTTCTCATGAAAGTCATGGATATATTTCATGAAGACCAAAGATGATGTTTTCAACAGGTTCCAAGATTTTGAGGCTCAAGTAGAGAACGTAACATGAAAGAAGATCAAGATTTTGAGGTCAAAGAATAGAGGAGAATTTACCTCCAACAACTTCAATGATTTTTGCAAGCAAGCGAGATCAAGAGGGACTAGAGAATTGCTTACAACCCTCAAAAGAATTGACTTGCAGAAAGGAAGAACAAGGCCATTTGCGAAGCTATGAAGGCAACGATTCATGATCAGAACTTACCCATGTTCTTTTGGGAAAAAGCATCCAACACAAGAGTGTATGTTCAAAACAAAAGCCCTCAAAGAATATTGAGGGACAAGACTCCTAAGCAGACATTCATAGGAGTGAAGCCAAAGGTCACTCGAGGATCTTTGGTTGTCTAGTATATGGCCATGTGTCGAAGAAGAAGAGGAAAAAGTTAGAACCTTCTGGAAAGAAGGGCACCTTTGTGGGATATAGCGAGTCTTCGAAGGTTTACACGATCTACATTCCACGACAACGACATATTGAGAATTTGAGATTAGTCGAGATGTTATTTTTTATGAAGAGGTAGCCTTGAGAAGGTCAAGAGATTCTCACATGGAAATTGATGATGAGCAGGAGACTCTAAAGGCAAGGGTGCAAAACCCTCCAATCCAATTATTCATCCTTCAAACTATTAGGAGTCAGTAGAGCCAACAAAGCCAGTGGATATAGCTAGAGATATGTCCATGACCAAGAAGAGGCCAGCATGGCTTCGTAATACATTGTAGAATGCAAAGAGGATGCAAAGAGGCATGCAACTCATAGCGATACCTTTAGGGAGAGCAAAAGACCTCTCAGGTTCTCGAGCTATATGGCATTGATGAGTAACATCATTGATTTCGAGCCTTCCTGTAATGATAAGGCAGGAGGCCAATAGGTTTGAAAGGATGCCATGATGGATGAGTAACAATCCATCATGAACAATGATGTATGGGAGATTGTTCCAAGACCTAAGGGGAAGTCAGTGATGGCTTCCATGTGGATCTATAAGATCAAGCAAGCAACATATGGCATCATCGAGAAGCACAAAACAAGGTTTGTGGCAAGAGAATTCTCCCAGAAATAGGGAGTGGACTATTTGGAGACTTTTGCTCCAGTTGCCAAGTACTCTTCCATCAAGTCTATTATTGCTCTTACTTCGGTGATGGGATGGAGATTACATCAGATGGTTGTAAAGACAACATTCCCCAACAGTGTGGTTGAGGAAGAGATGTACATAGCGTAACTTGAGGGCTTTGTGATCCATAGGAAGGAATCCCATGTTTGCAGATTGAAGAAGGCCTTGTACAGACTCACGCAGGCTCTCAGGGCTTGGTATGCTAGGATTGACAGACACTTGATGAGCTTGGGTTTCACCAAGAGTGATGCAGATTCCAACCTTTACTACAAGGTTGTTGATGGTGATCCTTTGATTTTGGTGCTATATGTTGATGATTTGTCCCTTACAGGAGCAAAGAGGCTTATAGTTGAGTGCAACATGGAGTTGGCCTCTGAGTTCGAGAAAAAGGATCTTGGCTTAATGCATTACTTCTTGGGATTAGAGGTGTGGCAAAGACCAGAAGAGTTCTTCCTCAGTTAGGGGAAGTACATGGTCGAGATCCTGAAGAGATTTAGCATGATGGACTGCAAGTCCATGACTACACCTATGGAGACAAATCTAAAGAAGCTAAGTCATTCCGCTTCGGATTCATATTTCGTCGATCCCACGATGTATAGGCAGCTGATAGGATCTTTGATGTACCAAGTTAAGACAAGGCTGAATATTTGCTTTGCAGTGAACACCCTGAGCTAGTTTATGGTTGAGACGAGGCATGTATATTCAGTTGCAAGAATGCATGTGTTGAGGTAGCTACAAGGTAAAGTTGGATATGGTTTGAGATATGTCTCAGAAGGTGAAGTGAGGCAGCATGGTTATGCAGATTCTAACTGGGTAGGAAGTGCAATTGACAAAAAGAGCACGTAAGGGTGTTGCTTCAACTTGGGATCAACCATGATATCTTGGTTTAGCAAAAAGAAGACTTCTATCGCACTCAGTAAAACAAGAGCAAAGTATTATGTAACCAGTGTCGCAAGTCGTGAAGCAGCCTGGCTCCAGAAGCTTCTTGCAAGATTATTTCATCAAGAGCTAGAGACGATAATCGACATTGTCTGAAGTTTCCGAAAAATCCAGTATTTCATGATAGGTCGAAGCACATTGAGATCAAGTGTCACTTCATCCAAGACATCGTATAGAAGGGAGCAACAAATCTCCAGTACATATCCACAGATGATTAGATAGATGCCATTCTCACCAAGCCTCTGTACAAGGTAAAGTTTGTATACTTCAGGGACAAGCTTGCCATGATGGAGTATGTCTCCCTCAATGAAAGGGAGTGTTGATGGATGAGCAACATTGGGTAGACAATCAAGGGAAGTGAATGGCCCAAACACCGTGATGGTTCACGTGAAGTAAATGGCCCAAACACCGTGATGGTTCTACAGATAAGCAACATACATTCACGAAAAGTGAATAGCACTAACACAATGTTTATCCAAATAGTCATATGATTAGGCTAGGAGTGAAAGACTCGAAATGTACATGCAGTACATATCCGAGATGGATTGCAGACATTTTCACCAAGTGTGAAGCTTGGAAGTGATGTAGAATGTCTCCCAAAGACACTCTCACCAAGTATAAAACTTGGCAATGATGCAGAGTGTCTCCTATGAACATTCTCACCAAGTGTGATGCTTGGAGTGATGAAGAATGTTTCCCTCACTGAGAGGAAGTGTTGATGTTTCACTAGATTGCAACATCAGGAAAACATTATGCTGACATCCTCCAAGAGGGGTCATGTAAATTGACAAATGGCTAGTGGACAATGGCCTCGGCATAGCCTAGATTAGTCATGTGAAGTGACTAAGAGTGAATAAGGCTCGAGGTGCTTAGCCTTGATTAGTCATGTTAAGTGGCTAAGAGTGAATAAGGCTAAAGGTCACATTGCATACTCTATGAAGGAGTGCTGCTTGAAAGAGTGACCAATTCTATATTAGAGTGAGTTGACTTGTTTATTTGATAGGGGATTTCATCCCCTTGTGAAATATACAAAGTCTAATCTAATGTTGAATTTGACATAGGCTCTAAGAAGTGTCCAGGCCATCTTAGAGTGGGGTCAAATCAACATTAGAGATCTATGAGTGAACAGACGTGCATGTGAGAAAATGAACATCAACAAGGACAACTTTTCTCTAATGAAGAAATAGCCAAAAAGTCAAGTCAACCATTGAAAAAGTCCCAGACAGCATTGAAGATGTCCCAAGGAAGATTGAAGATAAACAAGACAAGTCAGCCCTAGTGAAAAATACAAGTCAGCTTCACCAAAAGTACAAGTCGACCCCAAGAGGTGAAATTTAAGTGAACTGAAGAAATAAATAAAGTGCTCACACATCTTATTTGTCCACTCATCATCACACAACATCATCTCTCTCCTAATGCGCAATTTCAACCAAGCATAGCAAAAGTCAAAGGAGTAAATTTTGAGGTTCTTATTGTCTCTAAAAGATCCACTACCCTTGCTCGGGTTTCTAGTGAAAAAATGGGAACCTTGCTCTCTAAAAGATTTGCTACCCTTGCTCGGGTTTATTGTCTCCTATGAACATTCTCACCAAGTGTGAAGCTTGGCACAATGCAGAGTGTTTCCTCATTGAGAGGAAGTGTTGATGTTTCTCCAGATTGCAACATCAAGAAAACATTCTGCTGATATGCTCCAAGAGGGGTCATGTGAATTGACAAATGGCTAGTAGAGAATGGCCCCATCATAGCCTTGATTAGTCATGTGAACTGACTAAGAGTGAATAAGGCTCGAGGTGTTTAGCCTTGGTTAGTCATGTTAAGTGGCTAAGAGTGAATAAGGCTAAAGGTCACATTGCTTACTCTTTGAAGGAGTGCTCCTTGAAAGAGTGATTGATTCTATATTAGAGTGAGTTGACTTGTTTATTTGATAGAGAATTTCATCCCCTTGTCAAATATACAAAGTCCAGTCTAATTTTGAATTTGGCATAAGCTCTAATAAGTGTCCGACACATCTTAGAGTGGGGTCAAATCAACATTAGAGATCTATGAGTGAACAGACGTGCATGTGTGAAAATGAACGTCAACAAGGACAACTTTTCTTTGATGAAGAAATAACCAAAAAGTCAAGTCAACAATTGAAGAAGTCCCACATAGCATTGAAGATGTACAAAGGAATATTGAAGATAAAGAAGACAAGTTGGCCCTACTAAAAAATACAAGTCAGCCTCACCAAAAGTACAAGTCGACCCCAAGAGGTGAAATTTAAGTGAACTAATGAATATAAATAAAGTGCTCACACATCTTATTTGTCCACTCATCATCACACATCATCTTCTCTCTCCTAATGTGCAATTTCAGCCAAGCATAGAAAAAGTCAAAGGAGTAAATTTTGGGGTTCTTCTTGTCTCTAAAAGATTCGCAACCCTTGCTCGGGTTTCTTGTGAAAAAGGGTGAACCTCTTATGTGCTAGGGTTTCTCTTCAGGGATGGTATTATACCTGAAATGGATTGTTTTGTTCTAAGAAAGGTTGGTTGGGTCTTCTCCCTATTGGGTTTCCCATCATAAAATTCTTCTATCTCTTGTGCATTCCTATCTTTCTGTGATCCTTTGTTTCTACTGCAATTTAAGTTGAAATTTCCAATGTGCAATCATTCAATGAAAACTGTGAGATCAAATGAATGTTTGAAATCATTATAAAATAATTGTCAAGCTCTTGAAATAGATTAAACATAAAACAACATCAAGTTACATGGAGGGTTGATGTTCTAGATTAAATGCGAATGCCATACCCTCGTAAAAGATAGATTCAAGTGAAAACATTGTAAACTTCAAATCTTGAAAACTATTAATTCTAGTAAATTCTGAATGTAATCTAAAATTCTACCTTTTGCATATGAACTCCAATGAGGATTGAACCACTCTTAAATAGTTACATCATACATGCATATTTTAGATTTCTTCATAAATTATAAAACATGATCCATAATTCTAAATTCAATAATCATTGAACGTAATGTTCCATTATTGATAAATAGGGAATTGGTTGAGGTCATTTAATACCGAGAGCATATTAGAACAATTATTCAGTATTATTAAGTCATCCGTATAGTAAAGAGGGACATTAGAGTTATTATCATAAAGCATGCACAGCATGCAAGCCTTATTTCTTCAGACTTAAGTCAACGAGCAATTAGAATTGCATGCATGCAAAAAGTAAAGCAAAATCCCTAAAACTGACATGCAAACCCTAAGAGTACATTCTAAGCTATATAAGAGGGTCATTGAACCAAAAGGAGCATCTATGATTATTATTATTGCGTTTGGTTTCTAGAACAGCAACAGCAACAAGTTGGGGTTGGAAACGAAGGTCTTCGGCTAATAAGGGGTTTCGGCAGCAAAATCTATCTTCCCTAATCACTTCATGATAGATCGTCCAGGTCTGTCACTAGTTATTCATCGTATTCATTCATCTTCAACAATCCAGTATACAGAGAGAGATTTATTGCAGGTTAATATTTACAGCTGGGGTTTAGGTGGAAATCTCCAGAGTAATTCGTTCTGACATAGAATCTCAGTTTTCTTCCTGCATTTCATCACTATCCTTCTCAGCAGGCTACCCACACTCTAGCGAGTGATTGTCATGAGATTGTTTGCATATCCGGAATAGCCAAGAGCAGATTTGTAGAAGAAGGCAGACGTCATCCTCTAGTGCCAAACAATTTGCTAGGTGCATCAGGGAGGGAAAAACTTTTGCATGCGCCCACCATTCTCTCCGGCGGGTGGAGACCAACATCCCAGCAAAGTATTAGCAGCAAAAGGCACCTCCTCCTCGTAAAACGTCATTTTCTTCCTAAAGAGGGCACACATGTAGCTAGGCATCAAACTGAGGAAAGCAGCACTATATTCCGACACACCTTGCATGCAACATATCTCTGGAGTACTATCAGCTTATTTATCAGTGGTAAGTGTGCATCTGCTTACTGAAAATCTTTACCCTATAATCTCTTCAGATTAGCTATATTTTGGGGCCATTTGGCACGGCAATTTTGCATGCACTTTTTATTTAACTTTTTCAACATCATTGAGTATATCAACAACAACTTAGTAGCAAGGATCTGTAGAATATCAGTTTGGGATATTACAGTGGTATCAGAGCATGTTCCTGCCCAGCTGTGGGCTTGAACATGAAGACAATGAGAAGGATCTTGACTAGAAATTTGTAGAGGTTAGCAACGCTACAATACTTGCCTCAATATCGAGAATATCTAGCCTTGGGTGATGAGGTATGTGCAGCATTGTCCTTTCAAGCCTATAACACCATCAAGTTCGAGAGCCACACCAAGGATTTGGATAAGGATTTCCTTAAAAACATAGGTGGAGGAGTGGAGAAAGATGAGCCCAAAGTACAGGTTGATGGTGAGCTTGATTTGGAGTTAACAATACATGATGAGGCTGTGCATGATCATATAGCATTAGAGCCATCCTGTAACTCTAGCGACACCAGCACATCCGATGGTCAGATTGTGGACAAGCCATGTGATGAGTTGGAGTTGGTACACTCTTCATCACGTATAGCAGGAGTCCAAACAATTATGACAGGCGAGATACATGAGGTGCAAGGCAATGAGCACAACAGTCGAGACAATGGGCAGTCGCACATGGAGGTTAAAGAGAGTTTACAAAGGCATGTGATAGACCTCCCAGATGATAACCACTGAAAGAAGATTGCACGTCTTAAAGAAAGGATTCTAGCAATGAAAGAGAAGACCAATATACTCCGGGACACCATATTACAACGAGATGTTGAGCTTACAGTTCTTTGAGTTGTATGTACCAAGTCAGCGGTCAAGCTTTCTAGTATCGAAGACCAGTTAGATTTCTTAATGGGGCAGCATAAGAAACATACTATTGCATTTCAAAGCAGTCCTCTTGAAGAGTTCATAGAAAAGGCTTGCAGTAGCTTGAGTCCACATTTGCATAATGGAGGAGGGCTTTTACAGGTTGGCCAGGATCAAGAAATTGGGCAGCAGTATATGAGCATTCCAGTTGAAATCAGAAGGGCAGAATGTTAACTTGGTAGGATTATTCCTTGTGATGGTGCTTATGGACAAGATCCTTTTTGGGGGTGGGATTGGAGAGAGAACAAGAGTTGTTGTCCTCTTGAGTGGGTGATTGTTGGGAAGACATTCCTAGCTAGAGGTATAGTCCCACAAGAACCTTGGGATATTTGGGATGAAAGATGCACAAGTTTGCATTGGGATCCAAGTGGGAGACCTTATGAGGGATGGATATATTGTTTATTGATGGGATTACTTGGGAGTCTACAGGATGCTCCTTTTGTCGATACTACGCAGGGTAGCGGTGGATCCATTTTGACCTCTGCAATTCTCAGATTGATTTGGGACCCTGGGATTACAGTGACTGGCAGTTTAGTGATTGCTAGAGGATGCTTTCAAGAGGTCTCTTGTGAGGGTACCTCGTTTATATAGTGGTTAGTTAGTCTACTTATAGGAGGCTTCCATGGGATATTTTGTGATGGTACCATGCAGTGCAATTCTTTGAGCAGAGGATGCTACAGATCTCTTAGGATAATTTGGGATCCTGGGATCATCCTCGAATTCAGTTGGTTCAGTTGATTGATTGTGGAGTTGCATTGGCATTGCTTGAGGACAAGCAGTCTTTGGCGAGGGAGGACTGTAATGTTCCATTATTGATAAATAGGGAATTGGTCGAGAACATTTAATACCAAGAGCATACTAGAACAAGTATTCAGTATTATTAAGTCATCAGTATAGTAAAGAGGGACATTAGAGTAATTATCATAAAGCATGCAAGCCTTATTTCTTCAGTCTTAAGTCAACGAGCAATTAGAATTGCATGTATGCAAAAAGTAAAGCGAACACCCTAAAAGTGACATGCAAACCCTAAGAGTACATGCTAAGCTATATAAGAGGGTCATTGAACCAAAAGGATCATCTATGATTATTATTATTGAGTTTGTTTCTAGAGCAGCAGCAGCAACAAGTTGGGGATGGAGACGAAGGTCTTCAGCTAACAAGGGGTTTCGGCAGCGAAATCTATCTGCCCTAATCACTTCATGATAGATCATCAAGGTCTGTCATTAATTATTCATCGCATTCATTCATCTTCAGCAATCCAGTATACAGAGAGAGATTTATTGCAGGTTCATATTTACAGCTGGGGTTTAGCTGGAAATCTCCAGAGTAATTCACTGGGACATAGAATCTCAGTTTTCTTCCTGCATGTCATCACTATCCTTCTCAGCAAGCTACCCACACTCTACCGAGTGATTGTCAAGTCATTGTTTGCATATTCGGAGTGGCCAGCAACAGATTTGTAGAGAAAGGGGGACGTCATCCTCCAGTGCCAAACAATTCGCTGGGTGCCTCAGGGAGGGAAAAACTTCTGCATGCGACCACCATTCTCTTCGGCAGGTGAAGACCAACATCCAGGCAAATTTTTACTAGTATCGGGCACCTCCTCCTCCAAAAACGTCATTTTCTTCCTAAAGAGGGCACACATGTAGCTGGGCGTCAAACTGAGGAAAGTAGCACTATATTTCGGCACACCTTGCATGCAGCATATCTTTGGTGTACTATGTGCTTATTTATCAGTGGTAAGTGTACATCTGCTTACTGAAAATATTTACCCTATAATCTCTCCAGATTAGCTATATTTTAGGGCCATTTGGCATGACAATTTTGCATGCACTTTTTATTCATCTTTTTGCACATTGTTGAGTATATGAACAACTTAGACAATGAGAAGGATATTACAGCTTTTTGGCACATCATTGGGATCTTACAATGGTATCAAAGCATGTTCCTGGCCAGCTGTGGGCTTGAACATGAAGACAGTGAGAAGGATTTTGACTGGAAACTTGCAGAGGTTAGCAACACTACAACACTTGCCTCGATATCGAGAATATCTAAGTTCCCTTGTCCCAATTTATGAAAGCCAAATATAAAGCAAAGCGGTCTAACCCAATCAAACGGCTATGAAGTGCAAATAAATAAAACCAGCATAGATCCATATTAAACTTGGATCTATCAAGCACCAAGAGGGATCCAATTTCTTCAAGTGTTAATTTTTATATCTTAAATTTTTTATACACAAAACATTTACCCCTCAAGAAATTAAATCTTTCTATATGCTTGAGTGATTTGGGTTTAAGATGGATCTATATTGGTTTTAATTTTTTTTATGAGCCGACATGGAATTTTTTAATTACTTTTTATTTGGATTTTTTTTATAAGCTACATGGACTATTTAATTAATTTTTATTTGGTTTTAAATTTTTATTTTATGAGCCAACATGGATTTTTAATTGCTTTTTATTTGATTTTAATTTATTATTTTATGAGCCGGTATGAATTTTTTTAATTACTTTTTATTTTTATATGATAACATAACTTTATGTTATGCTATATGACAACTCTCTCCCATACTGAGCTATAGAGCGTTGCACTACTCTCGATGCAATAAAATAACAAAGAAAAAATGAAGAAAGAGATCACAATATGAAGGCAAAAGGATCGATGACCCTTAAAACACTTCCTTAGGCACACATAGGGAAGAAACATCACTTTAATATTATTATGATAGATAGACTTATCACTTTAATATTATTACGATGGATAGACCTCATTTCTTGTCTTCTCCTACATCATTGTGCCTTATCACGACTTTATACATGTTTATGAGGACATCTCATTGTTTGTATCTTTCTTTATTTATTTTATTCTATATTAGTTTCAGCACCGGCATTATCTAGGAGTTGTGTTTGCACTCCCCCATTGTACTCATACCGATTGTATCCTTTTAGTCCAATTGACCTACTTTTGTGGTCATTTGCTGGAAATTAATAAAATTATCTTACCTTATTCTCTTATCACAAAAACCTTGTTACATAAAAAAATATAAATATAACATAATAGTATGCATATAATAATATCATTAATATTAATGCTAATAATTCATTAATTAATTAAATCAAGAGACGTGCCTCTTAGTAAGGGCACGATGGCCTTATATAAGACCCACCATTGTAAATGTAATATCATCACTTATCTTATCAAATATATTTTTTTATATCTGCACTGGGTATTCCAGTAAGAAATAGAGTTTCTCTGTTACAGTGGTATCAGAGCCAATCTGATCTGTCCCATGGCTATAAAATTTTCAGACTGTCTTTGATATGTGGCTTTTAGTCATCATTCTCGGAGATTTCTCTCAAAACTGGTCTTTGACCCCCCGCTTCCACCATCCACCTGCGCTCCCGCCTGCATCTGCCTACATCTACCTCTGTTTTTCCAGGTTGCTTCCTCTCCCCACCTCCATCTCACCCATCTCCCTCTGCCACCTTCGATCTCCCTCATTCTTAGGCTGCAACCAACCCTCCAGCCCCCACGTGCTCCTCTCTCACACCCCTATATAGATAACATGCCATACCTCTGTTTCGTCATGCCCCCCTCATTCCACATGCAAGTGCTCTCGCCTCTTGTGCTGCAACACTCTCCCAAGCGCCTCCTTTCCACTCTGGCTGCTACTCTCCCTTGCCAAAATCCTGCCACCCATCTGCAGGCACCTACCCCTAGCCCTATTCGCTGCTAACTTTCGTACAACCTTCTTTCCCCTACGTCCTTCCCACCGTGCCTTTAATCTACGTGGCTCCACTGCCCTCTATCTTCCCTTCCACTGAGCTCACACCACCACCCCCCATCCACAGGCGTGTCCATTTGTTGCTTCCTACCTCCATCCCAAACCGTCGCCCCTCCTCTTACAACCTCCTCCGTCCTAAACTCCACGCAGACAAATAAAAATTATTAATAAATAAAAATAAAAATTACATAATAACATATTGTTATTTTTGTTATTAAAAAAAATATTATAATAATAATATATTATTTATAATACTATATTTTATTTAATCCAATTAAAAATAAATAAATGAATAAATTATTATTTTTAATTATAATAATTATTATTTATTAATTAATAATTGTCCAAAAAATCAAGCCAAACGAAAGAAGATCAAGAAGATATTAAAAAGAGTAGAAATCAAGTCTTGAAAACTATTGAAGAAATCATTAAAGTCATTGCGGATTTGTTAAAAAAAATATGGATTCCATATATAAATCTAAATTTTGGACTGTGTCCTTATTGCAAAATGGAATTCCAATATCTGACATTGTTTAAGAATGGCAATCACTCATGCACAATATGTGGTAAATATTTTATTATAAAAGACGAAGAAAGCAACTCACAATTGCAATCACAGACACTTGAAAGCGAATTAGGATACTACAAGGAAAGCAAAAAAAAATTACAAATTGAAAATAACAAAGAGAAGTATTTTAGTGATTTAATAAATACCAAATTGAAAGATCAGATTCCAGAGTCCACCAAACAAACTAAGGAATTTGAAATTGTGAAAAACAAATTCGACAAGGACATAGAAGAACAAAATGAAGAGATCTCTCGTCTAGGAGACCATAATAAAAAATTGTTTCTTCAAATCAAGAAGACAAAGGATAAAACACAATGCAATCAAAAGTTAGAAGCGAAGATTCAAGATCTCCAGCAAAAATTACAGGGAAAAGACGAAGAAAATTCCTCCCTGAAGAAGCATTAGAGGAAATTTGGTGTCTAAAATGGGCCTTATAAGAAAACGTGCCAGCAATAACTTTTGTGAGTTGGAATTCAAGAACCAATAGAATTTCAATAAAATGAGTCAGCCATAATGGTTGAATTGACATATTTCTCATAAAAAAAAACTACTTTTTTTGTTCGTATTTTCGACATATCTCCCTGTGTTTTTACTCAAATTTCAAGTGGGAGAGCTCGTTGGATTCCGCATCCAACAAGTACCCACACTGCATACTTTTGACAGACCTTGATACCCCAAAAACAAGAAATACCTGAAAAAATGTGACATCAGCACGTTTTTTCAGGTATTTCTTATTTTTGGGGTAGTGGGGTCCGTCAAAAGTATGCAGTGTGGGTACTCGTTGGATACAGAATTAAATTCCGCATCCAACAAGCTCTCTTGCTCAGAATTTGAGTAAAAACACAGGGAGATATGTCGAAAATACGAACACAAAAAGTAGTTTTTTTCATTCTTCCTCCAAAATTAATAACTATTATTTTATTATTTTAACTATTATTTTATTATTTTCCTTAGGAGGCCCATTTTAGACCTCAAATTTCCTCTAATGGTTAATCAAGAACTGGAGGAATAAATCGAGAAGTTAAAAGAGTACAAACAGTCGCAAGACGAATGGTTCAAGAAAATTCAGAATAATAATAATCTATTAGAGAACAAATTAGTTCAAATCCAAAAGGAAGCATCCAGATCATCCGAAAAACAGATTCAAGTTGAGAAAGAAGAAACAAACGCAAATTCGGTCCCCATCACAGTTCAAAAGGAAGTCAACCCAGCAGAAAAACAAACAACAAAAACTCCTTATCGACACCCCAATTATCAACGTCATTTTGACCAACGACGGGGTCAAAATGAACATACACCGAAAAGTTATGTTGTCAAACAAGTAACAACATCAAATCAACATACTAAGCAACAAACGAGAAGAACCACCCCACAAAAGCCATCAAATAGCTCCGATGAAGATAGTTCTCGAATGGACCACATTAGCGACGATGCAACATTTCTTCTTTAGAATTCGTAACTCATATCATCTCATTTCATCAAGTGTCGCAAATACTAAAAGAAAATATCTAGAGATGATGGTTCAAAAAGAAAATCAGACGTAAGCCTTGTCTTCTCTAAGCTTTGAGGACAAAGCTTCTCTAAGGGGAAGGCAATGTTACATAAAAAAATATAAATATAACATAATAATATATATAAATATTATCATTAATATTAATGCTAGTAATTCATTAATTAATTAAATCAAGAGACATGCCTCTTATTAAGGACACGATGGGCTTATATAAGACCTACCATTGTAAATGTAATATCATCACTCATCTTATCAAATATACTTTTTATATCCATACATGGATTATTTATCTTATTTGCACCGGATGTTCCAGTAAGAAACAGAGTTTCTCTATTCCAAACCCCCTTCACTTCATTTCATGTACCCTCACTTCACTTCACTTCACTTCATGTACCCTCACTTGACTTAGGTAGCCAAGCTATGCAACTTAACTTAGGAGTATCACATTTGAAAGGGTCACACCAATGCTAGACTGGACTAGTAATGGTTAGATAATCCATTGAATTGTTAGAAAGGTATGATTGGAACTTAATTTCATGTATTATTTTCATGTTTGAGAACATTGCCCATGTTAAATGATGGGTTAACAATTAGCACTAGAGTGGTTTATCTTACACACATGCTATGACAATTGATGTGGTAGTTTTAATGGTTAAAAGCACTTACTTTAACACATAAAACAAATCTGGAAGGAGTGACCTTCATCACTTTTCAGATTTGATGTTCTAGTGAAGCATTACGCACAATTTAATTTTCAGATTTCACATAATGGCTGCAAATTTAATTTTATGAAGTATGTTTCAAGTAATCTTGCTGGCTTTCACTTAAAGCACACATCTTTAAAGAATATCTCTTTTATTACTGCTTATTCTTTATTTCAACTTGTGGGGTAAAATGTTTCATGGTTAAAATTTGGCAAATATACTCTAACTAGGTGATTTTTTAACCAATGATTCTGGAAATTGCATTGTTAAACATCTTAAATTTTCCAGATTTCCTTCAAATTTGTGAGATTTACAAGCTATAATCTCTTGCACAAATGGTTGATTAAGTAAATTTGTTTTGCATCTATTTTTCACAATCTCCCTTAATGCAAATTTTACTTTCCAGTGATAGTTCAGTTTTTTTCATTTTGAACACTTGTTGAAACTTGAGAGCAAGCAAATCTTGGAATTTACCAAATCAATTCAATATTTGTAGAAGTGATTTCACCACTTCTACAAATCTGCACATAACTTCTAATTAAGAGGATTTAATTGTGATCACTTTAACAAACTAAGAATCCTTTAAGTTTCTCAAGCAAGGTCTCACTTTCAGTATAAGACATCGTGTTTCATTAATCTACTGGAAAATCACTTTTGCAAGACATAATTCTAGGATAAATTTTACTTGCAGTTAATGAACCCACTTAAAACATCACTAGGAATAATTGTGCACACTGACCACTTTATAAAGTTTATTTCTTCATTTTCTTTCAATTTCCAGAATTAAGGACACCTGGACATGGATGGATTTACTTTGTTTTTATTCAAGTTTTTGAATGGAATAATGCCACACTAAATTTCTAAATTCTTTTAAGCACATTCTATTTATTCTCAAATGTTTGTTTCAATTCAACATCTTTACATTTCTCTTGTTCAAACACTTTTGTTTGGGTTAGAAAAACTCCAATTCACTTGTTCAATTTAATCACATTTAACATAAACCCTGATTAGACAAGATCTGCTAGGTATGTCATCTTTGAGAGGTTGACACCATGGAGGACTTCATCTTTTGGCGCCTTTTCTACTACAAGATTCACGAGCAGTTCCATTGTCCTGTTAGGGCCCTTCTTCCCACGGAGCTTTAGACTTTGACTAGTTCTTCAGATAACCTGATCAACGATGTCTGGCTTTATACTTACAAGAGGCCCTCCGACTTCGCTCCCTCATCCTCCAACGACATTCGCAGTCGAGCCAACCTTGACTCAATGGATTACTTCTGTTTGATGCTCCCAAGGGGCACCAAGAGACTGATAGAGGATAACACTAATTCTGAACATAAATAAATTAGGACATAGAGGACAACCTCAACTTCTACCTGAAACCAGCGACGTGGCCAGTCTCGACTCCATCCTAGCAATCATATGACTTCATCCCGACACCAGCAATGTGGCCAATCTCAACCCCATCCCAACAGCCAAACCGACTTCATTCAAATCACAAAAGCAGGCTTCCCACTCCATGCGGTGGACGGATTATAGCTTCTCTCCCAGTTCTTCCTTCAGGCAGAGTACTATCTTTAGATTCCTTCATTTGGCTTCAAATGTTACAAGAGATGCTTCCAGTACACTATGACATATTCACTATTTTTATATCATAGATTCCAAATCCTCTCCACTTGTACATTTTTCTTCTGTCTCGATTGTCTTTGTACATTTATTTTTTGCACTCTCCCTATCTTTGCAGTTACATCTTTTCGGTTTTTAGGTTAAAATCTTACCTTTTGCTTTTTATAAGAGACGTGTTAATGCTCCCACTTTGTATGGACATCATGGTACCACACAGTCCCATTGACCTACTTTTGTGGTCATTTGTTGGACATTAATAGAATTATCTCATCTTGTCTTCTTCTAGGAAATCAATCAACCTTTAGGGAAACCCCCTTGACATTTGAGAGCAGGTCAAAAGTGAGGGAAGTTAGCGTTAAGGTGACAATTGTGCTTTCTTCTGAAGTTTCTCCTTACTACTTAGTAACACTCGTGGGTTGGGACTTTCCCACACAAGTGCTAATCCAAGCTATACAGATCAGTAAGCAGTATATAGCATATGATGAAATCCAACATAATGGACAACAATAGATAACTTCAAATTAATGCTAATAGCAAAAAAAGTAAACAAGCACAAAATGTATCTTTTAGATGAAATGGGTACAGTTTTTATTCATAGAACCTTAAAATAAACCAGAGCTATAGTAAATAAGAAGCATCTAATGTTGACAGGAAGAGATGTCAAATCTATTCAGACACTAAATGGAATGTCGAATGAACAAAAACACATTTAACAATGCATATCTACAAGCCTTAAGTACCATGCATGACAATGCTTCAGCCAATCATATAAATTTTCAGCGATCTTTAAGCAGCCTTCAGCCAATCCTTATTCCATACATAGAGACAGTGGGCGCAAAGCATGCATCAATAAAAAGGGACGAATAACATAATGTGCATTTCTGCTGAAAAGAATATGAGTGTAGACGTTTTAATCACAGAATATCGCCATAAACCAGACATAGACTAAATTAGAAGATACTACTGTTGAAATGAAGAGCATGTCGATATCATTTTGCCATTAAGAAATTGGGATAATTGATATGTATTTAACCATGCTTCACCAGATTGGACACATCCAAAATCTAAACTAGGAAATAAGCTACCAAGCTGTTCTAAATGTTATGCATCTACTCTCTAGGATCAAGCTGTTCTAAATGTTATGCATCTACTCTCACAGAATATCGCCATAAACCAGACATAGACTAAATTAGAAGATACTACTGTTGAAATGAAGAGCATGTTGATATAATTTTTCCATTAAGAAATTGGAAGAATTGATATGTATTTAACCATGCATAACGATGCTTTACCAGATTGGACACATCCAAAATCTGAACTAGGAAATAAGTTAACAAGCTGTTCTAAGTGTTATGCATCTACTCTCTAGGATCAAGCTGTTCTAAATGTTATGCATCTACTCTCAAGGATCTAAAATGAAATGCACATAGAAAAGAAAATAAGATTGTCATTCATCAAACCAAACTAGAAGAGCAGTAATATAGAAAACAAACCTCAAGGAACTCTGAGATATCAACCAATGAAGTCAAGCAAGACACCAATCTTAGGACTGGAGACACTATTTGCTGGTGTCGATCATGCTGGGAGGGAAAACTCAAACCCATCTTGAATGCATGCGCCCGCTTTGAATCTTCCTGAATAGTGCAAGTAGGTAAGGGTTGAACCGATAAACAAAGATAAGACCAACTTATATTTCACTTGCTCTTCATTGTTTATCACTTCAAAGTTCAAATCATGATAACCAACAAGAAGCATTTTGAAATTTCCGTAAATATTGGAAAAGAAGAACGGAAATGTCATAACAAAAGGACATCACTTCTACTGAATGTATACCATTTGCTGAATATCAACAGCTCTACAGGAAGAAAGGCGTTCCAGAACACCCATTGAAAATAATGCTTGTGCACCTCGTTTCTTGTATCCGTAACCAACTCGTAGAAGCACAGCAAGCTCTGCTTCAAGGGTATACAAGCGACGTATAGAATCTGCTGTTGGAAGCATTACCGCCTACAAAAATAATATTTTCGAAAAATGGTACTTTCAGACACAGCAACTCTTAAATAACAGAATTTGAGTCTATGGGACTGTTAGAACCTATTTCCCATGCCAGCACACAATTTCCAAAACATACACAAAAATAGTAACAATACCTTGTATTAAAAAAAATATACTTCATGTTTTCCTCGAGATGCTCATAACCATGCATACCAATTTTCATAGGTAATTGCAAGGATAAATAAAACCCGATTCCAGAGATATACAAAACAAGCCCATATATTAACTTTGAATGGTACATACTTCCTCAGTCAAGATTGTAGCATTTAACTGTGTTTGAAAAAAGTCTAGTTATCCCCTATGTAGGTGGTACACAAAATGGTGATACCCACTTAGAAGCATGTCATCTTCTTCTACCACAGGGCAATCTAGATTCCTATCATAGCATCATAAAGTATCCATGTACATAGATATTATGAGTCAATTTGGCTTATGTCATTTTAAAAAGCAGGCAGGTTGGAACGTTAAAATATTTTCGCAAGAAATATAACCATTTCTATAATAAATATCTTATCACAACAGCACCTTGGAGGAATTTCACATCCATACACTATGGAAAATATGATTGAGAATTATAGAATTTTATATATCCACATGCTTTTCTAAATAAAAAATATATGATCTTATGTTCTATGGATAGTAGATTCATAGTTTATTGTTGTTACAGATTCAGGCAAAATTTTGTGCATCAATAAAAGGAAACAAATGAGACTTTATTTCAAATTCCTTGCAGTGACATCATCCTGCTAATATATTTCCCTCACAAAATACAATCTGAAAATAAACTCACCTGGTATGAATTGTTGCTGATGTCCGACAAACAACCATGCAACAAATCCCTATTTTGAAGCTGGCTTAAAAAAACCTGATCCTGATCAAAACTTAACAAGGCATCTAGCACATAAAATGCCATGGCTTTCCCCACCTCGCTTCCTTGGGTCGCATCCTTTGTGATCTGCGAAGCTTACAAATATATATTATTAACAGACATTCACACCACATGAGCTAGATCTCTAAATAAATACTCAAAAAAACATGCTTGCATCTCGTGGTGATTTAAAATAGATATGCTAACTGATACTTGTCGAAGAATGCGATGAAATCCATCAATGCACTAAAAGGAAAGATACAAACTCCACTGAAGTTGATAAAGTGACCAACTACAAATGACAAGACAATAAAAATGCAGTATGGAAGTAGACCAATGGGCACTGCCTGATACATCTCCAATATAAATATTTTGAAGTGTAGGAAAAGTTAAAAAAACAAAGTCTAGGCAGTCTTATCAATATACAATATCCAGCATGGAAAGTATATAAAATCATTACATAAAAAAATATACAGATATCGAGGACACCAAAGAAACCAACTCAAAGCACATAAAGAAGAGTCATATTAAGGCAACACCAATCTTGAAGGATAATAGATTACCCGCAGATCCATTGCATGCATCTCAGATGGAGAGAATGAGCAACGAGGAAATTGTCAGTGTAATATTTGCTCTTCACTCACAATATGTGTAAGCTTCCCTAATAACACAATTATTAAACCCACCATTTTCTATGGCTCTATCGTTTGGCCCCTAGCCTTAAGCATAAGAACTGCTGCCAAGAATTATTCTTTGCAAATTGTCCAGGCCAAGTTCGGAGCTGAAGCAAACTAGATGGTTTACTTCATTAAATCATCAGTTATGAAGAAAAAACCCATAATATCCATATTAAAATAATAATATTCATCTATGTTGCACTCGCTTTGGGGACCGGGGAATGGCAGGGACGAGGGAACAAGTCCCTGGGACTGCTAGAGAGCACCCCCAATTTTTCAGGGGACAGCAGATTGAGGATGGCAATTATATATAGATATATTAAAAAGCTTTTAAACAGTTGTAGTTGTTTGTAAGCACAATAGTCTATACTATATAGTATTATGTACATCTGTTACACTTGCTAATTCTTAAAAAGCTCAGGTACATATGGAAAGGGCTAAGTGACATTCCATTATTGGCACTTGAACATGAGCAAAATGTAAATTAGCTTTAAGAAATTTAAGTTTAACTATTTTCAATCTGCATTAAGGTACATCAAGTGTTTATGAGAAGAATCCCCGTCTCTATAATAACTTTGTTCTTTATATTTCTTGTTTATGATGACTGGGTTAGAAATCATTCCCTTTTCAACAGGTTCTAAAGATTTTCACAGTTGTGTTCAAAACCACTACATAACACTTTGGGATATACATGCTTGCATTCTTTAAAAATATTAGATTCATCATTTTTATTAAGAAGGATGTTGAATAGAAATATTCAAATGTTTAGTACCCAATCTAAGTCTTTACTATCCAATCATTTTCACAGTGCTTGAGGTTGGGATGGGGGAAGAGTTGGACTTGAATAACTACTGGAACCCTATGTACAATATTTAAAAGCTAACATGACTTGAAAAATGAGAAGAACAAGGGCAATACCCAAAAAGATCAGAATTTTAAGTTGTTGGCATCGAGGCTTTGTTGCTTGTAATGATGTTGGTAAAAGGACAATAGTTAAATCACCAGAAACCCAAATCAAAATCCATCATACACAACACATAGTTTGCACTGCAATTTGAATAGATTCAAATTTAGATTCAGAATAATGCAAAAAATATGTATGGGATAAATCATCATATTGTCCAATCATCAATCTCCAATGTCAAAACAGAAGATGCATGCCCAGAACATCTTCAAAACCTGCCCCAGACATCTCTGAAATCTACTTGGAATGTCTCCAAAATCTGCCTGGAACTCCCAAAAATCTGTGTGGGACGTTTTAGGTACAACCAACAAGTTCCCAAGTCCTCAACGAAATCTGCGACAAATTGGGGAAGTTTCCTAGGGGTTCCCAAGTCCCTGAAACGAGGGGACAGCATGTAATGTTCCGTTTTTTATAACTGAGGACTGATAGCACTAGGGGCAGAAAGGTACCTCAATTCAGTATTATTAAGTCATCAATGTAGAAAGAAGGCCATCAAAGTTCATATCCTAAAGCATGCGGAGCATGCAGACCTTGTTTAGACAATGTTAAAGTCAACATCAAATTAGAATGGCATGCATGCAAAAGTGAAGCATAAACCCTAAAAGTGACATGCAAACCCTAAAAGTATATGAAGATCTATTTAAGAAGAGTTATGGGACTAAAGGAACTATCTATTGTTATTGTTGATTGACTTTGGAGTTTCGAGCAGCAGCACAGCGTGCAGCCGCGGCAGTTGGGGCTGGAAACAGTGTCTCCAGTTAGCAAGGGTTCAGCAGTGAGATATCTGCCCTAGTCTCTTATTGGGATACATCATCCAGGTTTATCCATTGCATCGATCATATACTACAGTATTCAAAATATCAGTGGTAAGTGTTAATTTCTATCTGCAAAACCCTAACCCTGACTCAGCTATATTTTAGGGCATTTTTGCATGGCAAGTTTGCATGCACAATTATTTTGAAAATTTGTATAAGATTGAGTGTGCGAGTCAGCACTATCATAGAACATTAGAGAATATCAGTATTTGGGATATTACACCGCAGATACAGGGCTTTTTGGGGGGCGGGGCATAGGTCCCTGTGCAACATAGATATTCATTAACATAAATAGATAATATGGGATGGGTAGCTTAAACCATCCAATGGAAAAAAATATTAATCAACCTCGGTATATGGATTTACTGTATAATTAAGTACATCTAAAGTGCCCAACCTTTTCCTATGAAAGCACAGTCTCCCCCTACCAGAAGCGATGAAAAAGGCGAACAGTGAAGATATCTAATGATAATTAATTCATGTTACTTGGATCTCCCCACTTGGTCTCTTAGTTTCAAGATGGCAGTCTACACTGCATGATGGCCCTATTGTTTGTCTAGACCGTTAGAATTTCACAAGATTATAGCAGTATATCTTAATTGCAATTAATCAATAGGATCACTAGAAAAAGAACAAAGCACAAAACAATAACACCAGAGTTTTATCCTGGGAAACCCAATCCAGGAAAAACCCAGCAAACCTTTGTATTGAGATAATGATCTTCTGAGAACAAAGAGAAAAAGAGAAAGAGAAAATGTCTCTCGTAAATATAACCCCAAAAAACGCACTCCTAGACTGTTGGAGCGCACCTTTTCTACCGAGTTGAGTAGCTATGCATGTGTGTAATAATGAGGAGGGGTGCCTCCTATTTATACTAATTTTCCACTAGGAAAATCACTAGGGTTAGCTTCTCTTGGGAGAGCAATAAAAATATATTTTATAATTTTATTTTTATTTTTCTCTTTTGCTTGCTTTTCACCCCAAGGTTTACAATGAATAATTACAGCAGTATAAGCTCCCATAGGAGGTACAAGGAGGTGCAATAAGAATAGCTTCTTAAGTTGCACAAATTCCAACACTCCCTCTCAACGAGGAAGGTATTCTTCAAATATCATCATCATCGAATCATGAACATTTGGGTCTCTTTTGTGCATCTCATCTATCTCGATCATCTCTATACATATTGAAGGTCATCAACATGTTATTGTAAAGTCTTTTATCATTTGTAGTTCCATCTTCTACCTGTCTGTCTCATTTGCTGATGGGATCCCCCCCTGCCTGGATTGAGAACCTAGACGAGCAAATGTGCACGACCTTCTACTACATGTTCGTCTCATCTGTCGATGGGGTGCTCCCATACCTGGCTAAGAACCTGAACGAGTAGAGGTACCTGTGCAATCACACGGCCATCTACTACATGTTCAACTCATCTGCCAATGGGATTTTTCCCATACCTGGCTTAGCAACTAGACGAGCAGAGGCACCTATGTGAACTCGACCATCTACTACCTGTTTGCCTCATCTGTCGATAGGATTTCTCCCATAATTAGCTGAGAACCTAGACGAGTAGAGGTACCTGGGCATGGTAAGTGTTTCTCAGTCATCTCTCCCTCTAAAGAAGGGATATCTTCTCTTTTACTGCAAGTATTCCACGAAAGTATCACAACTTTACCCTAAGAAAAGGCTTGGTGAGAACATCTGCAGTCTGGTCATCTGTCGGAACATATTGTAGTTCGATCGCACCTTTCTGCACCATATCACGTATGAAGTGATATCGAATCTCTATGTGCTTCGACTTGTCGTAAAATACAGGATTCACTGGCATCTACACACAACTCTGGTTATCACAGTGAATCATGGTTGGCTCTGGAATTTGGCCAAACAATCCTGGAAGAAGTTTATGAAGCCAAACTGCTTCTCAGGTTGTTGTGCTAGTAGCCATATACTCAGCCTCTACAGTACTAAGAGCTACTGAGTTCTGCGTCCTACTGCACTAGGAAATTACTGCAAAACCCAAACTAACACAACATCCTAAAGAACTCTTCTTATCTGCAGTGCATCCGGCCCAATCTAAGTCTGTAAACCCTTGCAATTTCAAGTCACATTCTAAGTCATATCATAGACCATATCCCACAATGCCACGTAAGTATCTGAGCACATGTTTTGCAGTAGTCCAGTGACTTTTCATTGGCTCGCACATGAACTGACTGAGGGTATTCACAGCAAAACAAATATTTGGTCTGGTGTTCGTCAGATACATCAAAATCGAGGATACATTTCTGCACAGATTTCGAGGCCATGTGCACAGAAATCGAGGGACTGTTTTGGCTCAGATTTCGAGGCTCAATTTTGGAACAAAAATCGAGGAGGCATTTTGGCACAGAAATCGAGAAAGTCTGGGTGCATTTAATGCAGTAGAGATAAGGTGTACTTCTGTTGTACTTGCTGTTCCATTTTACTGAAGAAATAAAAATACTCTCTCCTAACAGGTTTTCCCCTTGTGGGTTTTTCCTGGGCATGTTGCCAAAAATTACTGTTTGAAAATCTCATGGTGTGCATTTATTTCATTTTCTGTCATTGAAAATGAGTTACAGCAGTGTTTATATCAGTCTGAATTTTTATGTTATTTCCAGCCTTATGCATTTCTGGGTTGGGCATTAAACTGAGATAATTATTGACATTTAAACCGGTGGCTGAAACTGCGAAAAACTTACATCTACTTCTACCAGTGGTGATGAATTTGTTGATTTATCATGTTGATCAATGACATGTATGATGTATGATATAGTGGAATCATATAATGTTGTATTTTGGACTCTGCTGACCATTTATGCTTCATTGATTATGTATTTTGTTCTACATATGTATTGCACAGTACACTTCATGCCATTTTGATATTTTCACCATTATATGGTCGATACATGAGCAGACTTTAGATATTTTATCTCTCATGCTTTGGAATTATGGATTAGAATCTCTAAAACATTGTGTTTCTTTAAAATTTAAATATTTTATATAAATTTTAATAAACCGAGTCATTAAATTCAAATTGCCTATGTCATTACAGTTTCATTACCTATATTGAGTCCGAGTCCAAGTTGACCCTCGACCAGTACCGAGTTCGAGCCCGAGTTTTAAGAGATTTACCGCTAATGGTCAATGATTATAAAAGCTCAAAAGGCTGTCAAGTTTTCCCTACAACCACTCAGGTGAGGAAGGCATGAGGATAATGTTATCAACAAATTAAAGGAAGGAGAACATTATGAGTAGGAGTCAACAGTCCCCATCTTGCATACTTTCTCTATGGAATGACACTGGTTTATTAATATCAATCCAAAGAGAGTCGACCAAACATGGTATCCCTATTTGACCCTTATAGTCCTCCTAATGATGTTTGAGAATCCCTTAGTAGTGCTGAAACAACCAACAGACAACTTGTAAAGTCTTGTAATAGAAATGAAAACGATCTCCAAAATACCAATACCACCTCATCTTTGAAACAAGTCCTCTCCAGAGACATGCTTTCCGAAAATTCATAAAACAATAGAAGACTTTCAAAGAGTGGTGACAAGGCTCTGTGGTAATGCCATGAAGCGTAAAGATGTGATCAATGCTTTAATACTCCAGGTCAAAATTTGTCTTTCCACTTCCACTGAAATGCCTCCGCTCAAGCCCATAAGATAACCACATGTGAAATATTGCCACCATAGAACTTAGTGAACATGTGTCCAATCATGAATCATCATGGTCCTGTAATTTTCAGGATCTAGATTCCAAACCCCCCAATTTGAAAATAGCATGAATCATATGATGGAACCACGATGGAGGGAAACCTGAGCAATGCCCTTTTATATGAATTGTACTTTACACTGATATTCATGAATTCAAGATTTTTTTTTAATAGGAAAAAAGTTGAGAACAACTTAAATTGAATAAGAAACAATAAAATAAATATGAAAACTTTTAAGAAAGAAAATAAGAAAGCTTTCCTATTAAAGTGTAAAAGGTCATACTGTGAATGCAAAGTTCTTGTGTATTTGTATCAACAATTAGCATAAACCAACACATCGATATTTTAATAGTTCGTTTCTAAGCTTTCAATTTACAAAAAGATTGAAAAGTAACATCTGATAAATAAATCATAGTTACCCAATGATTAAAATAAAAATAAGATATACCACTTCAAAAAGGGTTGTGGCTTCTCGTTTTAATATTGAGAAATTCATCTGGGCCAGTTCTGCATGGTCTTTGTCTATCTGAGAAAATTATACACCATGAATCAAAATGAAACCTTAGCAAATATTATCCATTCTACTAAACAGAAGTCACAGAACATCAACAAATGCAAATTGTCATAATATGTCAGCTCAAAATAACATATAACATCATTACCTTCAGAAGTTCTACGTCATCTTCTCCATCCTGTCCTTCAAGCAGTAAATTTTGCTTTATAGCCAATGACACATCTGAATCAACCGTGCCTCGACAATACTGGAAATAACTCACCAATATTGCATATTGGCTGCAAATGCAAAAATTCAATAAATTTTGTCAGAAATACAAAATTACGAATTAGAATATTATACCAATAGAACTACGATTCAAACATTAAATTCCAAATACCGCCTCCGTAATATTTCAGAAGACTCGTGACGGAGAATTGCAGTAACAAGCTTTAATAAGATGGAGTGGCAAGCACTATTTGACAGGCGTGCTGTAGATAGAAGATCAACATATGTGACATTATCTGCACTTTCACCTCCAAGTGAAAAAAAACTTTGATCTTGCAGTTTAGCCATACAAGTTAGAACAACCTGCACCAGTAATAAACAAACAATCATCCCTCTCAAAAATTGAGAAAGTAATTCATGTATCAATAGATTCAATTTGTATCATGGTTTGTAAATTACTACTGATAAAGCAATTCATATATACCTGAGTCAAGGACAAAGCCATTTTAAGGGAACAATCTTGTGATGTTGTCGCACCCAATGAGGCATCAAGTATTCTGGAAGTGTAAATAAATTGTCAGCAAAGAATATAATTACTCAGCTACCAAAATCATCTCAATAAACACACCATCTGAAAATGTGTGGTATACTAACTCAAATAATGTCTGAGGGCGGTTTCCCATGAATTCCATGCGTCTAGATACAGCCACCTGAAGCAAAAGAATTATAAAAGTTAAATTGGTCATTCCAGAGCTTGCCTACCAAATACACAAAAATATCAAACAGCCAACGCACTGTCAACGAAACGCATCTCAATTCAAGCATGAAAAAGTTAGAGGCCACAGAAGAAACAGGATAAGAAGAAAGGTGAATTGCTAAGTTACCACGATACAGATACAGATTCGGATCCAGATACAGATTCGGATCCAGATCAGGATCCGGATACAGATTCGGATCCAGATCCAGATATGGATACAGATTCGGATTCGAATACAGATTCGCTAAAATTTTTAAAACCCATGATCCTGATACGGCGGGGAAACGACAAGTACAAACAAATATAAAATTATTTTTATAATAAATAGAAAAATAGACTGAAGAAACAAAACTATTTAGGAAACAAAAGAGTAGAGCTATAAGTTATTGCCAAAAAAGAGAGTTCATGTACCATAACTGATCATTTGAAAACTTGTGATATTGGTAATTTTAAAAACCATTTCAGCATGAACTTGAAGCAGGTCATAATAGTGTTTTTGTGAACCACATCCACATGTCCCTATCAGCAGGCAATAAAGTGGTTTTCTAGAATGCTATGGCAAGACTACAGAACAGTGTAGGTGAAGTGAGCAACACCATAGTACATAAAGATAGATTAGCCTGTTGAAAACCCTTGTTTGACAGTAAGCTGGTTTAATGAACAATTCTTTTGAATTTCTTGAACAATTTAAACACACTGTAAACAATTAACAGGCTGTAAATAAACACATGCACATCACACAATTTGACACAGATATTTTTGGCAAAGCTGCCCTGGAAAAACCCCCACGGGGAAAACCAGTTTTGAGATGAGAGCTTTATTTCTTCAGTAAATGTACAATTCAGAAAATCAGAGATGAAAATCTGACTTATCTCCACCAGCAGAAATTCAGCATTAAAGACACAAACTGTCCTTCAAACCCTAGCAGTAACTTTCCTCGATTTCCGTGCCAAATCAGACCACGGCCGTACAGCTGACAGGCCGTACAGATTTCGGGACACGTGCCAGAATTAAATGCAGCCGTACAGAATTTAATGCAGCAGTAAATTACCTCGAAATTCGTGCCGAATTTACCCAGCCGTACACTGTCCTTTCACCTCGGGATTTGTGCCGAATTAAATGCTCCGTACAGATCCGCACACCTCGGGATCCGTGCTGTCCTAGCCGTACTTCCTCCTCGAAGTTCGTGCCAAATCTGCAGCAGCCGTACTGAGCAATCAATGCAGCCGTACACCTGTAATAAATGCAGGCCGTACACCTTGGGAACTGTGCAAGCTTAAATCTGGAATCTTCTCCTTCAAACCCTAACTTGGAATTTGACCTCCTTGGGAAAATCGACCTCCTTGAGCTCTCCTCTCCTTCATTTGTAAAAATGAAATCTGTTTTGACTTTTGCCTCCCTCACTCCTTTTTATAACATCACAGTGAGAGTGAATATCTCATTTATTTATTTCTCATAAATAAATTCACTCACTTACTCACTTTATAAAAAGTGACTTTAGTCATAAAGTCACATTTAAGTGACTTTAGTGTGAGGGTCACATTTTCCCTCTTAAGTGACTCAGGCAAAATAAAGTCACTTAGGGAACTCCTGACAAGGTACAAAAATCAACATAGCCCTTGACAGCAGACCTTGACCATAAAGATATATATCAAATAGAAACGTTGAGAGCAAACCTTGATATTGATATATCAGAGTTCAAGACCATATCTTGACATAAGGATAGATTAGACCTTAGGAAAAAATGGGGTTTACGCTTTTAGCCATTAGGTGTTTTGGTGTTTTTACGTTTTTCATTAAAAAATCATTTTTGGGGGGGATCAATAGGTCATAAAAGCACTCGAAGTTGCAGGATCTGTTTGATAATTTCAAGAATTGTTTGATTTTTCACAGGATCCATTTGAAAATTTCAGGATTTTTTTTTTTTTTTCATAGGATCCATTTCATGGGACTCGGATACGTTTACTTCTGCAGGGGATCCATTCCATGGGACCAGGATATGTTTCCTTCTGCAGGGGATCTGTTTACATGATGGATCCGAGATGTATCCGATCCGGACACGTATCGGATCCGTGGATCCAGTAACACAAATGAATTGCATACTTGTTGGCAAAATTGGCTCTTCGGGAAATGTTAGAAATTAAGTTGCACAGACATAGACATGGGTAAACTATCTGGTACAGCTGCAACAAAGTTTTAGAATGGCCTAGATACAATTCTACTAGGGTACTACACACACACACCGAAAATAAAAATTTCAATTATGAATTTGGAAATTAAGGCCAGAAGAAAAAATCCTCATCTATGTTGCAGGAAACACATAGGGAGGGCTGTACCTCATACTTTTCATATGGCAATGCAGAAATGTGTGCAGTACAGCCCAGAAATACATTTCAGGCCATACACACTCATCGCAAATGTGGGAAATGCATTTCTGGGCCATACTACCATCCGTTCACTACATTTTGCAAAACAGTTTAGCTGGTTTTTTATTGGGTTTGGTCAATAACTGCTTTAGAATGTTTCAGAATGGTTTGAACCTCATCGGACTTCAGATAGAGGAAGTAGAATTTCATATCCCATTCAAAATTCAGCAGACTTAACAGTTTTCACGATTTCAGTATTGCAGAATTTTCATCGTATTATATTATGTATGAAGGTATGCAACTGTACCCAGATGTACCCCAATGTTGGTGGTGCTAATTATTGAATTCCTCTGTCATGACCTTAACAGAAATGTACCCTTCACTCAAGCCATAATCATTGATTAGGCATTCTGAGGCTTTTCTATCATATTTTAACGTTTGAACTAGGCAGCTTCATTAAAATTGGATGGTGTAGACTACTGTTCCTGTAGGATCGAGGTGTAGCCAATGGTGAAACATTGCTTGACATTTATGTTTGGCATTTAAATGTTCCTGCTCATTTACTCATAACGTTTACTTTCAAAGATGGAATATAATGTACTATTTATAAAATAGCACATTAATATTATTATATATTTGTAATATCCTAAGTCACCTGACATGAGGACACGGGACACGGAGGACACAGGAATACGAGTGTCCGCCACAGACACGGCGACCCCCAAAATTAGGATACGAAGGACACGTAGAAACTAGAAAATTTACAAATATTCAAAAGAAATTAGTGAATTACAATCAATACACATTACACATTCGCAAATCACAATGCATATGTGACATGTCAGTGATAGACCTAACTGAAACCCCCATTAGCGGAAAGGGATAGGTCTCAATCCACTATTGAAACAAGGGAAAGAGGTTGGTGATTGTCTTCCTTCACCCCCACTATTGGATGCCTGTGAGAGGCATAACAAAGCCAACCAAAATAGGGCTATTTCTATTTGATTAGATTACATGCATGGGGGCCACACACTGTTATTATATGTTCTCGTTACTAAACACCCTTTGTATTTTAGATTATGCCCCTTACAATGATGATGCAACTTAGATTGAATGTCATGGATAGGAAGAGAAATAAAGGGTAACCTCCCCTATATGAAATGAATCCCCTTGTGATGTTGTCAAACTTGATTTGAGAGTCTAAGAGCCAACCAATGTGACATGTAAATGTACATATAAGAATACTAAAAAAGACATCACAACTAAGAGCCAAACAATGTAATATGTACATGTATATGGAAGAATAAAATACATCACAAATTGCAAACAAAGAAAGAGAAGGATGACAAACATGAAGCGTTATAATCCATCGGTGCAGTGGGTTCTCATAGACTCATAAAATTTCGCATTAAATCATCAAAATCAAAATGTTCTATTACATACATGTCAGAATCATATTTCTCATTAAGTCATCAAAATCAAAATGTATTACATAGATGTCGAAACACCACTGGAAAATACAAAATGGGGTAGATCAAGATGGAAAACCTTTTAATGCTCTTCACCTGTAAAAAAAAAACCCTCCTAGACCTCAATCCTCACTGAAAAATGTGAATGAATGAAAATAAAATTGTTTTTTACATTTTTTTGGGTTAGAAGTGTCCTAATTTTGGGACACATCCTGACACAGTGTCGAACACGTGTTTTGGAAGTGTCCTAAAACGAGACAAGTCCAAAACAAGTGTCTGACACCGTGTCAAGACGTGTCCGACACGATGACACAAGACACTTTTCCCTATTTGGGGGTGTCCAGTGACTTAGGTAATATCATGTTTTCCCATTTCCAAAGTTTTGAGGGCTCACATTTCCATTTCAGAAACTCATATTGGTTTCCCAATATCGTGCAATTTAGATTCTCATTGATGCTAGCCTTTAGGATATCTTTTGTAAACATTACATCAGATAAGCTAATTTTTAAATGTCCTACAAATGACCACAAAAGTAAGTCAATGCAACTAAGAGGTACACCTAATCAAATAAAATGAGTTTGAAACCAACCATGGTATCAATATTGAAAGCAAAAAAGAGAAAATGAAATAGAACTAAGTGTTCAGCTTGTCAAAGCCTACTAGTTTTAATGGTCGAGGGAAAGGATCTAACCGAGATATGGGCTTGCTGCAGAAGTCATCGATCATTGTCAAAGGGATGATTCAATGGAAGATGATACCCTTTGGAGAATGACCATGGCTGAGGGTACCCGTCTATTAACCCCCAAAATTTTCCCATTTGCAAATCGGAGGGTTAAGAGCCATCTTATTTCATCAAGTTATATTCAGACTTGTTCCAAAGAGACGACTTTCATATGCCAGAGGTTGGTTTCCACAGGGTTCAGATACATGTTTCAGTTATGTGATCCACTTTCGAAGTCAATGACATTAGGCAATTTTTTTCTCAGTCTTCGAGGGATGTCTAATTTTAGAAGTTTTCCTATTGTTCAAGAGACAGAGTTCAAAGATCCACACAATAAAGATGATCGCATTTTCAGCATCCTTGCGAGCTCAAAATTCCAGTGAGCCTTTTTTAGATGACATGCATGATACCTCTATTCTTGGCAGTTAGGGTGTGACCTACATGGCATTGCATGGCACTTTCAGGGACATGCATGGACTTACATCTTTTTGCATGCCAAGTACTTAAACATACAAACAATTTTCTATTTTTGGCAATGGGTCAGGCATATGTGACATGTAGCATCCATGCATGGGTGCATGCAGGAGATTGGAGTGGACTTGAATTGAATAGGATGCATGAATGAGACTTACTTGAATAGGATGCATGAATGAGATGAGAGGGTGACTCCCAAGTGATCCCGGCTCTTGCTGCCAAAATTCAAACTGGTTCCCGGGCTGCCAAACTCTCCACTAGTTGGAGAATGGACCACAGCATCATCAGACTTAGCAAAGGCCTTGAAGCTCTCTATTCCATCATATTAGGAGAAGGGCCAATGCACTGGCCGATAGCTTGGATAATGAAGGGGTTAAGTGTGATCTTCCTCTTCGGGCTGGACAACTCGGGCTACCCTTCCCGGACAGTCTCATCCACCATTGCAACGTTCTCGCCTCACGAGACCACCCCACCCCGAATGTAGATGCTTTTCCCAAGTGAAATCCACCTGGCAGCTCGTTCCCGCCAACTGGCACCGGCACGCAGCACCCATCACCCTCCAGCCATGCAGACACGATGCCTATTAATGGCGGTCATTCAAAAAACAAAGGTTTTATTGCGATTCATCTCGAGGTTAATGAGTTGCGGGTTGTTGCGAATGAGGATGTCCCCTGGCATTAACGTTGGCAGTTCTATGCTACAGCTCCTGCGTGTGGCTTACCTATTTCCAGTGTTCCACGGGGACTCGCCCCCCAGGGTCGAGGACGCGCCCCCCTCGCTCCCTACGCCCCGGGGGCTCGGGGGCTTCTGGGGAAACGTTTCCCAGCGTCCCCAAAATTAGGAAACTCTCGGAAACGCACAAGGGGTCCCGTCCCCTGTTTTGCAGCGCGCTCCAGTGAAGGGGGGCTCCTAGACGCCCTCCCGCCCCCACGCCCCCCTGGGGGGCTTCCAGACGCCCCCTCCTGAAACTGGGGGGCTCCCAGACGCCCCCCCATCTTTTAGTAGTTTACATGGGATGAATCATTGAACTTTTATTGTTGGGATTTAATAATTTATAATATTATTTTTTATTAAGACTTGGACACCCCCCCGCCACCCCCCCGAATTTCGCTAAAATTTGGGGGTGGTCTCCACACGTCCCCAATGTGCGATTCCCCGCTCCCGCGCCCCCGCATCCCGGAAACTTGGGGGAACATTGCCTATTTCCCTCTCCATCGGGGCATGAAATGACCATCAAGCCCGGTTCCTTCTTCATTCGCTCCCCCTCAACTCACTTCGTGTTGCACTGCTCTGTTTCGTTTGACCCTACACATTATGTTAACGCCTAGGAGCTTCTTTTCTTCACCGTGACCCTTCCGAGAGGTACCTCTCGTCATTGAGCGGGGCATGGCGCTAGCAGTGAGGATGTGTCTCCAGGGAAAGGAAAGGCGGTCAACAATGGCTATGGCAGCAGTGTCTTGACCCCGGTTCACACACTCATTGACAACTGGGAATCTGGTCAGGTGGCGAATTTTCTTGCTTCAGGTAACTACAGCAACCAAATCAATTTTTATTGGTTAATTAAAAACATCCTCAGCAATCTGGTCAAAGAGGTGTTGGCCAATTCGACCTCTGCCACGGCCCCCATCATGGATATGAGGGCTCTCTTGGTACACTTGGATGCAAAACTGGCAAGCCTCGATGCCATCCTTGCCGATGGCATGTACTCTCTGGAACGGTGCTCTAATTTGCGAAGGGGCTCCGCTTCAGAAGAGCCCGCAACCTCTCGGGATGATTTGGATGGCCTGGTAGTTGCTTGCCCTGGGGGTCTTATTCTGCTCCTATGGCTCCGTCAATTGCGATGGAAATGATGGCAGCAGTTGTCGAGAGCTCTGAAGCCTTGATGTTTACCACCTTTGGGTCAGCTCTGCTCAACTCTGGCGTTTCCTCTAGCCTGGCTCCTCTGCACACCACCTTTCATGTGCCCACCACCATTGATTTGCTGCACTTCAAGAGGGTTCCAACTTCTGCTGGGGGTACTTCTCTTTATGGCAAAACCGAGCCTCTGACACCAAAGCTCCCTCCACAAGGGTGGGACGACGACTTCTTTGGTAGCTGCCTCATTGTTGAAGATAAACCCAACCCCCAGAAGGAAGAAACTATTGCTTCTGATGCCCGTCCTTAGCTCCCTCCGCCATTATCAAAGGTTACAGCTTTTTTTGTTATACAGTTTGTTCTTTTGCTCGGTTATGGTTTATGATAAGAATTGTAAGTTCTTCTATGGCATCCAGCCTCTCGGGACAGGCCTGTTTCTTCATGCTACTTCTCAGCCTGGCAATTTTGAGCATCTGGGTTAGTGGTTCCGCCAACCTAAACCGCCAATGCTAGCAATTTGCCATGTAATATTTTTTGCACCTATAATATAATTATTTGTTGCAGCCTTACAAAAAAAAACAATTAATCAATATTTTACAAAGTTTGAAATATAAAATAAAAGACATATAAATAAATCTTTATACACATAATATAGTATAAATAAAAATACACAATCAATGTGTTATAAAATATAAAAATTTCATCAATTCTCGCTAGCTCATTCTGTTAAAGTGTAGGCTTCATCAGCAGGTTGTCCCGAGTTCAATCCTCTTAGGAGTGAGTTAGTTGGGAGGAGACACCTAAAAATCTAACCATGTTAACGATTGGTGTAGCCCAAGTCGAGTGTGATCCCTGGGGTGATTTTGACGGCTTAGATGCCCCTGGGTTGCGGTTTCTTATCCAAAGGTTGAATTGCATGGGCTCCGAGTGACAGGCATTTCTAACAAACAAACAAACAAAAGAATATAACAATTTCTCCTCAATTTATTGTAAAATATATGTTGCATATGCAAAAGCACTTGCATTATAGTGAGTTTAATTCAGAATAGTTCAAAGCATTGGTTGTGATACTCCCCACTTAGGTTCAAATCTAGCTCACAACATGTTATGATGGATTTTGGGGATACCTTAATTTTAGTAAGGATTAACATTAATAACATTTATAAACATTAATATTAAATTAAAAATATATATTTTTGTAATTAATATTGTTCATTTCGAGATTTCTTTCACGATATAGAAAAAACAATATATTATAGTTTGTCGAATGAAGTTTATTAAAATAACCAAATTGAAATTCTAACAATACTATTAATTTGAAAAATCATGTCAAACAAAGTTTTGAACATTTAATTAATAAAATATTATATTAGATGAAATAAATAATTTTATGTAAAATTTTAAAGTTGAATAAATATTTTTCAAAATATATATATATATATATATATATATATATATATATATATATAT
>LPNX011080270.1:133458-145276 GCA_001517045.1 Pseudotsuga menziesii
TACCCTTGATTGTGATGTGATTAAGTGCTCGAAAGTCGATGCAAAGGCGTCATGACCCATCTTTTTTCCGAACTAGAAGGACCGGTGAAGAGAAGGAACTAGTGCTAGGGCGAATAACGCCTTGCTTTAGTAAGTCGCGAACAAGCATCTCAATTTCTGTCTTGTGGTGAAATGGGTAGCAATAGGGCCTGATGTTGGGAGGAACACTTCCAGGAATGAGCAGAATACGATGGTCCTCGGGTCGGGACGGTGGCAATCCCACTGGCTCAGCAAACACACATGCATATCGATCCAAAATTTGTTGGAGATCCAAGGGAGTAGTTGAGACTGCTGAAGGTTGCATCTGAATGAAATGGAGTTGAGCGATGACACCATGTGAACTTTTCTTAAGAAGCTTTTCCATGCAATGCGAACTGATGAGGCTGAGAGACCCTCGTTGTAAGCCCCGCAATGTGTGTTTGGTACCATTGATTGAAAACTGCATCCAAAGTTCAGCAAAATCCCATAAAATGGGTCCAAGTGTGCGTAACCATTGAGCGCCCAAAACCACATCACATCCGCCTAAGGGAAAGGCAAACATGTCAAAGCGCAAGTTATAATCCCCCATAGATATGCGCACATTACAACACTTCCCTTTGCAAGGTAAGGTGCCACCATTGGCAATCATGACTTCAAAGCTAGAGCAAGGATGGATGAAACAATCAGCCTGTTTGGCAATCCTCGGGTCAATGAAGTTGTGAGTGCTACCAGAATCAATGAGTATTGTAAGAAGGAGTTTTTTGAAGAACCCTCTGACCCGCAATGGTTTGTGGGGTGGTGACTCCAGCTAAGGCATGGAGGGATATCTCTGGTTGGTCCTCTGGAGCAGGAAGTTGTTGAATGTCACCATCATCATCTGTGGGATCCTCAGCATCATAAAAAATTTCAGGTGCTTAGTAGTTTATTTATAAAAGAAAAATTTAAATGTTGTTCAAATTAAAATGATAATAATGTTATTTAATATTTAATTGTTATAATAATGGTTATTATTAAAATTTGAAAAGATAACAAATTATCTTGATTTTTGAATTTTTATTTATTCAACTATTACTATTATATTAATTTTTAATAACTTATTCATTTAAACTAAAATTTGTAATTAAAATCATATCATCTTTGATAATTAATTAATTTACTAATTTCCCTTAATTCTGTTGCGCCTACTCCTGCGAGTTCACCATACTGTTTTTACTGAATATAAACCATGTAAATTGTGTCGACAAGAGTGGCCCAATTTATAACTTTCTTCTCACTGTTTGGTATTAAGTTATATGACTCGAACTTAAGCCTTTGTCCATGAAGAACAACGACACAATTAGCTTAACTACATTTAGTCTTATGACTCATATTTTATTTTAACATTTCTTTCTAGGGGTTAGCGTGTCCGTGTCGAACACTCGAATCCCTGTGTCCTTCATGTCCTGTGTACCCGTGTCAGGTGACTTAGGTTAATAGTTTATTAAATTATTTATAAAAGAAAAATAAAAATGTTATTCAAATTAAAATTATAATAATGTTATTTAATATTTAATTGTTCTAATAATGGTTATTATTAAAATTTGAAAAGATAACAAATTATTTTGATTTTTGAATTTTTATTTATTCAACTATTACTATTATATTAATTTTTAATAATTTATTCATTTAAACTAAAATTTGTAATTAAAATCATATCATCTTTGATAATTAATTAATTTACTAATTTCCCTTAATTCCGTTGCGCCTACTCCTGCGAGTTCGCCATACTGTTTTTTACTGAATATAAACCATGTAAATTGTGTTGACAAGAGTGGCTCGATTTATAACTTTCTTCTCACTGTTTGGTATTAAGTTATATGACTCGAACTTAAGCCTTTGTCCATGAATAACAACGACACAATTAGCTTAACTACATTTAGTCTTATGACTCATATTTTATTTTAACATTTCTTTCCAAGGAGGTGGTATGCTGACAAAACCGAATCCCGGAGAGTCACGACCATCCATTTAAGGCATGTTATTACAAGACTGCTTGTTACCAAAACAACCAGTAAGCATCACCTTCAGCGATTTAAAATTAGGGTTAAGCCCGTTTTGGCTTTGCTGTTGTAGATACGAGATACGAGTAAAGATTGCTGTCTAAGATTGATGTGACAAGCATAGATGTACTGTCATAAAACCTTACGACACCAGGTAGATTACAAGCATGTGAATAGATTTTTAGTATTTTATTCATTTTTATAAAATCTGACAACAATAACATAAACTTACTCTTTCATAAGCATAGCACACCTGTGACCAATAGCAAAGCAAATAATTGTATTTAATTTACAAATTACAATTCTAAATTTTTAATTCTAAAGTTAAACATTGGTAATGGAAATCTGATTTTTGTAAATAAGAGGATCCGCAAATAGGATTTGAATGCAAAGCTTAGGGTTTTGGAGATACAGCACTGGATACATTCCAGACAAATTGCAGTCCATATCCTTGGAATGGCCTAGCCATATCCTGAGCATAGATTGGGTGTACCCTGAGTTGGTGCATATCAGCACCATACCATGGCCGTATCCATAGCTGATATATGTGATAAGGTGTATGCCAGCCCTTGTACATGCATATAGAGTAACATAGGATTGAAAAGCCACCCAACAAACATAAGAATTTCCAAACTATAAGACAGAACATAAACAGCATTCACCCAACACGTTTATAATCGAACAGCTAGGGGCAAATCTGCATTATTTTTGAGCCATTTTTTGTTGAGCTCAAAAATCTGTTAGAGTGAAATCCTAGGCAAGATGATTTAAAGAAAAAAATGGAATTACTAATCATACAGAAAAAATAAATGATGATCCAAGGATTTTACCTCCACAAGCTGTGACCAGCCAACTAACATATGCAACTGAGCTGCCTGCTCCTCAAGATTTTTATTGTATTTCCATCCCCATCTTAACAACTGCTGAACGATATTCTTTAATTCAGCCAACCTTCTTTCATGATTAACAGCATCTGATTGGGCTTCTAGCCGCCTATATTCCTGAAAAAGGTAATGGACTTTGAACACTCTCATCAATGTGAATGCGAAACCCACTGAACAAAGATAAAAACTGTACCCACCAGGCCTCTGTTACACATGACCCAATCACAATACTAACCAGATTTCCCTCCTGAAATGACTATTATCAAAATAAGAAACAAATCAATAACCTGCCAAAGCTTATCCCGAAAAGCAGCAAGATCAATCAACCGGTATCCTCTCTCTGAATAGTAATAAACTCCACCCTTTTCTACTGTTCCTGAATTTCCCAGTGTCTCCTCAACCTATAGATGTCCATCAAGAGGATTAACATTCAGCATATGAAATCTACAAAAAGGCAATCTATATGTTTGTTCCTTTCACTGAAATTCCATGAGAATCTTACCAATAAATCATCCTTAAACTTCTGTACTGGTTGAGGAAAGTTGATACTAGTTTCCGGAGGCCGAAATTGGATCACATCAAGAAGCTCCAGCACCTAAAAAAAAAGAGTACTTGAAAACAGGACATAGAATGTAGTAACATTCTTATATAGAAAATAATGAATTCAACAATCCTTTGAGTACAGAAATGGAACAATCTGCCAATTTAGTATCTTTTAATTATAAATGAATTAAACAAATAGTTCCAACAGTCCATAAATCCAAACATAAGATCATTCGTAAATCCGAACTTAAGATCACTAGAAAAGAACATTGAAACTAGCACACTTGTTGAATGTCCTTAAAGCATAACACATCCACAACTCCAAGTCATATATGAACCCCAACTCCTTAAAATATATTAATTAAATGATTAGGGTTAGATTTCCAAAACCCCAATTCTTAATTTTTTGGGAAGAATGTCGCACCTGTCCCGGATTCTTCTGTCAATTCCAATCACACCCACGGTTCGTGTAACATTGATGACAAGTAATAAATAAATATAATTGAATAAGAATTACAGTGTCAAGTGATGGTATACTTACATGCATTGAATAGTCACCATGGTTCAAAAGTCATGTCCTTTAGATAGGTCATGTCCCTTGTGATGTGACATTTCATTAATTATTCATTTTACTTTATTTTATTATTTCCAAATAATAATGCACTCTGCATACACGCAGCATTATATTTCCCAAATATACTGTCCCAACTAAGATTAGGTTCTAAAAAATGTACCGTAAAAGCACAGTCAGCAACAAAGCTTCCTACCCCAGGACTTATTAAGTTATTACTCTTGCTGTTATGAGATTCACTTAAATTTATAGGCATGATAATGTCATGTTTTGAATCTAGACATGCGTGACTACTTATAAAGCGGGCCTTCAAAACTTGTACAAACATGACACTAAAATGTCCAAGTTAGATTCCAACACTACTAATTAGAATCCTATATTTCCCCATTTCATATTTTCCATAGGTTTGTACACAACAGATAATATTATGATCTTATCTCTAGAGAAAAACCTCCAATGTTTGAATCTAACCAGGATTGACTCTATGCTTTACAGCCCTCAGTATGTGGAATGCATAATACAAAACTAGTAAAAATTAACGAATAGTCACATACAGCTCATGTAATAGTATTTATCATAAAAGAGAAAAACAGGGATGGCATTGAAATTTGAAAGAAAAATACCTTCATCTTATAAATATTGTCAGTTTTGTTTAAGGCTTCTTCAATTCCAGTGGTTGGAGATAGCAAATTACTAGCATCATGACAATCTTGGAGAAAGAGCCGTGAAATCAGACGACGACAACTTTCATGATGAGTAATCACATCCATATCACTTGCATGTAACTCAAATGCAAGAAGCTTAAGAAGCCATGCTCTCTGCAAAACAGATTCAGAATAAGAAAAAGAATAGCCCCAGGATTTCAGTCTGAGACACAAATAAATAAAGACAGCCAAAAAATGCAATAAGCGTCCAACCATTCTAATAAACGAAATCAAGCTAGCGTCGTTGTACTGAAATGATAACAGGCGTTCACCATAATGATCAGGAAACCAAACAAAAGCTGAGAAAAGCTAAGCAAGCCAAGCCTCTACCAAACATGGCACCTTCTTACACAATTGGGTTCATCCTCTATTATGTTTTGATTTGATCTTTAAGTGTTTCCTTGCTTTTACATAATCGGGTTCATCCTCTATTATGTTTTGATCTGATCCTTCAGTGTTTCCTTGCCTTCGGTGATGCTCTAGCCACTCCATCACTGCTATTATTACTTCTTGCACTTTAGTGTCCTCCCTCCCACTAACCTACTTTGGCCACTAATGAACATTAATATAATCTCTTTTAGGCACAATATCTTCCCTAATTGCTTTGACATTGGAAAAGGATACTAATGAAAGAGCACAGCACCTAAACAGAGTAAGCTTTTTAAACAAAAATAGTAGCGACACAATATGTGCATTGCCTTATATGCTTAACTGTGCAGCATTCTGATAATCTCATTCTCCCAAACCAGCAATTGGCAGAAACCATTGCACCTTGAGGATGGTTGTAAGTAGACAAAATGAAACTAATTCTCAGCACCAGTTCCAGTCGAATCTAAAAAATCCTAGACAAGCTTCCTGGATATTCTACTCACCACTAGCGCATGTATATAGTAGCCTAATAGTTAATACTTTGCCCCACTGCTAGTGCAATCTGAAGTACTGTATCTTTTTCACCTTCTAAACAAAAGAAATTAACACTAATATTTCTCGTGGAATCATACCCTTTGTATCAATAGAAAATGACCTGCACTTTCTCTCATAACTTTTACCATCACCATGCCCATGGGGGTCAGAGCAATTGGTAATGAGTAATTGAGATTAGAAGTTGTAAAAGGAAGGTCAAAAGTTCAAATCGCCCATGGGTACTTACTTACAAAAAGAAACTTTTACCATCACCACATATAAGTAATCCGCTTGGAAAGGAGTGGGAAAAAGAGTACACATTTTATGATTTCCTTAAATTGGCAATTGGATAGTGCTTGTGAAGTTTAGGATTTTTTACTCGAAAGCATGTGCTCTTGTAAGAAGGATTTCATGACCACAGCTGTACTTGTATTAGTGCATAAATGTTGTTCAATAAAGACCTTCCTGAAAATAAATTCAAGGAAATGATGATCTATGGACAAGTTTTAAATGCAATGGGCAAATTTACATGAATGCATTGACCGAATTAACTGGTCTTTAAAATAAAATGCCCTGGACGAAAAAGCTCATAATGATAATTCAAGCTACATGCTCACATCTACGTTTCTCTTGATCTGCTTCGTCTATAGACATCATCCAAAGTGTAATATCAAAATCCGGGCATTAGCACTCTTTGAAAGAGTGCACATACTACAGTCTACAGCTAGCATTAACACAAAATGCATCAAATCTAACATCCAACTTAAAGATCGATATGAAACATACAAGACCCTTCAAATGAATAACCAGTAATGGAGTAACCAAGAAGCAAATGAAAACTGATAATGTCCATCAACTGATAAGAAGAGTTCTAAAATTTCTAACAATAAACTATAAAGTAGGCAAACATTGAAGTTATAAATTCTTTGAAATATTCCATTCATAAAACAGAAAACGAAGCGGACATTTATGATTCACTATACCTGTTGAAGATCACTAATACGAAGGGCCTGTTTGTTATTGCGTTTTGGAAGTGGCGCACTCGCAAATGTATCCAAGTGCTGAAAGGAAGACAAACAGTCAAGACTACTTAGAACAATCCTATCTGGATAAATATACAGTCCTTCTCTACATCAATAAATACAAAAACAGCAAAGAAAAAAACTGCAAGAAAGTGACAGGTACCTTTGAAAAGAACTCATATTTTTCACACCGAAGTAGATCAACCATAGCAGAACCAGTTACCCTATCCACACAAAGTTCATAAAGCAGCTGCAGAACAAAACAACAAATGAAGGTTTGTTTCACTAACAATGCTTAATAAAAATGCATAATAGATTAAAAGATAAGAGAATAAAAATGTTCATCGCAAATTTTGCATCTAGAAACTAAAGAGCCACACAAAATCCCCATTCCTACATAACCAAAGAGAGCTAGAATGTCCAGTTTGGCTTCTACGAGAATTGTGTTGATATCATTTCCTAAATCTGTGAATAGTTTCTGTTCATATAGTAAATATCCACCTTAAATAGGCTAGAATCAAAGAGCAATAATCCATAGAGGGCAATAATATATATATATATGAATGAATGATGAATGGATATGATTACAAAGGCCTACGTGCCAGTATATATACACAATGGCGGGTCACAAGGTTGATGGGTCATGTCGCTTCATCAGGATGTGACACTTCATCAATTATTATTATTATTATTAATTGATTTATATATATATATATATATATATATTATGTTCATTACTATGTTGCACAAGTTTCTGGAACGCGGGAACTTACGGAGCGTGGGTATGAGTGTCAGATACGTCTAGAAGTTTCCCCCAAATTTGCAGGAAACAGCAGGTTGGGAACGCCAATAATATATATTAAAAAAATATAAAAAAAAAATAATTAAAAATACATGAGAAGAGAAGAAACATAGAGAAAAAAAGAAACATTAACACAAATCAAATGACTTAACTTATCCCTTGTATTAGGGTTGTAACTAGAACCTCTTGGCAGATGGAAATGGCAATAAAATCTAGATTACCATCCACACCATTGATTATATAAGGTAAGATCTTTCTAAAGTGGGGACTTTTAGAAGTTATAGTTCCTATATCTGTGGCTATATGTATAGAGTAAGTTTTTAGTTTTGTGTCAACTATGATTATATCTATTAGAATATTATAGGTTTACAAAACTTGCAAAGGTATATAATAATTCAAATTTAAATTATTATAAAATAAAAATCAAGATATTTTTTATTTAAATGTAATATATGAATTTAGATTTAAAGTAAGATTTAAAACCATTTCCAATTAGTTAAAAGTTTACTTTTTATTCATAAAGTAAATAGTAAAATAAATAAATTTATTTCTTTTATTTAATAATATATAAAAAGTCAAAATAGATTTACATTTATTATTGATTAGCTCGATAAGTGCAATTCAGCAAGGGATGAGTGATTACTCTAGAACGGGCATTAAATAGAGATCAGTGCACCAACTCGACAAGGTAGCACGAAAAAAACTTTTATTGCAACTTAGTTTTCTAGAGAATTTTTATAAATGTATTGTCGCAAGGAAATAGGAATGTTGTTACCAACCAACATGGCGATCATGAATGCGTGGAAAGTTCCCAATGAAGGAAACGCGCAAAAAGAAGTCCCCAAGTTCCCGATTTTAGAGGGTAAAAGTTCCCAATAAGTTCCCAACCATCTGGAACGGTTTCCGTTGGATTGGGAAAGTTTCCTACAAGTTCCAAAGTTCCCTGGAACGTCGGAACTTCGGGAACGAGTTTCCTAAAAGCCGGGAACGGTTCCCGTGCTACATAGGTTCATTACATTGCCTTCCCCTTTAGAAATGCTTTGCAATCAAAACATATTTCTGAAAAAAAACTTATCTTTGGTTCTCTTATCCTCGGTACTTGCTCGTAACATATTTTCATGACCTTTTGTGCTTGTAGGTGCGACACTTGACAAAACAAGACGATATGATTTATGAAGCACTGAATAAAATTGCTTCACTATTCTTGGATCAGGCCACCCCAATTTGAACTTCTGTGGCACTAGGCACTCATGGTTTCCTTGGAAAAAACCAGATGTATTTTCATTTCCATTATAATTTTATCTTGGAACCCAAATGTTTTGGTATTTGTATTCTTAGGATCTAAGTTATTGGGAGCAGGGAACAGGAGCGAGGAGTGGGGAAAGGGAGCGGAGCGAAAGTGAAATTTTTAAAAGATCCCATTTTAGGAGTGTTTCGGGAATGTTTTTTATTTAGTATATGTTCTATATATTTTGATGGATTTATATCTAAAAAACATGTAGGATGTTGAATTAGCTAAAAAAAACATGAATTAATCATTAAACCATAATACCATCAATCATCTAGTAGTTAAACTTTATAACGTTGTCACCAAATGATCAACTACAACAGTTTTTATAGGAGCTTGGAAAAGAATGGAGATACCATAGCATTGTCATCAAATTATCAACCTAGTCTAGGATCTTTTAGTATAAGAGAAGTAGGGAGCGCCTTGGGAGCATTCTGGGGGTGAGCTTCCGAAGGGAACGAGATGGGAGTGAGCTTTGGGAGAGAAATGGGTGGGAGAGCAAAGGAAGGGGGGTGCTCCCACGCAACAGAGCTTAGGATTATATACCATTTGTTGTTTAAAATGATGTTGATAGATCGACTGGTTGACGTAGCAACTTTTGTGATTAGGATGTCAATATAATGTTCTAGTCTCTTATGTTTTGTTTTTGGAACCTTCACTTTCTGATACTTCTAAGGTTTATGTCCTGATACGTTTTCAATATAAGAATCCTTTTTATTTTGGACTTTGATTGCATCTATATTGGTTCCTCTCTTCATTGTCTTGACTTCCACATCTAATGATTTAACTACGTTAATCATTGCTTTCCTATCGACTGATGATTCGTTGTAGACAAAGTGATCTAGCTTCTCTTGTAATGACTTTTTGTCATGCTTCAATTTTTTAATTAGTGTAAGTAGATATTTGATTATTTCGTCTTATGTGTGATAGTCCTTCAATGTTCTCTGGCTTTCCAAACTTGTTTTGAAGGTCTTGGTTTTCTGATTGTTCCTCTTTTAATCTTTTGATTTGCTTGAACAACTTTTGATTAAGGTTCCTTAAGCTAGAGGCTTCTTGATCTTTCTTTAATAACTTCTTGTAAAATTCCTTCACGAGATCTTAATTCTCTTGTTCTAACTTTTGAAAACACCGCTTCTTCTCCTTGGACTTGTGATTCTTGCAAGTAGTTTCAGGATATGTATTCTCAGGTGAGAAATCTCTTCGTCTTTTTGAGTGATGACCTTATCACATTCTTTCTTGAGATCTTGAATGTGTTGTTCTAATATTTTCTCATTTTGTTATTGTTTTGCTAGCTCATCCTCTAGTCTCTTAATTTGCAATGTAAATCCATATGTTATTGCATTGTACACATTTTCCTTTGCAGTGTATAATTTTTTGCAATTGTGGCAAATGAGCATTTCAATTTTAAAGGTTGAGAGATTTATACAATTATATAATTATAGATGTACCCTCTTTATAGATTTATATCTTTCGAACCCCATTGAATATGAATTCCCTCAAATAACTTTTTCTCATTACTTACTCTATAGTTCTATGATTGAAGACTTGGGGAACTTTTTTTATATGTAACTTTTTGAGATTAATAACTTTTCAAACTTTGGAAAATCTTTTTATTAGTACTCTTTGTGAAATTGAATACAATTTTATTTAAATGTGGCTCTAAGACACATGTAAAAACACAAACTCGCATTATAAAATTAAAATTTGACCCCTTTAAAATATTCACGTATTTGTTTATATTCTTCCTTTACTTTATTTACAAATAAAAGATTTGTTTATTATTCTTCCAATGGGCTTCTAAAGATTCATAGATGGGAAACAAATGGATCAAGTGACATTTTGAATAAGCATTCAATTTTGCGTGCCTTATTACCACTAATGGCAATGTAGGGGAGTTTCAAATCAACCAGAATAGCCAATGCAAACAAACCAAACGGTGTGACCCAATGCACTGTACTATTGTGTCAATCCTTCCTCACTTGCTCGACTATTTTGTTTAGAATGGCAAATCAAGCCAAATGTACGACTCTTAAATTGACAATTGTTAGTTGTTCGTTCACGATGCTAATTCCAAATTCCTTCAAAATTCGACTGTGTAAGCAATCTTTGTTTTTGGATCCTGCTTTGGTCTCTTCACAACTACAATAACTCAACCCCGATGAATCTATCTGCTCCAATCTCTCTTTTCTATTGTAGTTAGCAGTTATTAAACCGATAACCTTTTCATTTTTTGGCAATTGATTCCAAACAAGTCCATTTTAATCTTTTTTATTTTTCCTGAAGATTTTCAATTGTTACTTCATTCTTTGAAATATTAGGGATTTAATATCTTTTTACCAATTCTCTTTTAATATTTGTTTCTTGAATCCTTATTGGAGCAATCTCTAGTTACTCGATTCTCGTTCTATTTGCACCGAAAATTTTTATTGATTGATTTCTCTTTTTCTTTTCTTTTTTTACACATGAAGAGCAATTTTCTTTCTTCAATCGAAATCTAGAAATAGCCAAAAGCCAATTGTGGTCAAAGACCTAAATCAGAGAAACTCTTAATGTGTTTTTTGTTTGGCCAAAAGCCAGATTGAGATGAAGGTGTTACCGACTAGGCTGCACCTAGTTGGACTTTCAATGAGCCGCCAGTGATGAACAAGATACTTGTTCATATTCAGAGTTCAGAAGTCCTTTCAGGCCTCCAGGGTCGTTTTATTTTTTGTAACACATGTTCATACCCCCTTGGGGAAATTGTAAAAAATGCCCTAGCATTTAAATTTTTATAAAAGGCAGACTTGAGCATCAAGCCGACTAGCCCATTGTGTTTTTTCCCTTGGTTATTATTGGTTGTTGAACAAACGACTAATAATTTCTGAGTTTTTCACTCACACCTCCAAAGCTGGGGTAGTCATCTTGGTGTTTNAATATTTGGGTTGGTGAGACTATCTCATGCGTGGAGGAGCCGTACACTCACGCGAGGGTAGTAGGTAATATCATCTGCAGTCTCTTTCATTGCTTGGTATGTGTTGGAGTTTGATGATTCGTTGAGGGAGTTT
>LPNX011080270.1:147400-181600 GCA_001517045.1 Pseudotsuga menziesii
TTTGATACCAATGTGACGAACATTTCCTATTCATATAGTAAATATCGTTGATGTTTCTCCATGGGCAGTAGCGAGTAGTCATCCCCCCCCAACACACACCAATTAGTCATGTGGTTCATGACTCGAGCATTTTCCCCACCGATAAGTCATGCAGTAATACCTAACTCAGACATCGGTAATTCATGCAGTGGTACATGGCTCAAGACACCAATAGGTCACTGTACATGACTCAGTATCTCATGTGGGGTGCACCAACATGGGCAGAGACAGTCAAGACATCAAATGACTATCAAACAATGGTTAGAGTCTCTGAGACTATCAACGACTATCAGATACTTGATTGAGTTATAGTCAGGGCAATTGGGGAACAATCAAACCTCTTGGAGAGTTCAGATAGCCATATACTTGGCTAGTGGGGTACAGTGGGACAGTGAAGAAGGAAGAAGCCACTTTGGAAGTAGTCAGGCCTTGGAGAACATCACAGAGGATGGCAAGCTCACAGAGAACTTCTCTAGACCATAAAAGATTCCAGAAGTCAACTGAAGAAAAAGGACAAGAAAAGAATAAAAGAAAGAATAATAACAACCCCAAGAACAAGTCAGCCCACCTAAAGTGAAATTGACCAAGTCAAAAAGGTCAAGTTAGCCCAGTGAGAGAAAGTGACTTTTCCAATATAAATGGAAGTAAAGTTGCCTCATTTTGACACACACAATTGGCTCAAGTAAGCAAGCAAGTGCGCAGATCCAAGGAAGCTTAGACAATTGATCAAGAAGCATTAAGAAGACATATTTGGGGGTTCACTATCTTTCTCCTTCTTCTTTGTTCTCAAAAGGACTCACCTACTCAAAGGTTATTTTGTATATTTCTTGTATATCATTATTCTGTTTCTGTAACTAGTGGCAGGACTATTGGAGAACAGTCAAACTCTTGGAGAAGTCAGATAGGCATATACTTGGCTACTAGGGTACAATGGGACAGTTTAAATAAGAGAACTCAACGCAGAAACATTTTGATAAAAGAATAAATATTTGTTATAAACTTGGATGATAATTTACAAGTAAATCCTGAGTATATATATTCTTTTGATTCGGGTTGTGAGGTGAATTTCATGAAAAGTCACACCTCATAGTTAGTTTCATTCAATATTTAATTTCATTATATTATTTACTATTATTTGTTATTTATTATATATTTTTTTATTATAAAATTATTTTATATATATAATATTGCCCTTTTCTTTCAAGATGCTTTGTCGTCAAAGCAGGGCAATGATGGATGTTGCTAAATGAACTTCTAGGACTCCCATGAAGCATCTTCTTCTAGACAATTCTTCCACTTAATAAGATATCTATTGATTATGCGAGAGAGTAATTTTCTTTCTCTGATGTTGAGGATGGCTTCTGCTTCTAATACAAGTTGCCCTTCTTCATTCAATGTAGGAAGTGTCGTCTGAGCAGTTTGATGTTGACCCAACTGTCTTTTGAGATTTGAAACATGAAAAACATTATGATTTCGACTCTTGTCTGGTAACTTCAATTCATACACTACCGAGTTAATTTTTCAAATAATTTGATATGGCCCATAAAACTTCCAGGCTAATTTATTCTTTCCTTGTTGCTTAAGTGACAATTGCTTGTATGGCTAAAGTCTTACAAATACCCAATCCGCCACTTCAAACTCTCTTTATGTCCTGTGTTGATCTACTTGTTTCATACGATTGTGTGCCATAGTCAAATTATCCCTGAGTACTTGCATTACTTTCTAATTTTCTTCAAGTTGACTTTTTACTGCAGGGACTTTTGCATCTCCTTGAACGAGTTCCTTCCAACGAGGAGGCGCATAACCATACAATGCTTGAAAAGGTGTCAATTTGGTCGACGTATGATAGGTGAAGTTATACCACCACTCTGGCATATGTAACCACTGTAACCATCTATTCTGCTTGTCAGTGACGAAACTACGAAGATAGGCTTTCACACATTTGTTAACAACTTTTGTTTGTCCATTTGTTTCGGGGTGATAGGCTGAGCTCATGTTAAGAGTGATCCCAACTTGTTTGCAGAATTCCTTCCAAACATTGCTTGTGAATTTGGCATCTTTGTCACTAACGATGATTTTGGGAAACCCATGTAATTTGTAAATATTTTTACAACATACTTCAGCAATTTGTTTGGTGGAGTCGGTTTTCTTAAGTGTCATGAAATGGGCATATTTCGTCAATCGGTCCACTACCACGAAAATTTTGTCCTTGCCTTCAGATACAAGTAACCCTTCAATAAAATCCACGGAAATTTCTTCCCACTTTTGAGTTGGAAAGTGAAACAGGTGGAGTAGCCTTGGAGTCATGAAATTTTTACTTTGTTTCTTTGACATGTATCACACTCGGCTACATACTTTTGGATGTCCTTATACATCCCCTTCCAGTAAAGGATTGACTGGCCTGCAGTCGGGGAATCATGAGATTCTATCAACACCTTGGTTTTAAACCGAGATGTAGGGCTTGATGCCGCCTAATTCGCACCTTGGGTAACGTGACAAAAATCTTCAAGTCATTGGGTGCAACCTTGTAGGCAAGCTCGAGCCAAGTATTGTCACCTGATACTTATCTCCTCCATCTAGGTCAACTCCTAGCGAAGCCAAGGAGGGTGGACCCTAATGAAAAGTAAAATCTAGGGTTTTTACTCTATGAGAGAAATAATCCATTTTAGAAGTTTTAATATGGAATGGATGAAATTAAAGATTACCAATTACTGCAAACAAGATTAACCTTAGCAACACTTTGACTCAAATTAGATACACAATATTCAATGACACATTGTGTGATTAACTTATCCAAAAAGAACATAATAGACCAGTACCGAAATGAAAAGAGGGCTTGCAGATGTGGGTTGCTAGTTTAGTCTCAATGAAAATATTGCAGTGTCTCGGTTGGTAAATTTTAGATTATTAAATGAATTGATTAAGGAATGGGTAAATTCTTGGTTGATTTTATTTATGTGGTAATGATCTTGATTAGCTTAGGAGATGGGAACTCCCAATATACCCAGAGGTATGAGGAGTATGTGCAAAACCATTAACCAATGTGGCTCCCCGCAAGGAATATGTGGGTTGGTTGGAGTCTCTGAGACTAGTTCAACACTACACCAACAAAGGTGTAGCCTAACGGAGTCTCGAGGTCACTGCCCACTTGTTCCCGCTTCCTTTCTGGATTTTGCCACCGCAACGGCTTAATTCGAGGCGTTGGATTTTTGCCTGGGGATATTAATTTCGGGAGTGGAGACTAATTAAGCTAGTCACCTAAATCCCTTTCTGATACTACCAACCGATCAAACGAAGCTGCAGTGGAAGTAGAGCATACGGGGAAGAGGACCTTGTAAAATTTTAAAGTTTTTAGAACAAGTTTTCTAATTTAGAAAAAGGTAAAACCCAGCAGTCTCTTTCTAGATTCAGTACTCAGGCAAGCCCTTATCCATGAACCTGTACTCAAGAAAGCGAGGGGGTTTATTTTAAATTCAGAAGTGCATAACAAAATTGTTTTTTAATTACACCACTACTCAAATCTTTTCCCTTATGGTACTTCGGTATAGCGCAATGGGTAAGTATTCAGATTACTTTTGCAAAACTTAAACAAAGCATGAAATGATGAAAAAAAACAACTACGCTAACAGCATATAAAGAAAACAGAAAAATGACATCGACACAAATCCCCCCAAGGGGGGTGGGGACCAGGCTCTAACGAGCCTACTCAAACTTTATTTTTGCTTTTACAATGATGCGAAAATTAGGCACTTTGGTCCTCAAATGGGATCCAAAGGCTTACAACTTGTGAAAAAGAATAATTTTTATGTGAGGGGGAGCTTCGTTTGTCTTCTTTTTGTTGATTTTTGTGAAAATTTTGCCAGAGCTTCCCTTGCCTTTATTGCAAACCTACAAAAAACAGCCAACAAATGTTAGTGGAACGTGCCCAGAAGCACTTTAAGAGTGTTTTTGGAAAACTTCCAAAGTTTGCCCAAAAAATTCTAAGTAACAACTGACTATTAAAAAAAAGGAAACAACTAAGGCAAGCTAAAAAGCTTGCCTTCTTAGGATCTTTGCTTGCCTCTCGAAAAGAATGGCAAGCAAATCTCAAGCACCATATGCCTAATAAATAAAATGAAAGCTCTTTAATCTTCTTAACCAAGTACTTTGAAATTTTAACTTTAAACTTGCGAGAAGAAGGCTAGATCTAATGTTTAAAAGAACAACTTGTAATTACGAAATAAGATCTAGATTTGGAAATTTAAATCTACTTTATATATGTCTTTGAAATGTAGATCTAAGCAAAGTAACGATAACCAAAGTAAATTTGAAGATTTTTTGGATCAAGAAGTGATAGAACCGGGTGGAGCAAGAAGTAAAAAATGGATAGTGACACCTCCTTTGGTGAGATCTAAGGGATGATGCTTCTTCTTTCGAAATTACTAGAGAAGAGGGAGAGCCCACTCACTCATCAAATGCTCCAGCTCGGATTTCCTATAAAATACCTTCAACAAAATGCAAAGGGGATTAAACGCACCTATGTGAAATAATAATAAGATGAGCAGTATTATAGATCCATACAAGAAATCCTATAAAACTTGGTAATCTAAAATATTCAACAATAAGAAGTAACCTAACAATAATCACTTCCTATTCTTACTGAAATGTAAATTAGCTTACGAAGACAAGTAATCCCAGCATTTGCAAAATATGAAAGGAGTTGATACATATTACCTCAATGATTCAGCATAAAGACAACATCAACCAAACATCTATGAATCCCACACAGAAATCACCTCCAAAGCCTTTTATTAACAATACTCAGAAAATATTACAATGTATGCAAGCAGAGGTTCAACCTTCCGATCATGAACAATGGAGAGGTGACCTACTTAAATAGGAAAAGAGAGACACAGGGGGGCCTCATCAATACTGAAGATCAACCCGAAGTGTAACTGAGTTGAGCTAAGTTGAACTGAACCAGTCAAAAAAATCAGTGGGGCGATTACTAGTTTAACTGGACTATTGGTATGGAGGAGGTGCCTCCTCGACCTCACTCAACCAACAAAAAACCAACTCACCAAACTCCAATCGCAAGCCACTCATCTTCACGCGAAATGCAACCCGTACGGAAAGATCTTGACTTGAGTTCCAAAGAAAGGATAAAAAACATGGTGGACAAAAGCCACGATGCATGATGTCATTTCAAAATAGAGTTACATCACCACCCAACTCGCATTGTTATCTCACGCGAATGTACAGCTCCAATGACGTGAGCAAGGATACAATATGATGGGTTTTAAACCATATGGTATAATGACTTAATACAAAACCAAAGTTGATTTGTAATATTCATATGAGGGGGGCTCCACACTTGTTAGCGCAACCTCAAACCATGCTTGCGATTTTCCATATGTTTGACGTCGCCCTCCTTACAAATAATCGCTTGCCTTAATAAACAATGTATGGTATATCATGCTATAAGCCAAGGTTTTGAAATAATACAGATGTTAGGGCTCACTCCATAGCTAGTGCATTCCTCCAAACCATGCTTGCGATTTCCTCATGCTTGACGTCACCTTCATAATATAACATTCAAAACCTTATTTTAAAACCAAACCTTCAATGCCTATGAGTGGATGTATAAATCGATAGTCACATGGGACCCTTGCCATGTCACTCCAATCAATTTTTAATTGATTTTGACTTCTTTTAATTTTTTTACTTTTGTGTCAATATGTCCACATTTAGCATTAAAATGCTATCTTGATGCACTTCTAGCCAAATAATGCCTCATGGGGTGTTTCAACTGCCCGACTGACGTAGAAAGAGGTCCCATAGGGAAAGTGAACCCTCCGAGTGTGAAAACGAGTGTCCCCGCGTCAGAAACAAACTACGTATCTGACTTCTATTACAATTTGAAGTTTTTTAATTAAACTATTAAAAAATGGCTTAAAAACGGAAGATTTTATTTTTTGCGAAAACTGACGAAACTCTAGGGGGGCTTAGTACATGTTCTTACGACTCAATTGGAATGCCTAGCATGTTGAAAAACATTGACACGAAGGCTCTAATAACCTCCTAAGGCCAAAACACCAAGATGACTACCCCAGCTTTGGAGGTGTGAGTGAAAAACTCAAAAATTATTAGTCGTTTGTTCAATAACCAATAATAACCAAGGGAAAAAACACTCTGGGCTAGTCGTCTTGATGCTCAAGTCTAGGAAGTCGAGCCTTTTATAAAAAAATAAATGCTAGGACATTTTTTACAATTTCCCCAAGGGGACTTGTGTTACAAAAAATAAAATAGCCATGAACGCCTGAAAGGACTTCTGATCTCTGAATATGAACAAGTATCTCGTTCATCATTGGCGGCTCACTAAAAGTCCAACTAGATGCAGCCTAGTCGATAACAGGGCTTAAATAGATCCTTCCTTTATACCAGAGGATGTCATTCCTCCATTCAAACCTCGAACCTTGATTAGGATCATTGATTATGGCACAATTGTCTGGGTCCTTGGCATATTCTCCTCGGATTTCGTCTAACCACTCTGGAGCTGCAACTGAGATTGCGTAAGCCTTGACCCCTTCATCTTTTCGGGAAAGGACATTAGCAACTACATTGTCCTTTCCTCGCTTATGTAGTATCTCCATGTCAAATGTAGCAATTTTTTCTATCCATTTATGTTGTTTAGTCGACAGTGTTTGTTGTTGAAGGAGATATTGAAGACTATTGTGGTCTGTTCTTATTAAGATTTTGCTACCTAGTAGGTGTTATCACATATAAGTAGTCGGGCTACCATATTCTATTTTTCAGACACAGTACATTTTTCAGCCAAATCTCCTACATCTGAGATGCTGAGATGAGCAGTTTTGACGGATCATTATGTTGTTATGGACTATTGTATTCTCCCATGTCAGGACTGAGTCTCAAGACACTCAGATTTGAGGACTGATGTAGCCATTTAGTCATTACAGAGCAATTATTGATGCCCAGATTTATAATCAGTGCTTTCTCATTGGATAGATGATGGTTCAGATGGATTATATGCATGGTTATGACTCGACATTTATTTTATTGTGTTATGGTTATCATTGCTCTTATCCTCATCTTTGTGACATATACTAGCATTTAGTGTCATGATCTGGCAGTCATAAATATATGGACTTGGATGTATTTGTATTATGTATTGGTGTCCCTACTTAGACTTGGAAGTTCCTGATCTATACTCATTGGTTTTACCCTCCCTAGGGAGAATAGAGGTAGTCATTCCCACCATTCTTTGGCTTGCTAGTGTTGGCTTCATCTTTCACTGTCTCCACCCATCCATTATCTTTCAGTTTTGTTTTTTAACCCGACTTACTACTTGACTTATGGCATGGAGGACCTTTCCCTGCTTGAACCTTTGTTGGACAAACCTCCCCATTTATAATGTGTCTCGACTCTGAGTTGGTGACAGAACTTGCCTTTGGTGACTTGAATTGTATGCCTAAATCATTCTGGTCGGTTGTCTCGATGTTTGGCACTGTCCAGAACTCCCCCTAGTCACTTCAAATGTTGTTGGCTAAAATTGAAAGCTCATGTACTACTTGTATTGGAAATGTTTATATATGCACCCATTGAAAATGTAAATTCTAAAATGTGTTTCTTAACTTATCCAAGCAAAGGGCAAGAGAAATGAAATGCTAAAATACTCCGTGAAGGGTATAAGAAAAGGTCCCAAAAGCAATGGTTAAATATATGCTATATCCAAATATTGTTGACCTTATAAATTTGAATATGTCCTGGATGAAAGCTCCAGTTAGCCGTGCATTTAAGCACTGGTGAAGTCCCCAAAAGGTCACATAGGCCAAAAAGGCCTTGGAAATAAAAATGATGGTCCTAATGAACCTGGATCAAGCTTGATGTAGACATGATGCCTAAGTTGAATAAGCACTCTCTGAACAACTCAACCATTTGTGAGACACTACCATTCCCTGTGTTGTTGTTTGTCTGGCATGTGATTATAGTAAGTATTCCCTTCCCATATCCAAAGTGTCATAATGTTAAGTTGGTAATCATCCTTTACCCTAACATTGTCAATTTCAGCTTTCACCCTTCACTAGCAAATTGACTACAACTATGAAGTGAGTATAGTCCTGAAAGTCAGGTCTAAATAAATAATAAATAAAACCCTATATATGTATTTGGTTGATATACCGCCAGTGAGGTGACTGCTACTTGTTATGAATATTACTTAAATGATTAGTAGAGCATGTCTTAACCTTGTAACACTTGCAACAGATGGATGATAGCCTGAGTTATATTATTCGTATCTGGCCATTACAGGTAATCATATTGTCTATTGGATATTGTTGATGATCAAGCAGAGACCTGGTAGGGGTATGAGTATGCACCCTATATGGATTTGGACTCTCTAAGTCTAGTGAGATAGCTTATTTTCAGTTCTGGGCACTTGCAAAGATGATCAGGCTCATTTTACCTTTCTAATGGAGTTTTGCTTCACAGGGTGATGTGTCTGAGCAGGGAGATGTTTTATTGGGTTCTCCTAGGGCGTTGTATGGGGCATAGGGGGTGCAGCCACTTGATTGTACCACAGTACCCCCATCCCAAAGAGCCTGGTGGGCTCAGTTTGACAGCGCAGGCACCCTAGGAGGTTGTTTTGGCAGGTTCATATTTCTCGAGGTAGATTAAAAAATGATTACATGGCTACTGAAGGAATCGATTTGGGTTACTGAGGCAAGGAAATGACATGGGATGAGTCCTGATGATGAGTGTGATGTCTTCCGCACCTTCTCCAGCAGTTGTAGCACCTGATTGGGCCCACACCTATTTTTTGGGCATTTTTATATTATTTTCTGGAGATTTTGGGAGGCTCGCGATTTCCTCTAGGAGGCACAAAGTCAAAAATTTAAAATATTATATTATTTTATTGTGCCATGGGGCACCCAGAAGGAGTTAGTTAACACTCCATGGACCCACCATGTGCTTCATTTATTTCTTTTTGAGTGGGGTACCCTCTTTATGGGTGATCTAGTCCACTTTGGTACTTTATGGTTATATTGATCCATGTATTGTATATTGAGCTCATCTCAACCATTGATTAGAACATTTATATCTTTTAATCTTAGCCACTCGTTTTGAAAGTGGTTAGGATTTTGGTTCTCTCATTTCTGTTTAAAGGAGAGAGCTTCTCATTTGTAAGGGGTCTTTGGCACTTGAATCTAAATAATAGAAAGATTTTTTGTGGATATTTTCTGGATCTGCTTTGCATCTAATGTTCTTCGGTGGTGATAGGAAAATCTCTTGCTTCCTAACATTCGGAATATTTTGTGAGATCTATATCTTTTTTTCGGGATCATTGTCTTGTCTACAAGAGGGCGTTTTCAGCTGGAACGTTTTTGCAGGGGGACCTCAACTTGCTCAGATTGTCTTTGTCTTGTATCATGGGGTTTTCATTAGCTTCATTGTGATCTATGATTACTTCTTGTTATTTTTCTGCAGACCTAGCTTTTTCTTTCATGATACAACAAATCTGATATTGTTGACATTTGCTTGTGTAGGATAGGGGGGCGCATTGGTCACTTGGAGCATAACCTTGGTCCTAGAACTCACTTATATCTTCCAGAATTGATCGGGATGGCGGGGATCATCATCATCAAGGCATCTACAAGCATTTCCAGGTAAGATCTAACAGGTAAGTCTCTTCTTTTTCAAATCTCAATCCATTGTACCTGCTTTTCTTCAAATTTTCTGAAAAAATTCCTAAATAATAAAAATCCAAAAAAACACTTAATCGAGGAACCGCTTAATCTTTGAACAAACCATTTCTGCGTTTTGTAGATCGGGCATCCCTCTCACTAAATCATCCTCAACGTTGTCTAAATTGTGAATGGTTTTCCCTAGATCTAACTTTCTAACTGCTCAAACCCCAGCGCCCGTACTGAAATTTTGACTTTTCAAGATTTGACTTCTTCCATAAAATAATCACTTGGGTTTGTAGATTAGGTCTTCCTCACTCAAGAACACCCCCAACGTTGAGCTAGTTCCTGCCAGGTAGCCCTAGATCTGAAAAACTGACTTTCAACATCCTCGCTTCCCTCATCAGATTTTGACTTTTCCAGAACTGATTTTTAATGAAATTTTTTGACTTGGGTTTGTAGATCAGCCCATTCTGATCTCATCTCCACTCCAACGCTGATTTGATAGTCTCCTAGTTGTCCTAGATCTGCAGATCTGCCTCTCCGAACCCTAGCGCTAGCCCTCCTTCTGTTGGTTTCCCTTGCAAACTGAATTTTCTGGGCCAAACACTTTTTTGGGTCCATAGATCAGGGCATATCCCAAGTGGGTCCACTCTAACGATGTGCAAATACTGACTCCATTGCCCAAGGCCCAACAAGCACTGATCTCCAAGCCTAGCGCTACCCCACTCTTGACCTCTTTCCCCTGAAAGTTGATTGCTCCTTGGTGGCTCAGGTAATCTGACATTATCATATCTCTCACTGAGTCTATCCCTTTGGTACTAGACAGTCCCAACTCTGTCCTTACTCACCCGTCTCGATTACGTTTCCCAAGGCAGCGGTTATCTTCATCAGTTGCTAGTACCTCAACCCTAGATCTAGTATTACCCCTATAGGTCATTTGTATTTCACTTTGGATCAACCCTCATACGACTGAAGCCCTCATCCAAAGCCCTAGTCCACTTAGTATTATCTCCCATAGATCTAGGGTCTTCAATTACCTTACACCTTACATACCTCAAGCTTACTTGATCTGATCTGATGTCTAGGTCTGATCTCTCCTATCGGGAGTAGATCTGGGTCTCCCGCTTTGTTGTCTCGGACTTAGATAACATAAAGCGAAGACCGCCTTGATTGGCGTGACAACCATCCATTTGGGAGTGTAAGCAGTCTTGGTTCCACCTCCTTAGTTGCTTGCCCCTCTACCATCCATCCCGGATCCATCATACATAGGCAACTACAAGGTTGGTGATAACGGTAGGTATTGTCGCCACTTTGTTAAAGCATGTATAATGGCAAGCATTTCTTTATCATATGTGGATTTCAAATACTCTTTCTTATTGAGCTTCCTGCTTTCAAAAGCTATCGAATGACCTTCTTGCATCAAGACTGCTCCTATCCCAAATCATGAGGCATCGCACTCAACGATAAAAGGTTTTGTGAAATCTGGGGTTGCTAATACTGGTGTTGATGACATAATGTTCTTTAATGCTTCAAAGCATTTTACTGCCTTATCATTCCATCGAAATGAATTTTTCTTCAATAAGTTTGTTGGGGGTGGGGGGAGGCATTTTATGGGCGTAATTTTTCACATATCTTGTTGGAGCCACTCAATGATTGCCTTGATCTTACTGGGATCGACTTTGACTCCTTTTGATATTATATGGCCAAGATAGACCACTTCTTTCCCAAAAGCTCATTTTGGCATTTTTGCAAAAAACCGATGCTCTTCCAAAATGGTTAGTACTTGATCTATGTGTCGAACACGATCTCTCCATGTTTTGCTATATACGAGGATATCATCAAAAAATACTAAACGAACTTTCATAGATATGGCTGGAAAAATTCATTCATTGCAGCTTGGAAGGTGGTTGGAGCATTAGTTAGCGCGAAGGGCATTACTTTGAACTCATAATGGCCCTCATGAGTATGAAAAGCGGTTTGGCTACGTCTTCCAATCTAACCTTGATTTTGTAATATCCTAATCTCAGGTCTAATTTCGAGAAGTACTTGGCTCCATGAAGTTCCTCCATCATCTCATCGATGAACGGAATAGGGAATTTATTCTTAATTGTGACTTTGTTGAGTCCTCTATAATCTATGCACAACCTGAAAGATCCATCCTTCCTTCGAACTAACACTACTAGTGTTGCATAAGAGATTCGGCTCTTTGAAATGACTCCACATTTTTAACAAATCTTGAGTCAACATCTCAATCTATGTTTTGTGATGATGAGGATGTCTGTAAGGTCTGATGTTTACAGGCTTTGCCCCTAGCTCTAGCTCAATTAAGTGCTCTGTCTTCCTGTTTGGTGGGAGCGCCATCGGAAGGTCTTGGAACACCTTGTGATGTTTTTGGATAAGGTCTTGTATCTCCGGAGGGTTGCCGTCATTTCTTTCACATGTTAGCAACTCCATCTCTTGACATTGAATTACGTAAGCAGGTGCTCCTTTTCGAGTTAGCCATTCCACCTGATGTGATGTAACCAATTGCGTTTGGGGTGGTTGGAAACCATACAACTTGTACTCTTTTCCTAGCCAATTGAACTGGATGAAGTGCTCTAAATGGTTAGCGGAGTAAGTACCCAATGTTTGAAACCATTGGATTCCAAGCACAACGTCTACCCCTCCAAGAGGTACAGCAAAGAAGTCAGATTCTAGATTATACTCCTGCATTTGTAATTTAACCTTATGACATTTTCCCACATTTTGAATTTTCTTGTCGTCTGCTACCATAACTTTCATGTTAGACATTGAATAAACGAATAAGTTGAATACCTTAGCAAGATTAACATTACTAACGTTATGTGTACTTCCACTATCTATGAGAATTGAAACATTGTTATTTTTTATATGTCCTTTTAGCTTCAGTGTTTGTGGTTGGGATATCCCTGTAATGGCGACTAATGAGATCTTTGGTGTATCATCTTCTAGTTCTTAGAGGCAATCATGTTGGGTTCTTGTATCTTCCTCACTTGGCTCTTCACATTCTGAGATTTTTTCCTCTTTTTCAGCTTCGCACGCATACAACTTTTGGGGGTTGCGTCTTTGCACACATATGTGCTTAGGATCCCATTTTTCTCCACAATATTTGCATTTTCCTTCCCTCATCCTCCAGCTTCTAAATCGGGTTGTGCTCCTTCCCTTAGATGCAGCGGTGTATACCTTGACATTCCCGTATTCGTTGATTGGGTAGGATTACTCTTGGACTAGTTTTTGTCGAAACTACCTTGATTGGATCGTTTAAAGATTTTCTCGATAATCTTAGAAGTGTTATGTAATTCTAACTCTTCCCTAATGTGTGGTTTTAGTCCATGTATGTATGATTGCAGACGTTGGTTACCGGTTAGTTTGGCACTTGAGTTGCCAAAGCTTCCCATTCACATGTGTACTCATCTATACTGCCTTTTTGCTGCAACCTGGTGATCTTGGCAAAGAAGTCCTTCTTGGTTACGCTTTGAAACATTTTAAGAAGATCATTTTTAAAGGTGTTCCAACTAAGGGAACAGACTCGAGTTGTCATCTTCCACCACATGTACCAATTGTACGTGTTTCCTTCTAACTGCATGGTGGCGTACTTAATCTTCTCGTTGTCATAGGGTATGTTATGAATATCAAAGTATTCCTCAGCCTTATTGATCCATGCGATCCATTGCTTCTCATCTCCATCAAATTTGGGTAACTCTAGTTTTACCCTTATCTGGTATCTGTGTGCTTGGGGAATTGTCATTGACAAGATGTTAAGGAAGGGAACTGTTGATTTTCTGAGCAGCATCGAGAGCCCTTCTCTTCGGAGAATGAGACCACCTGGTCCGAGACCACAGTGAAGACTCAACCCAGTGTTAAGTAACCATTCTATTGAATGGTAGATATCTGGTCTGGGACCATGATATAAACCTAGATCTGCCCTGGGTAGAATCAACCTTGTGTTGAGTAGACATCTAGTCCAAGACCACGATGTAGACCAGTCTGGGACTGGTAGACTCAGCTTAGCTCTAAGTATCCATTCTCTTGGAGAATGAAGACACTATAAGCCCTAGACTGGGTCTGGGCATGTGTGTGGCACTTTGACCCTTGATCTATGGGCTTGGTGTGCTTCTCCAAGGATTAGCTACCCTTGGTCAAGTTACACTAGTACCAGATCTAGGTGTCATACAGTGTGTGAGATAAAAGCATTAATAACTCTCTTGGTTTATGATGATGTACTTTTGAAATCAAAAAGGACCACAAGGGCACTTGAAAAATGACCAAAGTCAAAAGTCAAAATAAATAAAGACTTTGTGACCAAAAGAAAATGGCCAAAGTCAAAAATCAAAATAAATAAGGACTTCTTATAAAATTCAAAGGAAAAATTAAAGTACCATTTTTGGTAAATGTGAAAGTGAAATTAGGAAAAGAATAAAAATATTATTATTTTTATTTTTCCTAATCGTGTCCACTTATAGGTGAACAAAGGCTATAAAAGAAGATCAAGCCTTCTCATTTGTCACACAAACTTTTTTTGTTCTCACATGTGAAGAAGACTATCTTATGTTTAAACCCTCAGCTAGGGTTTTATCAGCAAAGTCCATCTTCAACATTGCATTTTTTGGGCAGCCTTCTTCATTTTTCGGGCAGCTGAGATTTTTTTTGTGGGCAGCCTCTGTTTCTTTTCCGGGCAGACCTGGGGAAGAGGAACAGTCACAAGCAGTGACTAGAAAAATCGAGCAGCCTGTTTTTTGTAATTTGGGTAGGCCCTAATTTTGTTTGTGGGCAGATCTGAGATTGTTTTTTTGGAACAGACTGTTTTTGACAATCTATAGCAACTCTGGGAAGGCCCTAATTTTATCTTGGGCAAACTGATAAATTTGTGCAGATTGTTTTTTACAGTCTCTAGCAATTCTGGGCAAGCCCTAATTTTATCTTGGGCAGAGTGATAAATTTGTGCAGACTGTTTTTAACAGCCTCTAGCAATTCTGGGCAGACCCTAATTTTATCTTGGGCAGACTGATAAATTTGTGCAAATTGTTTTTGATAGTCTCTAGCATTTCTGGGCAGGCCCTAACTTCATCTTGGGCAGACAGATTGTTTTGGGCAGCCTCGATCATTTCTGGGCAGATCTAGAAATGTGGTTTACTAGGGTTTGAAAACCTTGGTTTGTTTTGTTATATTTTGCATCTGTAAACTGTGGTCAAAATCCAGATCTGGATTTGAGGAACTTTTTGAAGAATTTCTTAAGCCATCTCATTTACGAGATGAGCTATTAATGCTTTTGGGGTTTTTGTCCTTTGAAGGTTTCCCCAGTGAAAAATATTGTGTCCATGTGCTGATGTGGTGAATGTGTTTTTACTGCACTGCTGATCTATTTATGTTTATCTGCAAATTTTTAAAGTTTATGCTAAAGCTGAAAATTCAACAGGAACATCGTGTGGTGGTGTCTTGTTGGCTTGGCCTGGCGATTTAAGCAAGTTTGGATTAGGTGTATTGACGGGGTCTAGGTTATAGCTAGGTGGAGAAATTGAGGTGGGTGACGGTAGTCTAGTCAAGATCATGTTGAGAGTTTCTTGTGTCTTCCTTTGTTCTGCTTACAATGTACCGATGCCTTGATCTAGTCTTTCCTTGAGCCATGTTAGATCGTTATCGTTTTTGTCGAAGTCTTCCTTTAGTTCTGCATACTTGTCTAATTGGTGCAATCTTGCATTGATATCTCCCATTCTGGTGAATACTGGATTTTTTTCCACGGTAAACCTTGATTTATTTTTATTGGTTGTTTGAAGCTAGCTCGCCACGATTTCTCTTTTTTTATAATATAATATAACTTTTTTAATTGTAATAATATTATTATTATTATAAATATTTTTGTTATTTTTTATTTAATAATAATATTAATATATATTATTATTAACATTTTTTTAAGATTATAATAATTATTATTAATTATTATAATAATAATATTTTTTTTTTTTTTTGAAAAATGGGCAGATTTGGGTTCAAAAATCGAGTGGAAGGAGGGCACTGGTGTGGAGAGGACGTGGACGAGCAAGGAGTGTTGTGTATGGGAGTATGCGAGCAGCAACAAAGAGCAGCGTGACGGCATGAAGGCGAGAGACCGGTGGGGAGATGATGCGCGTTGAAGAAACTTGAGCGTGGAAGAGGATGCACGTGGGAGGGGGGGAAGGATGCAAGTGGCGAAGGCGATAGGTGGTTGCGTGAAGGAATTGGCAGCGTTGAGGGAAGTGCAAGTAGTGGTCTGCGTGAGGGGTGAAGGAAAGGATGTGCGAGTGCGGCGTGTGGGCAGGCAGCGGCGTGGGAGGATGAGCAGCAACGTGTGGGCAGGCATGTGAGTGACAGGGGCAAAGATGGAGTAGCACGGGACGAAGCACTAAGGATGGAGCTTGGGGAGGGCGTGTTGCAGGCGTTGCTGAGCTCTGATACCACTGAAATAAGAGAACTCAACGCAAAAACATTTTGATAAAAGAATAAATATTTGTTATAAACTTGGATGATAATTTACAAGTAAATCCCAAGTATATATATTCTTTTGATTCGGGTCGTGAGGTGATTTTCATGAAAAGTCACACCTCATAGTTAGTTTCATTCAATATTTAATTTCATTATATTATTTATTGTTATTTGTTATTTATTATATCTTTTTTTTATTATAAAATTATTTTATTTATATAACAACAGTGAAGAAGAAAGAAGCCACTTTGGAAGTGGTCAGGGCTTGGAGAACATCGCGAAGGATGGCAAACTAAGTCAACAAGTGGAAGTCAACGGAAGAAAAAGGACAAGAAAAAAATAAAAGAAAGAATAATAATAAGCCCAAGAATAAGTCGGCCCAACTAAAGTGAAATTGACCCAGTCAAAGAGGTCAATCAAGTCAGCCCAGTGAGAGAGTGAATTTTCCAGAATAATAAAAGTGAAGTTGCCTCATTTTGACACAATTCACTCGAGCAAGTGCACAAATCCAAGGAGGCTTAGACAGGTGATCAAGATGCATTAAGAAGACAACTTTTAGGGTTAGTTATCTTTCTCTCTCTTACCCATTCTCAGACGGGATCAGCTACTCAGAGGAAATTTTGTATCTTTCTTGTATATCATTATTATGTTTCTATAACTAGAACTAGGCACTATATTTGACATTGTACCTTATTGAAGAATCTTATCTAGAGAAGTTGCTAGGCTTTTTTCCCAAAGAGGGTTTTCTCAAGGTAAACATTGTATCTACTAAAGATCTATTTCTTTTAGTGATTCTTATATGCTTGCAGTTTATGTTTATGTGATAGAAAAGTTTTAAAAAGTTTAAAAACATCTAACAACTAAAAAAAATCAACATGGTATCAGAGTTGTTCTGAAACAAGACAATACGCAGCCTGAAAACCAAGTCCGAAAAAGCAGGCCAAAAAAGCAAGTTTGAAAAAGCATATTCGAAAGAGTAGGAACCCAATTCCAACAACTTTTAGGTTTCTCAAGTTCTAGACATTAGCATACTTCTCATTCTAGAAGAGAATGATCTCTTTAAATAAGTTCGAAGACGTTATCCTGGAACCAAAAGAAGAAGAGGCTAAAATGAAGTACAAGAAGAATATGGTTAAAGCAAAAAGAATACTATCTGATTCCATCAAGGACCACTTGATCCCTCATGTGTCAGAATTGAGGACTCCTAAGCAACGTCCAAAAAGTGTTTCAACTCTTCCATTTTGTTTCGTACACTTTTTTATGATCCACCACCTCACCTAGCATCCATGTTCGTCCTCTTATATGCTCCTGTGGCATTTATGTTGTATTTCTTATACCTTCCATTTGTTGTTTGATGCCTTGACAAGATTATATGAAAGCAAGAATACTAGCGGAAAGTTAATGTTAAGACATTAGTTAAGGAATGTGATGATGAACAACTCAAAGACAGTGTGCTCCTACTTTACAAGGTCTTCTTAGATCAAGGATCAACTAGCAGCTATTGGAGATACTCTAGAAGATACAAAGCTTGTGTTGACAATGTTGAATGATTTTGCCTCTTCATGGGATGTGTTTGTTCAAGGCATCTATGCAAGGAAAAAGCTACCCAAGTTTGATAAGTTATGGGCAGATTGCACTCAAGAAGAGGCAAGGTTGATCTGCAAGATGTAGAAGACGAATGACGAAGAAAATCAAGCACTTGCAGCTCATGCAAAAAGAGGAAAAGGAAGAAAGGTTACCAAGAATATTGATAGAAAACTAGTATCAGAGAACAAGAAGGATATGTCCAAGATCAAGTGTTACAGTTGTAACAAGTTAAGACATTATACAAGAATTTGCACTCAAAACAACAAAAAGGGGAAAAGGAAGCATCATGTATGGTGGATGATGATGATCCTACTTCACACAAGAAGTCAAAGGAAGCATCAGATGATGAATTTGTACTTATCTCAGCACTATCAGGTATTGTTGCTTATGGAAGTGATACCTGGTTAGTAGATAATGGTGCATCTAAGCATATGATTGGTTACAAAGATTCACTCACAGTTTTGCTCTAAAAGGATTCATCCTATCAAGTGGAACTTGGGGACAACTCCAAGTATGCAAATAAAGTATCAGGCGAAGCTTCTTATCAATTAGAATCAGGAAAATCCATGAAGATGAAAGATGTATTATTTGTATCAGCTTTACAAGATTGAGTCCTACGTTGTTGGGAATCGCTAGGCCCCCCAACGAATTGATCCCTCAGGGAGCGATGAGGGAGAAACGCTCCCAAAGCGATCCCTCATCGCTCCCTCAGCGATCACGGACCAAAAAAATCCCTCCCGAAAACGATTCTTGGGCGATTCCACAGGTTAGCCACAGCGGTTTCACATTTTCTCAAATTTGCAAGAAAAAACTTGTCTTTTAGTGAATGGAAAGGGTTCAATTAGGCTTTATAAATGCTATTGGACTCCATTTGGACCCATTCTTTTCTTCATTTGCTTGATTTCACTTCTCTTACTAGGGCTTTGGGTGGGTTTGCTAGTTGTTTAAGAGCAAATTTGTGGCAGATTGGAGAGAGATTAAAGGAGAGATTGAAGGCTTCTATTTGTGAGAGCTTGGAAGGATGATTGAAGGCTTCCATAGAGACATTCAACCACCCTTGAAGAGCTAAAGAGGTAGGCTCTAAATCCCAATCTTTGTTTGTATTTAAAAAAAATATTTCACTATGTTAAAATTTTAAAACTTGTATGTTTTGTTTTCTTACTCTTTCCCATTTCTTCTTCTCTGTCATTCTATTGCAGGCAAGAAGTGATTCTCATATTGAGTCGAGAAGCATGACGAGTATGTGGCTTTTCTTTTTGCTTCCATTTCTTCTCATGATGATGGTGGTAGGAAGTAGATTTGGTCGTGGCAGTGATGAGGAAGAGAAAGGAAGTGGCACATACCATGGAGAGGAGGAAGATTAAGAGCATGATGATGAGGAGGAGATTGAGAGTGATGAGGTGCAAAAACAAAAAATCACAACACCTTTGTGGAAGTATGTGACAAGGCTTGGGGCTGGGAGGGGGAGTGGAACCACGAAGTTTACATGCTCCCATTGTACTAAAACTTATACAGGTTCATATACCAGTGTGAGAAATCATTTGTCTGGGATTATGCCATGTGATCTAGGTAAAGCTACTGGAGTCAAAACCTGCGACAAAGCGTCAACTAAAGAAAAAAAGAAATACATGACGGATTCAAAGGTTTACAGGTTTCTCTATGCATGTGGTGTGCCATTCAATGTTCTTTGTTCACCCTATTGGCACGAAATGGTACAAGCCATCAATTGTGCCCCTAAAAATACAGGAGCCCTAGGTATGACAAAGCTAGAACCGTGGGACTTGACAGGGAAAAAGCCAAAATCAATAGGGCTCTTGGAAAGCTTACAAATGATTGGTCCAATTATGGGGTGTCCATTGTATCTTATTTGTGGACAAATGTTAAAGGAAAGCCATTGATAAATATTCTTGGTGTGTCTGCTGGTGGTGTGGTCTTCCTTTCAACTCATGACTACTCAGATCACTACAACAGTGGTATTAATATTGCACAACCTTTACTTGAAACCATTCAAAAGATTGGGCCATACAATGTCATTCAAGTCACCACTGATAATGTTGCTAATTGTAAGGCGGTAGGAGCAATAATTGAGAATAAGTATCCCAACATATTTTGGTCAGGATGTTTGGTTCACACATTGAACCTTTTGATGAATGATATTGTTAAGATGAAGACCCTAGTTACCGATGGATTGGTTCCTTGTACAAAAGAGGTAAGAAAATGATAAAATTTATTGCCAATCATAACATTGCCCACCACATTTTTCGCAATCACTCTAGGTTGGAGATATTGAAGATTACGAAGATTAGATTTGCTAGCTACTACCTCACCTTCAGGAGGCTTTTGAAGGTAACAGAGGCATTGGCTAGTATGGCTCAAGTGATACATGCCAGCGATTGAAAGACGGAGCTGCAAGCGCATTTGATAGACATGACTTTCAAGAGGTGGAGAACATCGTTCTTGATGGTCAGTTCTAGGCACAGGTTCAATATGTTCTACAGTTCACCAAGCCCGTTTATAGTATGATTTGTTTTGTAGATATAGATTAGTCGATGATTGGGGAGGTGTATGATCAAATGGATAGCATGCTTGGTCAAATCAAAGACATTGTTGTGCAAAGAGATGCAGTCTTGTATGACCATATTCATAAACATGTGGTCAAAAGATGGGATAATTTTAATGTCCCATTCCATGCCCTTGCATATGTCCTTACCCAAAAATATTATTCTCCATCTTGGTTGGCCCAACCTGCACCTAGTGGTGGAATTAGGAAAAGATCACACATAGATCCATAGCTGCAAAATGGGCATATGCTTGCATTAGACAAGTTGGTCCCTGATGAGGAGGAGTGTGCTCAAGTACGAAGTGAATTGAGTTAATACATCAGTGAACATAGAGTCCTTGGTACCTTGCATGCAACCAAATATCGAGAGAGGTTGAATCCTATCCGTTGGTGGAACATGTATGGCAGCGGTGCTACATATTCGCATAAATTAGCAGTGAGGGTGTTTTCACAGGTTGTCAATAGTTCTTCTCCAAAGAGGTGTTGGAGCACCTACAGCGTCACACGGCATCGAGAGAAACAGTTTGAATATAGCACAGGTGGAAAGATTGGTTTATGTGCACTACAACTTGAGGTTGTTGTCCCATTATTGTGAAGCGACAAAGAATGATAGAACATTTCTTACTTGGGAGTCAAAACAACAATCCAAAGGAGGCTAATGTGGAGGATATCGCCATAGCATTAAAGCACTTGGAGGCTGAACTATTGTGTGATCATGATGGTGATCCAATTCATACATCAGAGATGCCATCGCCAACCACCAGCAGGTTTCCAGATGCAGGAGTTTTACATTTAGCTTCACAACGTCCAACAATCACTGGGGGCCATTCATCTTCTTCTGATGTTCCACGATCACTTCCAATAGCTCCTATTCCACCTAGAACACGAGAAAAAGATTGAATCTTTCTCGTGGCAAAAGAAAAGCATAGTAGATAGTATCATAGCACTTTTTATTTCATGTTTATTATTGCCTATTTTGTAAACATTATGATGGCCTACTTTGAACTTTGAAAGATTGACCTTTGAATCTTGAAAGTTGAACCTACCTATGAAGTTTGAGCTTTAAGTTTTTGATTGCATCTTATGATCTTACAACTCTTTGGTATTGAATATGATCTTATGATGCTTTGTTTCATTTCATGGTTGATGTTATCTATTAGAGTTTGTTGATGGCAAATATTAAAATTTAAAGGTTGATGTTGTTGATGATTGATATTGATCATTTGATGACAATGTAATAAGTTAGCTCCTAGATTATTGATGTTATGTGTATTAAATGGTTATATCTATGTTTTTTATACCTAATTTTACATAATACATGTTTTTTTAATATATATGCATCAAAATATATTAAAATATGTATTATATAAAAGACACTCCCAAAACGGAAGCTTTTGAAAATTTCGCTTTGTACTCCCGCTCCTGCTCCCAACAGCATAGATCGAGGTTTCAGAGTAGCATTTATAGATGGCCAAGTTCTTATGTGGCCAAAGGGTTTAAGTTTTGATTCAGCTACTGAGATTGTTGTTCGAGAGTGTTGAAAAGTTAACTCTAAAGGTCCTCTTTATAGTTTTGGGTGTTGTGTGATAAAGAGGACATGTAATTTGTTCCTTGTGTACATTTATGTATAAAGTGACTCTATACAAATAAACAATGCTTTGTACTTTATTGTATTGGGTCTCACTTATAAGATCTTTAATCATTAAAGTGAATTATTATTAAATAAGAGTGCATTAAGTGAGATCCCTAGATTTTGTAAAAGGCATCTCAACCATAAGATCAAGTTGGTTAAATGAGGTACTTACAGGATGTAAAGTATAAAGCTAGGGTTGACACAAATTAGAGACACCACCATTAATGAGGAGAGAGACAGAAGATTGACACCAAAGGAGAGAGCGACAAAACCCTTGGCACAATTCCCAATGCAAGGAGCAGCAAAGTACAACATCATTTAGAGCACCTATCAGTCAGTACAACACTTATGTGAAGGAACAAAAAACGAGGCAGAAGGTACAAAAGTCTGACAAGTTCGTACAACATTTATTGCAGGATGGGAATGAATCTCGAGGCAGCAGAAAAATACACAAAGTACAGTTCGTACAGTCCACATGTGTGGCAGATCCGTACAGTTCGTACTCGCACGTGTGAAGGTACAGCAGGTCGTACCGTGCGACTGGCACAATTTTCGAGGTAATTTGTTGAAAGTGATTTTTTGGGGAATTTTGCCTGTAAAGGTCAGAAGAATAATTTTTGTGTTGGTGGAAAATTTTCTGAGTTTCTCCATTAATGATAATTTCTCTTTCTAGGGTTTTCCCCAAGAGTTTGGGTTTTTCCCGGTCTGTTGACCAAAATCTATGTGAAATCATGTGTGAAAGATTTGCTTCTACCTTGGAAAGTTCTTGATCTTTGTGATTTATATTTCAAATTAAGATGTAATTTTTAATCATAAACCCTAGATAGATCAAGTGTTTGACATAATGTGTAAATGGAAATTTCATATGAAGTCTAGTGTTTGACATACTGTGTAAATGGGAAATTTCATATTAAGTCGTTGAATTTCTTCATGGCATCAGAGCCAAGTTGAAGTAGTATTCAAGTTTTTGAATCACAAAACATAATTGTGTTATCTTTCAGTTTAGAAGATTTGTTGTGAGATGTTTTCCAGATGATGAGCATTCGGTACGAAGATAGGTTGGATGGCATATGCAACTATCTACCTCAGAAAGTGAGGATTACTGCAGTGCTAAAGGAATGGAAGAATTGGATCTTTGCAAACACCATGATGACGAAGCCCACAGACAAGGATGCATTAGAAGAATTTGAATCCTTAGAAGCCAGAGCTCAGAGGGTGATCCTAGATGGAGTGAAAGATCATCTATTCCCCCATTTGGCAAAGAAAATGACTGCCAATGATATGTGGGATGTCCTGAAGCAGTTGGTCGAGGCAAAGAACGAGAACCAGAAGATGACCTTGAAAGACAAGTTACACAATGTGAAGATGACAAAAGATGAAAGTGTAACTTCCTACCTGAGTCGTGTGGCTCAGGTCAATGATGAGCTGGCAACAGTAGGAGGGACTATCTCAGACTCGGAGTTGGTGAGGATAGGCCTGAAGGGCTTCACCAAGAGATGGGAGGTTTTTGTCAAATGTATAGTTGGCAGAGAGAATCTTTTAGACTAGTCCAAGCTGTGGGATGATTTTACTCAAGAGGAGATTCGAGAAGGAGCTTTGGGTGGGCAAGTCAACGAGGAGGTGGAGCATAATGTAGCCCTTGCAGCAAATACAAACAAGAAAAAGAAAGACATCAGTCAAATCAGCTGCTACCATTATGGGCAGATGGTGCATTATGCCTCAAAGTGTTCAAAGAAAAAGATTGTGAAGACTGAAAGAGATGTGGCAACCTCTCCAGCAGTAGAAGAATATGCCACAAAGTTTGAGGAAGATTTTCTCTTTTCTCAATTGATTCCAGTATAGGAAGTTCATCCTTTGAGAATGTCTGGGTTGTTGACAGTGGTGCAACCAGACATATGACTGGATTATATGACTCCTTTCAGATGATCACAATGTTGGGGCTGGGACATTTCATTCAGACAGATGTTGATAATCCCCAGATTGCTATCCGAGGAGTTGGAATTATTAGATTTCAACTAGATCTCAGAGGGATCCTGGGAATACATGGAGTGTTGTTTGTACCTGGGATAAGAGTAAGCAAACTCAAAGTTTCATCCTTTGAGGATGAAGGCTATGGGATGATGATCAAGTCTAGCCATGTCTTTCTGTATCGAAGAGATGAGCCAATTAGGACCACCATCTTGTTGGGAGATCATAGGGATAAACTGCATGTCCTAAGAGGGCATATTGTACGACCAGGAGCAGGAGCAGGAGGGTGGCTATCAAAGTCAGAGGATGAGGATAATGTTGCATTTGATCGATATGGACCTGAAGAGGAGAGTGACTCTCTCCAGAGCACTGGCAGGAGGCTCAGCCAGTGAAGTAATGGTGCATATGAGCAGGTTGATGAGACTCAGGTCGAGTCTCAAGCTTTAGAGTTTCAGTTCAAGGTAGAGCATTTGTTTCCGAGGTTGATTCCAGGGCAAGAGGGAGTTGTTGCAGGGGACAGAGATGAAGATAGTGTTGCAAACCTTCCTCATTAAGAGGGAGTGTTGAAAAGTTAACTCTAAAGGTCCTCTTTATAGTTTTGGGTGTTGTGTGATAAAGAGGACATGTAATTTGTTCCTTGTGTACATTTATGTATAAAGTGACTTATATATAAATAAATGATGCTTTGTATAAAACTAGGGTTGAGGACAAACTAGGTACTTTCAGTATGTAAAGTATAAAACTAGGGTTGAGGACAAATTAGAGACACCACCATTAATGATGAGAGAGAGAGAAGACTGAAACCTAAAGAGAGAGAGAGGGAGAGAGAAAAACACTTGGCACAATTCCCAATGCAAGGAGCAACAAAGTACAGCAGCATTTAATGCACTTGTCAGTTTGTACAGCACTCGTGTGAAGGCACAGAAATCGAGGCAAAAGGTAGAGAAGTTTGACAGGTTCATACAACATTTATTGCAAGCTGGGCAAGAATCTCGAGCCAACAGAAAAGTACATAAATTACAGTCTGTACAGCCCACACGTGTGGCAGATCCATACAGTCTGTACTCACACGTGTGAAGGTACATCAGGCCGTACAGTACGGCTGGCACAGTTTTCGAGGTAATTTACTGAAAGTGATTTTTTGGGGAATTTTCCCTGTAAGGGTTAGAAGAATAATTTTTCTATGTAGGTGGAAAAAATTCTGAGTTTCTCCTTTAATGANCGAGGGAATTTACTGAAAGTGATTTTTTGGGGAATTTTCCCTGTAAGGGTTAGAAGAATAATTTTTCTATGTAGGTGGAAAAAATTCTGAGTTTCTCCTTTAATGATAATTTCTCTTTCTAGGGTTTTCCCCAGGAGTTGGGGTTTTACCCAGTCTGTTAACCAAAATCTCTGTGTATTCATGTGTGAAAGATTTGCTTCTACCTTGGAAAGTTCTTGATCTTTGTGATTTATATTTCAAATTAAGATGTAATTTGAATCATTAACCCTAGATAGATCAAGTGTTTGACATAATGTGTAAATGGGAAATTTCATATTAAGTCATTGAATTTCTTCAGAGAGGGGGGCCAATACAAATTGAAGGGACACCCAGCTCAAAGATTTACCAATTGTTAGCAAGATGGTTACTGGACTACCAGATATCCAGGTGAAACATGAAGGCATGTGCAGAGGATGTGCACTTGGCAAGAATGTCGAAGGAACGGTTTCAAGCAGCGACAGTAGAGAAAAAGGAATCTTGGAGATAGTACATTTAGATGTATGAGGACAGATGTCACCACCCTCCCTCAGTATGTATTTATACTATGTAACTTTTATTGATGATTTCTCACGAAAGACATGGATATATTTCTTGAAAACGAAAGAAGTCTGCAGTAAATTCTAGAAATTCAAAGCTCTTGTCGAAAATCTCTTCGAAAGAAAGGTTAAAGTTTTAAGGTCAGATAATGGAGGTGAATTCACCTCAAATGATTTCAATCAATTCTGCAAGGAAACATTCAAACTCTTGGAGAGGTCAGATAGCCATATACTTGGCTAGTGGGGTACAGTGGGACAGTGAAGAAGAAAAAACCCACTTTGGAAGTGTTCAGGGCTTGGAGAACATCATGGAGGATGGCAAGCTCACAGAGAACTTCTCTAACCGTAGAAGATTCCAAAAGTCAACAAGAGGAAGTCAACCAAAGAAAAAGGACAAGAAAAGAATAAAAGAAAAAATAATAACAAACACAAGAACATGTCAACCCAGCTAAAGTGAAATTGACCCACAGTAAAAAAGGTCAAGTCAGCCCAGTGAGAGAGTGAATTTTCCAGAATAATAGAAGTAAACTTGCCTCATTTTGACACACAATTCGCTCAAGTAAGTGCGGAGATCCAAGGAGGCTTAGACAGGTAATCAAGAAGCATTAAGAAGATACCTTTTGGGGTTCGCTATCTTTCTCTCTCTTCCTCGTTCTCAGAAGGGCTCAGCTACTCAGAGGAAATTCTGTATCTTTCTTGTATATCATTATTCTGTTTTTGCAACTAGTGTCGGGCACTATATTTGATATTGTACCTTGTTGAAGAATCTTATCTAGAGAAGTCGTTGGGTTTTTTTCCCTAGAGAGGGTTTTCCCAAGGTAAACATTGTGTCTACTGTAAATGTGTTTCTTTCCGTGATCCTTATATGCATGCAGTTTATGTTTATGTTATAGAAAAGTTCAAAAAAGTTTAAAAACATCCAACTGCTAAAAAAATCAACAAATATCCACCTTAAAATAGGCTAGATAGCAATAATATATAGAGAACAATAATATATATAATATATATTAATATGAATGATGAATGAATACGATTACAATGACCTACATGCCGGTATATATAGACATTGATGGGTCACAAGGTTGATGGGTCATGTCCCTTCATCAGGATGTGACACTTCATTAATTATTTATTTAGTATTATTTATTATTATTATCATTATCATTAGTTGATAATATATATATATATAGTATGTTCATTACAAAATCACAGACTGAATGGATCATTCATAAGAATACATCATTGCAATGCAGTAATACGGAAAAAAATTGTTCAACCTGAAACCCAAACTCATGAAGAACAGCATTAATATCAGGCTTTGAAAGTGTCTCCAGAATATTGAGAATAACCCTTAAACAACTGCAATAAAGTGGCACACATATCAATTAGATCAGACTACAAAGCTAAACTGAATTTAGAGCATCCAGAAGACATAAAATATTTAAACTTAGATTTCAAACCTGTAATGCCGTTTAGGTTGTAAAATGGTCCTCTCCACAGGCACATCAACATCAAATGTAAGCAACAGATGGCTAACATTTGGTGCGGGTCGTCCTAGATTGTTAATAAGAAGCTGCAGCACCAATGAATAGCATAAGACAAACGTCTCATAACCAAAAATACAGGATTAACACAACGAAGAAAAGAAACATATCATATCCACCTGTAAGATTAAGAAGCCATTGTCATCAATTGGATTTTCTGGTGCTTGAAAATCTTGGGCCCGTGCTTCTAGGCAAGATGCATAGTCTTCTATTAGGTTCCCCGAAGCATCTGCCTCCATAATAATTGATACAAGTTGAACCATACGGCCACTGATGACAAAACGACAAACAAGTGAACCTGGCTATGTTGTACGTAATAGAAATTTTAAACATATTATTGATATAACCTTAAGTGGTAATTGTATAGATATTATTAATCCACTATAAAACGTCAATTACAAAAAATGGCATTACAGGAGAAGATGGCAACGAAGCATTGAAAAAAAGTGGCTTGCACCTGAGTCACACTACAGACTCGGCAAAAATTCGCCCAGCCCAAAATGGGGAGTCAACTCAGCAAATTGGAAAAACACAAAACATAACTCAAAAATAACTCAGCTCATTAATAAATAAATCAGATAATTCGAAATTCAATAAGAAAATATCAAGGGAAATGCCTGCCTCAATCAGATTTACAGAATTGTTATCTTTTAATTGTTTGATAGTGAAAGAATGTTTTTTAAATTTCTACAAAATACCTTCATGATATTTTCAAAGCATGTTTCCTAACAGTTTAAACATCTCAGATCAAACAGCCGTTAATCACAAATTTTAGTAACTACAACCTCTTAAAAAATTAAAATAGCGTATAACGTTGAGAGCCTCAATTCCAAACTATTGACAAGAGACCCACTATTCCAAACTATTGACGAGAGACCTAAAAAATGGAGGCATAAGCAAGTCAAATGAAAATTCTTATTCAAATGCCATGGCATTGCTGTGCATCATTTTTATTTGATAGAGCTGCTCATGTTAGGCATATGTTCGCCTGAGCAGATTTTCACCACTGCAAGCGCCAACCTGGCCATGATTGTCTCTCTCTTGCAGAGATTCTCACTGGGTTTATTGGTGACAAGCTGAGTCTTCTTATCATGAGGATTGAATCCTGTAACACTATTGGTTTTTCCTATTTCACCCACATTTTCCTCTGACAACAATCCCTAGCATCTGAAATTGTCTATACCGAAGTGACCACCATTTGATTCCTGAGTTGCTGCATTTGTTACAGAGGTTGTGAGAGGCCATGATTGAAAATGATTGCATTTGCTGTGTTTTCTGGGGCCGTGACAGGCAATGTCTAAGAGGCCCATCATAGGCCTTGTTTTGAAGTAAATCACCATTACTGAAGACACCGTCATACAGTAGACATGAATATTAAATGAAACCCACAATAGAAAGCCTCACTGTTTATGTGAAGCAGAGATTGGGGCCTCATTGTAGGACAGGTGGTTGGGGTGGTCAGCTGGGGCCGTCCCCACTGGGGATCCATCACCATGTCTATATGTACATGGCACCCAGAGCGCCAGATATTCAGTATATCAAAAAAAAGAAGCAGAGATTTGAGACCTCAAACATCACGATTTATTGTTGACAAACAAAGACATACTGAAATGCTGTGCCTCTGCTAATAGTGGAAGCAATAACAGCAGGAAATGCTTTTACATGTACATTATTTTTCTCTCTGCTCAAACAGAGAGAAAGATGTTTGTGTTGAAGGCATTTTGTTAAATGCAAATCTATAACACTATTTTTCTCTTCGCTTAAGCATTGTGACAGACATTTTTGTGTAGGAAGGCATTTTGTTAGATGGAAATCTAAAAAATTAATATCATCAATTTGAATTGTATAAACTTCTGTATCGGATTGAACTACCGATAGTTAATTAGTATCTATGTTACACTGTACAGTCACACCAAAACTTGGCAAGTCTAGTCAAACTAGCTTAGATTGACAAAAAATTGGCTCATTTTGCCAGAAATGTGAAAGCTCACCTCACTGACAGGATGAGTTACCTCACCAAGTTGTTTCTCCCAAAGTTTTCAACTTTTTCAGGTTACAATTTTTCAATGCTTTTCGAATTTCAGGTTCAAGCTTATGGTTGCGGATAACTTCCCTCATATTTCAAATAAATACCCTTCCACACCTTCAGCAATATATTCCTCCAAAAGATATTCTCAGCAATGCTTCGCTATCATATATTTTTACTCCATTTCAAAGAGTTTTAACAGACCAAATGTAGAGTTTTAACAGACCAGATGCAGCAAGTTCACCTCTTGGTAAGGAACATACAAAACTAGAAACTTTTCGCATGTAGAGTCGTGCCTTTAGATAGGCCTATTTATTTCCCACCAACTACCAGCTGGGCCTATGGTGATAGTAGTAGCAGTACTAAGTAGTATTAGAATCTTTATCTGGTAGCTTTCCAACAAGCTTAGACCGCTTCGTAACTTGTATTTAAATTTTTAATCACTATAATATAAAAGACAAATGGCACAATGCTTTATTTTCTTATTGGTTTACTCACATCAAGTTTCCAGGGTAAATATTGTCTTCAAATACTTGTCTTTTCCATGCTATCTTTTCATGTCACAGTAATTAAAGCATTAGGTTGGTATCTTTCATTTATTTTTAAAAAACTAAAACAACTAAAAGAATAGTCGAGCAAAGAAGCATAGTCTCGTTAAACCGTTGTATTTGTAGATGAGCTTTGGTGAGTCAGCCATTGGAATATCCAGCATAGTTTACAGATCAATGTTATCAGAACCGGACCGGTGGTTGAACCGGCCCACCCCGAGAACCGGAACCGAACCGGAACCGGAAAAAAACCGGAGCGAAAAAACGGTTAAGCAAAAATACATTAAATATTCACATTTTCAATAAATATATATATGATACAAATTTTCACCTTACACATTAACATTAAATATTCACATTAAATATTAAAAAATTCAACCTTACACAAATTTACAAATTAGTAAATTACATGAATGATATTATGATATAACTAAAAACAATGAATGATTGTAAATTACAATCCTTTCCCCACCGTAAAGCACTATGAGCCTCGTGATATACGCTGTAAAATTACGGGCAATAGATAATCGTAGTACGAGGTGGCCGTAGTACGAGGTGATATTAGATAATCGTGATATACACTGTAAAATTACGGGCAATAGATAATCGTAGTACGAGGTGGCCGTAGTACGAGGTGATATTAGATAATCGTGATATACACTGTAAAATTACGGGCAATTCGAATCAATGTTCAAAGAATCAATGTTAAGTGTAAATGACTGTGATAACCCTGATATAACCGTGAGATATAACCGTGATATATTAGCACTGCTATAACCCTGATATAACCGTGATATAACCCTGATATATAACCATGATATAATTTAGCAAGACCAAAGTCGATGCCTGGTACTGGCGGGTTTTTATACAGCACAGACTCCCGAGTGACGAGTCACAACTCACGATTTCGCGTCCAGTTGCCTGCACAGTGCAGTGCACACTCCCATCGGAACCGGCCGGTTCTGTAGGGAACCGTCGGTTTGGTGCAAGTGGACCGGTTCAGCATGAAACCGGGCGGTTCAGGGTTAAAACCGGCGAAAAACGGTTCAGACTTGCCATTCGAGCCGGCCTTTCGTGTAAACCAGTCCAACCGGCCGGTTTTTTCAAAACCGGTCCGGTTCCGATAACATTGTTACAGATCATATTGTTACAAGAGTAGGATTTATTTGGGTGTTTGTGTCATTTAAGCACATTATATGCTTCCCTGACTCAGAAAGTCTAAATATACAATAGAGTTGAACCATATGGTTCTCAGGATCACATTAGAAAGGTTAAGAAGTCACTACAATCCACATAAATGGAAGATGACCACCGGGAAGGACCCATTGATGACATAGAAGAAATATTTGTAAGGTTGAAATCTGAAGTAGCCTTGCAAGGTTGGAATCTCAAAATTGGAAAAGCAAGGCTGGAATCTCAAGGAGCATGTCCTTACTCAAGGTTGCACCGTTCCTCCTAAGAAGATCAGCACCTTTTCAAAGCAACTCAAATCTCATGAGAAACCAGAATATTGTGAGGACTCAAGGAAAGAGAAGGAAGAGAAAAAGCTCAAAAACGCTTAATCCCAATGACCAATCTTCTAGGAACATATTTAGAGTGGAAACAAATGTCAAGATTAAGCACTATAAAGGTGTGGCACACATTGTTAAGTTGAATCATTGGTCATAGCAATTAGAAATCTATTTCAGCATGCATAATGTACCAAAGGAGAAGAAAATAGATTTTTTCAAACTCAACTTACAAGGTCATGGCCAAACATAGTGGGAAACTTACATCAAGGCATTTAAGATGGGGGAAGACCCACCAATAACTAAATGGGAGCTATTCAAAGACTTTCTAAAATACCAATTTTACCCTATTGGGTATGAAGAGGACTATAGGATTCAATGACACTACTACCAACAACGGGAAGTGAAAATTCTGCAAGGCTACACTATAAAGTTCTGGAAGCAAGCCATTCAATTGGTGATAAATACCAAAAAGACAGACAAGGTGATCAAGTCCCTGAATGGTCTTGACAGTGACATAAGAATGCAAGTTATCTTATTGAAGCCTCAGTCCATGGATGAGACATGTGTGAAGACCTGTTACACCGAAATTGACGAAAAGAAAGGGCAGTGAATTGGTTCAAATCAATCATCAGCATGAAGCTTCCAATAAGGGCAAGAAGAAAGGCAAACGGAAAAATAAGAAGACTATTGACACTGCAAATGTCTGCAAGGACACTAGCAACCATTATGACAAAGGTTACACGAACTATGGATGCAATCCGAATCGACTGGGGAATCTGATACGGGTGCAGCACTCATCCAAAAATTAGGAATCGAGGATTCAAAACCCTAACCCTAATTAACCTTAATTATCCTGCATTTATCCTACGTAAAAAACTTTCGATTAGTAAAAACGAGGTGGAAAAATCCAATGAAGAATCTGATTCAGGTACGGTTAGGCCTAGGGCTGAATCCGGTAGCATTGATTCTGACCATTGCAACATTGGTGGTCACACCAAATAAAAATGTTGGACACTGTGTCCAAACTTAAATACTAAGAACCAAAAGCAGGACAAGTCAAAGAAGAACCTTCTAGTACAAGCAGGAAAAGAGATGGAAAGAAACTCAAATGAGTAAAAAAAGATTATCTACACAACAGTGCAAAAGGAGGCGAACCTGAGTAACCACCATCACAAAGGCAAGAAGGAGATGAAGAAGCTATTTCATGTCAAGATTTATATCAAGAACAAGAAGGTAAATGCCTTATTCAATGGTAGATCACAAAAAAACCTCATTGCAAAGGACCTGATAAGTAAGCTTGGTCTAGAGATGCATGATCAACCTCATCCATATACTTTGGGTTGGAATCTTGGATGAATAAGGATGTGGTTTATTTATTCTTAAAATAATAAACATTACAAAAAGAACAGTCACGCACGTACTCAAGCACAGGCTCATTATATCCGTTTTAGTTGCAGCTCTATTTTGGTAAGCCGACAATTGGAATATGCATGGAAGTATACAAATCACAGACTCTAAATTTCAAGCTAGAGAAAGCAATTTGCTGGAGGCCAGTAAAATGGTTATATTAAATAAACATCTCTTCAGCAAACCAATCCTTCTGAGGTTCTGTCAAATCAACCTAGAGAAGACTGTTTCAACAGTGCAACGAAAAGTTATAAAGGGCATAGACGAGATCAGGTTTGAAACAAAAGTTAGAACCTTTTCTTGGAACCTGAGAGGTGCCACTCACATTAACAAAATGTACATTATTGCAAGTGTTAGTGAACACAAAGTCAAACTGGATGACGCGATAAACGAAATCACAGACTGCAAGGAAGCTGTTTTCGCAGATGCAATAAGCAAAGCATTATAGTAAAATAAGAATGTCACTGGAATAGCATTAAGGTGAAATAAGTTTCAATGACTGTTCCCTGGAATGGGTTCTGGTGTAAGCCATCAAGACAAAGGAATACCTTTCTTTTGTTTATTAGAAACAAACCTTAGTATAGATTAGATCCATACAGCCACTGGTTACCAAATGATTATCAATTATGTTGGGCCAATGGAATATCATGCTGCTTGAATTACATGACTGAAAGAAACCTTCATTATTAGAAAACAACCAAACAGAATTTAAATATAAATAAATTTCAAATTATAAAATAAGAAAAGTAAAAGTAAAAAAGTGGAACCCAGAAAACAACTAACTTCATGTCCAGCACCTAATTACCAACCAGGTGATGATTAAGAGAAATGGAACCTAAACTAACCGCATTGGTTATGCTGGCATCTTTGCCTCAAGACTTTCTTTTAATCATAAAACCTAATAAAATAAATTTCTATATGGAGTATTTTAAACTGCTTTACAAGAATCAATTGGACTATTTGCTGGTAAGCATCACAGTACCCATAGAATTCATCTTAATAAAATACAAACAAAGAGGATATCTATCTATCTATCTAAGACTAATATCTATGTTACCAGACTCGGAATTGGCAGAAAGTCGGCAAGGAAAAAAAGCAAAGAGTTTGAATCAGGTCAGGAATAAATCAGGAAAAACTGGGCACATAGAAAACAATGAATATATACACATATACTCCTGTAGCTCTGTTTGTCGTTTGTAGCCAACTGGCACAAAGAAATTTTGTTGAAACGAGCTGAAAAAATAACTGAAATCTCACTGAAAAGGATTTTTAAAGGCATCCTGGGGACTCAAACAACTCAAACTCAGGATTTGCCAGTTTGACAGGTGTTGACTGACTCTCCCCAACTTGAATCAGATCATTTGGAAGCTGGTCCAATCCAAACTCAGAAATGTGAGTCAAACCATGAGCCTGGCAACAT
>LPNX011080270.1:183369-207405 GCA_001517045.1 Pseudotsuga menziesii
ACAACTTCTTACATGATAATTTTAGTGCATTGCTTATGCAGAAGTGTGTTACACAGATGATTGTTCACATAAATGAAATAAAACACAAATGAAGCAATAAGTTTCAATCAACTATCCCAATTGCTTCTAGAGGCTTTCAATATTATGCCATAAACCTCTGGTTATGATTTTTTTATTCCAATATTATAACCTTTGTTCATGTCTTTAACAAGTAAGGGTTGTATTTGGCTCATTTCCTCGATCAATTAATGACCTTATACACAAATTCTTTAAATTCATAATTAGAATCCATCTGCTAAGTAAATGTATCCATCCTTTGGATTTAAAACATCGATGCAAAATTTTTCCACCTGCAATCTACGTGTGCAATAAGTTAGTTCTTGGAAACTGTAGGAAATGTGTACCTGAGAATATTCATGATTTTAATTGAGCATTGTTGAATCGATGGTAGCAAATCATATCGCACATACTCAAGCAAAGTAACAATTTGACGACTATCATGGGAAAGTATTACATCTATCCGCTGCAAAAAATGCAGTAATAACAAATAAGAAATATTGGATGAGGTAAACTCTTTATCTCTAATCTAAATCAATTTTATCCAATAATTTATAACCACAAGAATGGTACTTCCTCCTTTCACATTTTTACTTATAGGAAGAAACTAAAAAAAAAAACTGTGAAACAAAATCTGGGTGAAATTGCCTGGTAGACAGGACTCCAATAATCTGCAAGTGATGCATCTTTTTCCAATGCAATAAGTATAAGTTCAAGGCAAAGATGCACAGCTTCCTCTAAACTAGGTCCATAAAGTTGGCTGGTGCGGTCCTCCATAATTGTATTCACACCTAGCATAAGGATGCTCATGATGTTACGGAAAATAGTCTTTCCACTCATAAAATCCTGGAGAAATCAAACACAGAATTAGCATGTGTTATAGCACAGAGGTTAGGGTAACAACCCCAAAATGTTCTACTAAAATAAATGGTGAAGTCTTTAACAAGTGCTAAGAATTTATCTAAAACATGGTATCCCCTAAGTCACATGACACGAGGACACGGGACACGGAGGACACAAAAATACGAGTATTCGACACGAGACACGACGACCCCAGAAATAGGACACGGGGGACACGTTTTATATATATATTATAAAAATACATAAAGATCTACATTTTTAAAAAACTAGAAGTATATACAGTGTACATCAATCATAATATCATTCAATTGAAATTTGTCAATGATGAATCAGTAATAAAATTATCAATGAATCATGAACTTTGAACCATAAATTGCATATTTGATATTTCTCATTAAACCACAAAAATCAAAATGTATTACATAGATATCAAGAGAATGCCACCGACAAATACAAAATAGAGTAGATACCACTTAGTACTAAGTCTAGTATCTACTGTACTACTAGATACAAAATGAAAATACTAAATAGCCACAGGTAAGAATACCATAGCTCATCAATGGTACTAGCCATTGTAAATCGTCTTCCTGCTCCTCCATGTCAAAATTAACAGTACTGTCGTAGCTCTTTCCTCTATCCTCCTCCTCCTTTATACCCTTTTTGACAGGACACATGTCCAGAAATCAGGACACGTTCCTGGTAAGTGTCCGACACGTGCTGGAAAGTGTCCAGATTTTGGGACACAAAAATTATGGTGTCGGACACGTATTAGGGCAAGTGTCGTGTCCGACACGTGGAATACGGGACACGGGCCCTATTTGGAAGTGTCCTGTTACTTAGGGTATCCCTATACAATTACATTGCCAGACTATCATGCAAGTGGATCATGATACTTCAACAAGTTCCATACTACACTTTCATGCATAACTAAAAAAGAGTCTACATTATATAGAAAGTTTAGACTTCAAGCTAAATGATACATATTGAATTTGTGTCTCATGTATTATTGCTACAAACTGGATAAGAATGATAACCTGGGAAACTGGTTATTTGCAATGGATTACACACTACATCAAGATGGACTGGAATCTTCTCCATCCATGCCCAATCAGCACAATGTAAAGTGGGTCCTCAAATCTCAAAACCATCAATAACAATTGGTTTGGTAATTCTGAAGAAAATGTGTATAAGCATGTGCACTGGAAGTGAATAAGGAAACATCGGTGCTCACGTACAGAAAGAGTGTACATATCACTTACTGAGCCAACCTGGGTATGCAGATCTCATGTTGAATCTAGGCCTACTAAAATGCGCCACCAAGGAAGTATACATGTAATATCCGATTTCACGTCTCCCCAATTCAAGAAGAAACTAGCAGAAATGTGTGTGGGCTCAATTCTGAAGAACAGCATTCCCTCAAAAAATCTGCTATAGTTTTACTATTTCCTTCAATTAAATCTCGACCAACTTTATTTTCTAAACTTAAATGTTTTTTCCAGCGTTCCAAGGGCCCAGGGGGAGCGTCATGAAGGGTCGGGGGTGCACCCCTTGCACTCCCAATGCCCTTGGGACTCTGACCAAACATTTCACCCCACTGACAATTTTTTCACTTGTTATTTGGTACTATTTAGAAAATAAATCAATGAATTTAGTATTTAAATTGCACAATGATGAATACATCAGATGGATTATCATTTCTGGGATTTTTATTTTATTTTCATATTAGAAGCATCCCCCATGAATTTCCCCAAAATTTGGGTGGTGTCTCCAGACGTCCCTAGTGGGCATTTCCCGACACCCACATCCCAGAAACTCGGGAGAAAGTTGGTTTTTTCCAGAATTTCCATATAAAAAAACTGACATCATAATTCCGTAAAACCTACAGTGAACCATACAACTTCACCACCCATGTTTCTTTCTCGTGCCACAATAGTTGTTGCCAGGTTCGGTCTTTTAGTTTTCTGGGCCTGGCAGCACCAAATTTAACCTCTATTGTTTTTGTGCATTTCCACAATAGCTGCACTGAATCATAGCCACATGAGTTCTACTTGGCGCTTTTAAATGAGGTAAAGCTTGTTATATTTCTATCATTGTCAAAATCAATTTACCTAGTCTCTAGAAAAGTAGCGTTGCTCCACAGTTTATCATATTTTATTCATGTTGCATGTTTGAAATATTTTCCATCTTAGGAGGTGTACTTAACAAGTAGCATTGATTAGGGTATGAGCTAGGTGAATAAATTGAAGGTGTATGCAAAGCAAACCTTCCTTGGTAGAATTAACTTGCTAGAATCAATTGCTTGCATAGGAATTTGTCATGTTGTTTTGCAAGGGTTCCATTCAAGCACATACAACCATGACTCAATGGGAAGTTGTCTCGGACTCCATTTGCCGAAGTATATAGAAGGCACTATAGTCACTTTTCCTGACACGAGGCACGGGAATATGAGTGTCCGACATGGACATGGTAACCCCCGAAATTAGGACACACACACACACAGATATATATATATATATATATATATATATATATATATATATATGCAGATCCGATTTTTTGTAGAAACTAGAACATTTACAAATATTCAATAGACATTATAATCAATACACATTACACATTCACAAATCACAATGCATATGTCAATGATAGACCTAACCGAAACCCCCATTAGTGGAAAGGGATAGGTCTAAATACCCTTTCATTTTTTGCATTGGAATAAATATAGAACTAAAAGAAAAAGAAAAAATTCCAAAAATATTTTCTAAATTTTCTAGATCTAGTTTTAGCATTTGATTAATTTTCCCAAATTTTTTGTAGATTAATTTTTTATTTTTAGCTTTTTGGGGGGAATTTTCTAGTAGGTCAATTTCTGATTTTCTGTAAATTTGGATAGTAAGAACAGCCCTTAAGATCTTTAAATTTCCATCTTTGATGAAGGTTTAGAATTTACCAAACTAAATCACACTAGTAAAATATCTCAGCACTCTGATGCATCACTCGTAAAGTTTTAACTAGTTTAAGGGTCATCTAAACCACAATTTTTAATTCTGGAAATTAAATTTCTGCAAAATATTAACTCTGGAAAATGCATTTTACGATGATCTAATACATGAGAACTTGGATTTTAATATTTATGCCCTATAAATTTTCTGTAAATTATCTTGAGTTAAATCTGAGTTTATTTGTCAATTCTTTGTTGTTTCATACTCCAAAATCCATTAGGACAGCAATAATAACATTGTTGTTTCATGCTCCAAAATCCATTAGGACGGCAATAATAACATTCTGGAAATTACAAGCTATCGGTATAGGGAAAAAATGTCCCAAGCTCTAAAACTTTGTGGCTATGGTTTCCACCACAGTCAACACTGATGTCCATTGCAGCTTCAATCGCGCTTCAAGATCCTCGTTCCCTTCGCGTAGATATATCCCTTTACGTTTAGATCAGCTATCGGCGTCTGGCTTCGTGCTCCTCTCCGGCCTGCGTGGATATTTGCTTGGAGGGTCATCACTCATGCCCTTTACTGGAGATGTGTGTGGAGGGGAACCTTGCTTTTGCCCTTAGCTGCTTCCAACCATTGGGGAGGTGTTCTTTTAGAGGGCTGGCACGATGTTTAATTTAGACGAGCTCTAAACCTTTAAGGCATCCATTAAATCCTCCAACCCTCAGTCCAAAGCTCCGCCCAAAAAACATTGTCAAGAAGATTGATGAAATACCCTCATTGGATCTCTCCATTGAAAATCCGTGCCTGAAAGCTTCAAAGCTCTCACCCTTTCCAAGAGAGCGCTCAATAGAAAGTTTATGGGTCTGTGGCCAAGCCCAAAAACAATAGATCTCTGGATTGCAGAGCATTGGGTCCCAAAGTTGGAGGGACAAGTAACCATCGTTGTTGTTGGTAGGGGATACTTTGTTTTTCTTTTCCTGAATAAAGATGAAAGAGATCTTATTTTCCGCTATGGACCCTTTTTTTATGGATTCAGGAGGAATGTTTTTAGTCTTTGTATTTTAACCCATATGCTGAGATTACAATTGCACCAGTATGGGTATGGTTGCCCCACCTCCCTCTTCATCTTTGGGGGAAAAGTCCACTCATGGGCATTGACAATAAGCTGGGTTGTTTCTTGGACAGCGCTAAACCAAAAGGGGGCCAGTTCTCTTGTGCCCGAATCTGTGAGGAAGTTAACCTAGAGAAAGGGCTGCCAAAGGCCCTAAAACTCAATATTGAGAACTGGAGCCACATTCAAGAATTGGACCATACGCAAATCCCATTCAGATGTAGTGCCTATCATGTATACCAACATTTTGCCAAGAGCTATCCCAAAATAAGAGCACAGCAAGCTACAAAAGTCCCAAAAATTAAAAAGACAGAGATCCAGACAGTTTCTAATCGTCGTCAAAACCCTCCACATAAGGATCCCCAGCATAGAGTACCCATTCCCCCAAACTCAACTCCAGTAGGAACACCTTCAGTAAACAATAATAAATTCAAACCCCTAAGAGAAATCGAAGATTCAGACAGAAATACCAATGGAAAAGAGCTCGCCAAACCCTACACCTTAAAATCCAGAAGAAAAGCGGGAAAAGACGCTTGAGATTCTATCCAACCAACTTTCAAGAAAGAGGCATGGTCTGAACAAAACAATCCACCCCCCGAAGGGCTAACTGAAATTGGCTCCAACTATGAAGCTTCAGTGGACAAATAATCTAGAATTCCCTCCACTCAAAAGGGTCCATTCTCCAGAAAATTCAGAAGTCTCTTGCCCCTCTCCTCTCACAAGAAGAAGAATGACAAATAAAGAAAGGCAAGAAAAAAAAAGTTGAAGCAAACATCATGTTGGATTACCAAAGTCTTTTGGATCCCTTGTTTAAGGGGCTCTTTACATCTCAACCCGGCAAGATTTAATGTACCGCTTCTGTATTTTTTTATGTTTCCAATTCGTATGGATATGCACTTGTGAACTGGATCTAAATATCAAAAGAAGATGTAAGTTGAACAACTGCAATTTGTCTCCCATGATTGTCAGCAAGAAGTTGATAGCACTATTTGAGATCATCAGCTACCCTCATTTTTGTATCCTTTGCTTTTAGGCTTGTCCGGAATTGTTTTAATACAAAACCTCTAATCTTTTCTGTTACAAAAAACATTCTGAAAATTACGTCGTGTGGCTAATAATTTCATGTTTAAATGGTAAAATTCACTAAACTGTCAGTTCACATAAATGACTAAATTCTGGAATTATCTAATTTAATATGTCCTATTGTTATTTATATGAACAAGAAATGTTAAATTATGCCACTAATTGCATGATATAATCGATGGTTGTGTTTCATTAAATTTCCTTAAGCAATTTCAAACCTAAATTTCCAAATGACTATGCTTCTTTAAATGCAAGTTTAATCTCTCATTTGGTTATTGGCATTCTAGGAATTTCAATTGTGCAGAGTTGCTTGACTATCTCTTTTGACACATTTTCTTTGTATTCATATCAATGTAGATAATTTCCGCATCGGCAAAAAATCGGCAAGGGTCCCGAATACAACTTCTCATCAATATCAACAAAAATCAGCAAACTGCGGCAAACATTAAAAAATACAAAATATATTTATTTTCTTCAAAATTTTAAACATATAAAGCAATACCAACATCAGATAAACACATTGGCACAAAAATATGGAGAAAGCATTGATATATAGATGTAGTGGATGCAAATAACTTGGAGCGGTTTGATTTCAATGACTCGGACTACTAAAAAATACATAAAATTTTACAATTTTAATGAAAAATTATATATTAAAGATTCCAAGCTATGATTCCAAACCATTAAAGACAAAACATGCAAAGTCTACTCATGTATATAGTGTATACCATCTAAGGGTGAATATATCAAAATGGCATCAAGTACAACACATATGTGAATCAAAATTGAAAATACATAATCATCAAAATCATTGTCTATGTTGGGATCCTATTCATCAATAGCAACATGTTCCCCCCTCCTCTAGGTTCTAGCCCTTGCCTCTACCTCGAATATCGAAGTTGATCCTCCAAGGACATTAGTCAACACCTTACAATTTTGATGAAACTTCTTAATCCAAGCATTAAAAAAAGGTAGAAAGAGCTTCCTATGCTTAATAAGTGATTTTGCTTGTCTGAAGGATACATTTTTTTATTAAGGTCATGATAGAGGACTTTAATTAACTTCAACAATCAAGCATCAGCACCACCAACATCAATATACATAGAGAGTTTGATCTGCTTGATTAAATTCCAATCCCTTACCCTCATTCATGATAGAATCCAGTGGAAACATTGCAATTCTGAAACCCTAAATACCAATAAGTCTGTTGAATCCTGAATGGGAACTAAAATTCTACTTTTTACATATGAAGTCCGATGAGGTTGGAACCACTCTCAAACATCCTAGAACAATTTATGAAAGTAAAAGGATTAAAAATGAAAGATAAAGGGAATGTCACTTTCCTTTAATAATTTAACATTACCATTTAGTATTGTTGACTTCAATGTCACTTGTACAAAACTGATCAAATTTTTTTTAAATATGAGTTTTTAAAACTGTAGAAAGCCTCCTTGGCGTTTTTTTTTCCATTGTGGCGCACTATTTACCATAAAGAAATCTCGTTGTTAAGATTTTTCAAAAAATCACAAATTTTTTCCAACCAATGTGAGCTCTGGAAAAAATTGCGATTTTTTAAAAAGTCGACGATTTTTCGCCGATGTTATCTTCACTGATTCATATTGCTCATGGATCATGTATGTAATGGCAATATCATTACCTAATCAATTATAATCTTGTGGGAATAAATTTCACTAAAATTGAGCCATTTTTGTTGAATTGATCATAATCACTACAACAAAATTGGACGTTAACAATTTGGGTGACTTCCTTTTGCAGAGATCTTTAAGTTTATATCCCCAAGAGGGCCTCATTCAAACATAATTTCAAAAAGTAATAAACATAATTTCCACCTCTGGATATACTTTACTTGCGGATGAACTTTGGCAATAAGCCAACCTATTGGATGCCATTTTGATATTGAAGATATTGTGGTTCATTGTCATTTAAGCTTTTCCATATGTCATTAAAGGAATTTAGAGGTAAAAAATGGGCCTCAAAACAAAAAGATGTACTATCAAAATCAACTTTACAAGAAAAACTTGTCAAATTCTAAATGGTGGATGAACATCCATGTTTAACCACACTCATAATGGAAAAATTACCCATAAACTACTTTTAAATTTATTATTTATGTACTTAGTAATCTTAAAGTACTTTCACTCTAGAGTACTTCTACTTTTTTTTATGAAAATATATTAGTAATCCAAAGTCAAACCTAAATTTACAATCATGATTTTGTACTTTTAGATATAATGTAACAAATAAATTATATTATAGATGTTATATTTATAAAACTACTATAACATGATTATTGTATTATAAATAACATATATATTATGCCACCATGTTATAAATTATATAACTCAAAGTGTCATATGTTATGTTATGTTATAATATAATATAATATCATATTAAATAAAATATATATTATATTATAATACAACATAACAAATGACACTTAACAAGTACGTCCTAGGTCCTAGTCCTACGTGTTGTTGTATACCAGCGTAGATCCAAATCCTAGGCTCTATCAAGCGCCAAGATGGATCGAATCTCTCGAGGTGCTAACCTCTTCTTAAGTATCTATTGATTTGATTCAAACCAAAAGACACATCTTTTTATTTAAGGTCCACATATAATTTTATTATTATTAATATTTAATATTATTTATGGCCGACATATAATATTTTTTATTACTTTTTATTTTGTTAAGAACGAACATTGCATCATTTCCCCACACATGGTTTTAAAACCATATGCAAGGCCCTCCTACAATCATGGGTTGTTTAGGAGGCCTTGCACATGGTTTTAAAACCATATGCAAGGCCCTCCTACAATCATGGGTTGTTTAGGAGGCCTTGCACATGGTCTTAAAACCATTTGCAAGGCCCTCCTAAATCATGTACAACAAAACCATGGGTTGTTTAGGAGGCCTTGCACATGGTTTAAAAAACATGTGCAAAGCCTCCTAAACCATGTACAATAAAACCATGGATTGTTTAGAATGCCTTGCACATGGTTTTAAAACCATGTGCAAGGCCAACATTTTTTTGCAGATAATTCAATTTTGTGTTTTTTTCTTAACCCACATATTTTTTTTACGAATAATTAAATATTTACTTTTTTATTGTTTTGTTAGGTAGGAATATTACAACATCGCCCCCATATTAGATTAATTTTGTGGCCGACATTTATTTTGGCCTATTAGAAAATTTATTTTTATTAATAAAATAACGTTACAAAAGTGATATTAGTTTATATTTTATGTTACAAAATCTCTCCCATAAAATTCACTATCACTATTATTTTTTGCCGACATGTTACAAATGTTACATCACGTTACAAGTGTTAGTTTTTGTACCTAGGCAGATGTTCCCTAAGTGACTTTAATTTTTGCCTAAAGTCACTTTAAGAGGGAAAAAGGTGACCCTCACATTAAATGTCACTTAATGAGACTTTATAACAATAAAGTCACTTTTTGATAAATTTAAGTGGGTGAGTGATTTTATTTATGAGAAATAAATAAAAGGGATTTTCGCTCTCAATCAATCTCATCCATTGGATTGATTCTTTTTCCACCGTTGGATTAGGATGGTCACTTAGATTAAACAAAAAGGCTGAGGGAGGCAAAAGGGCATTCACTTTTGTGTTTTCAGGAGAAGGGAGAGAGCTGAGAAGGCTGGGTTGAGTTTGCTCAAGGAGGGCACGATTTTCTGAGTTTGCTGAAGAGATTTTTGTGAGCACAGAAATAGAGACTGCATTTATTATTTATGCACTGAACCCAAGAAGGTACGGACTGCATTTAATGCACAGAACAGGGAGCATTTAATGCTGTACGATCTGCACACAAATCGAGGGTACGGCCTGTTGTACGGCTGCATTAAATTCCAGCACAGTTTTTTGTGGTACGGCCTGCATTTATTTGGCACTGATTTCGAGGAGGTACGGCTTCATTTAATGCTGTACGGACAGCATTAATACAGCACAGAAATCGAGACAGTACGGTGCCTTTATTGCTGGTACGGATTGCTGTGTACGGTCTGCATATTTTTGGCACGAAATTCGAGGAAGAGTACGGCCTGTGTTGCTGCTGTACGGACTGTTTAGTTTGGCACAGAAATCGAGAAAAGTGTACGGCTGGGTTTGCTGAGCACATTTCCAGACTTTGTGAAAAAGTTTGCCGGTGGAGATAAGTTGTATTTTTTCACCATTTTCTGTCCTGTACATTGCTGAAGAAATAATAAAAATCTCTCCCCTCTCTGACTGGTTTTCCCCGTGGGGGTTTTTCCAGGGCTGATTAGCCAAAAATCTCTGAGTTAAATTTATGGTGTGCATGCATTTGTTTTCAGCCTGTTAGTAATTTTTACTGTGTGTTTAAAATTGTTCAGCAAAATTTTAAGTAGCTTCAAGCCTATGCAAAACCTGCTGAAGTGAAAAACACAAATTGTTCATTTAAACCAGCAAGCAGTAAATCTCAGTTTTTCAACAACAAGATCTCTCCCATAATATTCACTATCACTATTATTTTTTGCCAGCATGTTACAAACGTTACTAGCGTTACATCACGTTACAAGATCTGCCCTATACTGGGCTGTAGAGCGCCTCTCGTCGCAATTATATAATATATATTATATTATACTATAATAAATATAATAATGAGATGTTAGATTTAATAAATGAATACAAATTAGAATTTTGTATTAACTACGTAAATAAATTTTAAAATAAATAATTATTGATTTGAATTATTTTATATAAGTATAATTTAGAATTAATTTCCAAAAGTTTAATTTAGGTTTATAATTCAAAATTAAAATATTTTACTTTATCTTATTTTATGAGTATTTTATTCTAGTACATTTATATATTCAAAAGTACTCACGTTACTATTCATATCAAACAAGATTTGTTGCTAATTTTATTTGTACACAATTTTTCACTTTAACTTAACGATAGTAACATGAATTGTAGTGCAACAGGTTAGTTGCAAATATACCTTCCCACAAAATGACTAACTCACAATGTTTTATTATCTCTTAAGAGACCCATTTTAGACATCAAAATTCTCCTAATGTATTTTTATGGAAATGTCCATGGATGATCTATCTCATGCTTGAGCACATCTATTTTTATGAAGCATTTTATTCATTGTTTATTCGTATTTCTTGGTTGATTAAAACACTAATGTGGGACTCTTAACACAAAACATCAAAATCTCAAACAAATGTATGATCCCTTCCTTTAGCTCTCTCATATCTTGATCTAATAACCCATACGGAAGCCTCCCTTCGCCTTGAGAGCAAGACTAAAGTGTAGGGAAGATTTATGCTAAGGTGGCAATGGCATCTGTCTTTCGAAGTTGCACTTGTAGCATTAGTGGATTAGGACTTTGCCACTTAGGTATTAAAATAAGTTGTAACACTTCCTAATTCCTTCACTTGGACAAGATGAGGACTCCTTGTTCTCCAACTTCCTCCTCTCGGTCACTTACAAAATGAGGACTCACACTCGGTCTATACCTAAAATAGGCTTGGCAAAACAGTGTCACCCCCCATTCAACCTCTTCTCCTTTCCAAAGCTCTTACTTTGGTGAAAAAACATTGTGTTGCCACTCTCCACTCCCATGCAACAATCAACATCTAATTTGGGGAATAATCCTATTGCCAAAACCACACCATTCATTACTCAAATTTGCAAATACAAAATCTAGAACCATGTCTATCTTCAAGATGGAAGGGTCATGATTGCTTACGATCTATGATAGCGAACACATCCATATAAGCCACTGTGTCCCGTGTCATCATGTTGGACACGGACATGTCCTAACACAATGTCGAACACTTGTTTTGGACATGTCATGTTTTAGGACACGTTGAAAACACATGTCCAACACCATGTCAAGATGTGTCATCATGTTGGGCATGGACATGTCCTAACACGATGTCAAACACTTGTTTTGGACGTGTCATGTTTTAGGACACATCGAAAACACGTGTCCGACACCATGTCAGGATGTGTCCTAAAAACAAGACACCATGTCCCTAAAACAGGACACTTCTAACCAAAAAAAATTGTAAAGAAACAATTTCATCCTCATTTCATTCACATTTTTCAGTGACACTTGAGCTCTAAGAGGAGTTTTTTTTGCAGGTGAAGAACATTAGAAGGTTTTCCATTTTGATCTACCCCATTTTGTATTTTCCAGTGGCATTCTGACATCTATGTAATAGATTTTGATTTTAATAGAAATATGATTTCGACACCTATCTAATAGAACATTTTGATTTTGATGACTTAACTAGAAATTTTATAAGTCTATGAGAACCCACTACATCAATGTAATTATAGCCCCCCATGTTTGTCATCCTTCTCTATATACCGTTTCTGATGTATTTTAATTATTTTTCCATATACATTTACATATTATATTGTTTCGCTCTTATTTGTGATGTATTTTTATTATTCTTCCATGTACATTTACATATTACATTGTTTGGCTCTTAGCCTCTCAAATCAAGTCAAGGAGCACATCAACAAGTATTATGTGGGGGCATATTCCATAAACAACATCACAAGGGGATTCATTTCACATAGGGGAGGTTACCCCCTTAATTCTATTCCTACCCATGGCATTCAATCTAAGTGGCATCATCATTGTAAGTGGCATAATCTAAAATATAAAGCGTGTTTAGTAATGGGAAAAGATAATAATAGGGTGTGGCCCCCATCCATGTAATCTAATAAAATAGAAATAGCCCTATTTTGGTTGGCTTTCTTATGTCTCTCGCGGGCAACCCATAGTGGGGGCGAGGGAAGCCAATCACCAACCTTGTTCCCTTGTTTCAATAGTGGAGTGAGGCCTATCCCTTTCCACTAAAGGGGGTTTCAGTTAGGTTTATCATTGACATATGCATTATGATTTGTGAATTTGTAATGTGTATTGATTGTGATTTCTATTGCATATTTGTAACTGTTCTAGTTTCTACAAAAATTTGGATCTAAATATATATATATATATATAATGTGTCCTCTGTGTCTTAATTGCGGGGGTCGTTGTGTCTGTGTTGGACACTCGTACTCTCGTGTCCTCGTGTCAGGTGACTTAATTTATGATGCATTGCAACCCGTACAAAATCCCATAACAGCAAACTTTAAGACCCCTTGTAATACTAAGACATCCTCATTGGTATATGATTCCCAACATCATCATATCATGAAAGATCATCAACAAATAAAAACTACCTAGGCTAGAATACTTTGGTAAAATTATGATATGGTTTGGATCATAACTCCATTACCGAAAACTCTTAAATCAAACAAGCTAATTCGAACCACAAATTGTTGTTTTTTTATTAATGTTTATTACAATGAAGCATAAATACTTGTGTTCCTTTCTACAATAGGAAACACAATTTTACAAGTTTTGAGGCTTTAAAATCCCTGAAGAAAAGGTAGAAAGAAAAATGGCTTCCAAATATCATGAATTTCAAAATTTTCGTTAGGTTTCCTCTCTACCTATTCATCTAATGTTGCAAAATAACATGTGTTGCATGGGTACCTGTACCGGGGGGGCGGGTACACGAACCAGGTACTTGGGTACTTCAATGGTACGTCCCCAGCAATACCCAGCCATACCCAAATCCAACCTCACTTACCAAGTACTTCATGTACGAAAATAGGGTACTCGCATGGATTTCGATACGCCGTACCACATGTTTGGGTACGCGACCAGTACATCCGTTGGACAATTTATCTCAAATGAGTCAATTTGATAAGTTTGAAGTTCAAAATTTTAAAAATTAAATAATAAAACACTAAAACACATGTTATGTGGGCCCTTGCCCCTTACCTAAACCCGCGCAACATGGCATTTCTCACTGCTAGTACAATGTGCTCACTACTCCAGCGACGACATGACAGAGGACCTTAGTGATGCTAATGACATTGATCCTAAGGCTGCTGATGACATGGCTTGAGGAATCCAAATCAACTATCTTGTTCATGTTCAATGTTTACTGTTTTGAACTTTCTTTTCAATGTCTAAAATTACCTTTAGGCAAATTTTGGATGTAGTATGACAATGAAGTTTGAACTCATGGTGTCATGGACATATAATATTTTCTGTTGTTAATTATATTAATATAACTTCAGTCTTCCAGTTGATATCTACTATGAGTCTATGTCATATGATTTATCAAATTTATTATTTTATGTTTCAAATTTTCAATGCGAATGTTCATATGAATCATTGAATTTAGAAATATCAAATATGCATGTATGATGTGAGTATGACATGTTTTATTTTTATAAATTTTAACACACACACACAAATATATGTCTACAGTACCCCCGACGTACCCAAGTACCCTATTTCAAAAAGTGGCGTCCATGTCCCCGTCCTCGTACCAATACCCGTCTCCGTACCCACGTTTCCTGGCAACTTAGAAAATAACCAACAAAGATATGCCAAATATGCTAGATTGATCAATTAAAACACGAAAAAATTAGCATGATGTTCAAGTACTTTAAAGAGATAAAATTTGAAGTTTTAAACAAGTACTTGTTAGAAGCTAGATCTTGAGCCTTTAAAAATCAGATCTAAACCTATAAATGCAAATGCAAATCAAATTTGTTTATGATATACTTTTAAGCACTAACTTGATCAATACCGCTAAAGTAACTAGTAACTAGAAAAGTTGAATAGCTTAGATGAGAGAAGAAGAAGAATATCAAGCCCTTGAACTTGGGCTATGGAGTCTTCCTAGTGGGACTCGGAGGAATTGTGTTCTTCTTGATGTGCTTGAAAAGGTAGAAAAGACAAACTAAAACGCCTTCCTCTTCAAACTAAGCAACCTGCAATCCTTAAACACACTTGCACAAGAAAGATTAAAAGGATCGGTGTTAACTACAAAAGAAGCTTAGAAAACATACATTTCAACTAAAATAACATGTATCTCTAACTTATCTTATGCAACTAAACAGTAAGATGATAGATAAGCAAATCTACTTCTCTTACCCTACTAAGAGATAACTCTCCTTCAAAGGCCAATAGTTAATCCACTTAAACAAGATACAAGTATATGAAATGACACAGATCACCTCATAAATTCAGCAATTAGCATCCCCACACATGAAAAGAGTCACACTATTCTTGCCTCCAAAGCCTTTATCCATTCAATAAAATACTTCACAATTACAGAGCAATAAGAGCAGAGGTTCCAGACTTCTGTCAAAATGAAGTGAACATGCTTGTTTAAATAGATGAAGCCAAGCACAAGAGGGGGCGCACTTGCCTTAGAGAGGCCGCCTTGCTTCGGTTGGCATGAGTTGGGATAAAGCTTTACAATGGAAACAACAAGTGATTAAAGCACCACCTTCTCAAAACTTAAATCACTTGCTAAAGATGAAAGCTTTTCTTGGAAGATGCGCCACCTTTTGGAGAGATGTGCCCCCACTTGAATGAGGAAACATCTATACTTTGATTTGTCTGGAAATAGCAAGGTTTAGTCATCTCAAAACTTTGGGATATTTACCGCTTTACTTTTCCAAATCACGGAACATGTTGCCAACATGTTTCCATGCTTTTATGAGTTGTCGAATTTAGCACTTTAACCAAGTTTTTGGTCTTTTTTGGGTTTTTTGAGTAAAAGTTAATTAAGTGAAAAATAATTCACTTAAAAACTTAGGGAAAGTGGGTTTAAAGGTAAAGCGGGTGCTCTGAGTGTGAAAATGGGCACCCCCATGGCAAACTCGAAATCTCGACCACACTTTTATTACAATTTTAATTTCCCCAATTAAACTATTTAAAAATAGAATAAGTTTACAAGAAAAATTATTTTTCTCAAAAATTAAAATAAAACCTAAAGGGACCTAGCACATGTCCATATGACTCAAAAGTAATGTCGAGCATGTTCATATACATTGACATATGAACTTTAATAACCTCTTAAGGCCTAACCACCATGACGACCATTCCATCTTTGGAGGAGCAAGTGAAAAACTCGAAAATTATAAGTCATTTATTCAACAACATATAATTAACAACGAAAAAAACACCTTGAAATACCAAAAACTCATGCTAGTACATTTTTTACAACTTTCCCACAAAGTATGAACATTTGGTAAAAAAAAGGTAAAAAGGGCCTTGGAAGGCCCAAATGGACATCTGACCTCGAAATTTGAAAAAGTATTTGTTCATATTTGGCAGCTCACTCAAAAGTCCAACTGAGTGCAATCTAGTTGGTAACAAGAATTACTACGATTGGTAGTAAATATTGTCATGTGCTTTCCTTTCGTGTACAATGAACCAATCCATCTATAATCATCGTCCTTCATCTTGATAATGTCATGCATCAAAAGGTTCAATGTGTGAACCAAACACCCAGACCAAAATATGTTTGCCTATCTATCCTTAATGATTGCTCCAGTTGCCTAACAATTAGGAACATTATCTGTAATGACTTAGATGATGACATTGTATGGCCCAATAGATTCGATGGTTCTACAGTATTGATGTCGGTCTTGAACCGATCTGATTAGTCACGAAACGAAAAAAAGATTGCGCCACTAGCAGACACCCCAAGAACATTTATCAATGGCTTTCCCTATACATTTGCCCAACAATCAGATTCAATGGATACCCCATATTTGTTCCAAGCATTTGTGATTGTCCCAAAGCATTTTGGATCTTAGCTTTTTCCTTGTCAAGTCCCATGGTTCTAGCTTTGTCATACCTAGGGCTATTATATCCTTTAGGGGCACCACGAATGGCTTCTACCATTTAATGCCAATAGGGTGAGAGAAGAACATTGAATGGTATGCTACATGGATAGCGAAACGGAAACACTTTTGCATCCACGTCATCCCCACAACATTAGTCAAGAAAATTTGATATTGTTCTATGTCCTGAATGTGTGGGTGAGAATCCACTACCATGGGTGGATGGCGATCGACCATTGAATGTTCTATTCGAGCTCAACGTCTCATGTTTGAACCCTGATTTTTTGGATATGTATTGTGCCTCCTCCTCTTCCCTCTTATATTTGGTTGTCTTTTCCTGGCACTTTCGTACAAGTTTTGACTCCTAGTCTTCTTTTCTTCCCATGGCATCATCCCACATAAATGCTTTCTCACACGGGTTTATGAACCTCTGTAAGATATTCTACAATGGAGGCATAAAAATTTAGTGGTTCCACCCACTTCCCCTCCAAGCCATATGACATATCTCCACAAGGGCGTTGGATTCTCTTTGGTTTTCTTTCCATCACCACCATCGCTATCATTTTCATCCTCCTCCTCCTCTTCCTCTCCATCCTCTCCATGATATGTGTCACTACCCTCTTCTCCTCCATCTTCATCACTTTTCCTTTTGTTTCCAAACACCACCATCATAATTAAAAATAGAACCAAAAATTCAAACCGCACTAACATACCCATCTTGCTTATAGAGAATAACCCTTTGCCTGCAATGGAATGAGGAAGAAAGAATGGGAAAGTGTAGGAGAAGAAAACATATAAGCATTCAAGACATAAAAGATACAAGTTTATATGCGAAAAAAATACAAAAATGTGTTTAAAGCCTACCTCTTTGGCTTTCCAATGGTGGCTGAACCCTATAGCAGCCTTCAATCTCCCCTCCAAGCTCTCACAAATGGCAGCCTTCAATCTCCCTTCCAAGCTCTCCAAGCTCCTCACCAGATCTCCAAATGCACTCCAAACTCCACCAACCCTTTAAAGGGTGAACAAAATGTCAAAAATGAGGAAAAAAGAAGTGGGGGAGTGCTTTATATCCCAAGCAAACCCCCCCTCCCCCAAACAAGAAAAATAAGTCTTCTATCTTCAATTTACAAGTTTATCCAGGGAGCATTTTTCGCGAGGAATGGGAGAGAAATCGAGAGCGGTAGAGAGCAAAATCGAGAGCGGTTGAGAGCAAAATCGGGAGCTGTCAAGAGCGATTGAGGGAGCGATCGAGGGCACTAAGGGAGCGCTCAGGGAGCAATCACTCTCGAGCGCTCCCTTAGCGCACTCGTACAATGGTAGAGAGCAAAAATTAATGGATGAGTGTGCTTCCCAAAAATGATTCTATACGGGATCATTTTGGGAGCACACTTTTCTAGCGTTTCTTGGACGCTTTGCTCGGAAGCGAGATTTGGGAGCGAGGGTGAGGGGGGTGAGGGGGCGCTCCAACGTAGTGTAGGTTCAACCGACATAAAAAAATCTCCATGAGCTTCTTTTTCTCTATTGATTATAAATACGAGAAAGATAGCACCAAGAAAATCAAAAACATGAAGCACAGTATTATTCATCACTCCTCCATCTAGGATTTGATTGAATAATAGGAAGCCCATGGAATCATTATGTCAAAACATGCACGCAAGCATTGTAATTAAGATTTTACTGTTGGGCTTTTGTCACACTAGGGGTATTTAGAATGGATTTATTAATACCGATGTTAGAACCACCATCAAAATCCTCAAAATTAAGCAAAACTTCACCCATTAGGGTTCAATTAAACCTTGTTGAATAACCAAAAGAGTATAGAAAGACGTTTGTAACAAGTACTCTATAAGAAATGCTTTGAATCAAATTTTGTTTTAAACATGTTTCTAGGTAATACCTGTAAAGCTTGATTAAAGTAGATTAAAAGCCTTTCCAGAAACCAACCAAAAGATCTTCAAGAAAATAAAAAACAGAACAATGAATATGTATCTTGTTTATTTATTAATTAATTTATATTAAAAATCATGGCAGTCCAGAAGAGAACAGCAACAAAGTTCTACCTTCATCAATTCTATCATTGGAACCTGTGCTGCTCGAGCAACTGATGATGATGGTACATGTTCAAGCTGGGCGAGTTGGTCCATTGAATTTTGAACATCCTCCTCAGAAATGTCATACATGCCCAACATCCTGCAAACAAAAAAATAATCAACAAAAGGAACATTACAATCCTTTCACATTATCCATTTATAGGCTTGGCATTGCTTACACTGCTTTAAATGTGTTTCTGTGCATGCCTGTGTCCAAGAGCATATGAAAGGCCTACCTTTGTATGGAAAACCTCCCTATAGTGGAAAAAGCACATATATAAGATAACTCACATTTCAAAATGTTTAAGGCAACCAACGACCAGCTGCCATTTCTCAACAGTGTCTGCATATGCTCTTTGGGAAAAGGGCGAAAATACTTGGTCACGGACAAACCTAAAAATCCCAAAAAACCTGACCACAGAACCACAAAAACAATTGCTAAGCATGTTTTTCACATTTAAAGTTTTAGCATTACACTGTAGTAAAACCAATAAAATTACAACCACGTAGTAAACCTTTTGGATGCTTGAAATGATGAGAATAAACTACCTTCTTCCACGATCGCCTACATCAGTTTCCTTTTCAATAAGCACATTCAGCAACTTCAAATAAGAAAGTGTGGATGGATATTCTTCTCTCCTTGCTTCCACTTCATTTAGTTCATATCTCATATCATAGACCTGGTAGAAACACCACCAAAAACCAATTCAATGACTTTGAATAAAATAGAGATCAAACAAAACTACTCTCAATTTCATTTCACAATAAGTTAGTAACATTAGCTCCATGCATTGAATTTTCATTAACAGACCACTGCCATCCTTGATGTCTAAGTAGTTAATGTCTCCAGAAGCCTGCAGTATTGGCCTGAAAAGAGACAGAGGTCTATGCTGCCCTAGAAAAGGACACAAATCTACAAGAACTCCACCTCAGTATGCTGAAAAAACCAAAAAACTGGCTAAAAAGGAGGGCACTCATGAAAATGAGGGTAAAAAACCCTAGAAATAAGTTGCAGTCCCAAAAAAAGTGTTTAACCTAGTTTCAGCCCTGAAACAGCCTTGGAAAAGCACTAGATAGAGGAGGAAGAGTTCACACTAAATTTGATACCATGTTGAAGCCATAAACAAACAATGAATCCAGGATGTACTCTTGAACAAACCCTAATCCAGCCAAATGAAAATACAGCAGAAATGTAGAAGCAGTTCAATGATTTAAAATTTTAAACAAGAGATCGCTGTACTAACAAAATACAAGAACAAGAGAAGTACAATAGAAGAGTAACCTTAGACCTTTATCAATGAGTAACTTGAATTAGTGATTTACAAATGAGTGTGTTTTATATATATACACCTCCATTGGGTTTGGGGTCCTAACCCCAAGAGGTTAACTACGACAGCCTTAAAAAAGTAACCAAATAATATATAAAAAAATTCTAGTGGATTAAGTACCCATATGTAAGCTTACTAAAGCCCCTGATACATCAAATGGCAGGTCAGTATACGACCTTATGTGAAGACCAACACATAATCTCAACATTAAGCTAGCCATTCTCTTATTTGTGGGGGCCATCTGGACATATTTTGCATATATTAACAGTTAAAGGAAGCACTTCTTACAAGAAGAGGTAAAAGACAAATTATAGACAACAGACAAAACACATACAGCAAGCTACCAGCACTATTTCAGCCTTATACATATGAAGGTACTTAATAAATAAAGATGATCCACATGACAATTTACGTACAATTCACAGTGAGTCCAACTACAGTGCACTGATTCCATTAGGTTTACATTTTTGAGATGATATATTTTATGTACTCTATCAAATGATTGTGATTGAACTCAGTGTTCAGCAAAAGACACCCTAAGCAATTCCTCGACTTTCCTTCTGTGTGAATGTACTTACCAATCCAACTGACCACTTTAATTACAATAGCCATTAATATATTTTGCTTCTAAATTTATGTTTAATTCTGAGTTCAGTAATTGGGACCAAAATTCAACACTTTTTACAAAAAGTGTACAAATGAAAAATTGAACACTTGAGGAAAATGTACACAAGATGGTTATAAAGTTCACCTACTATAATTACATCCCAAACTACCTTTGCTCTATACCTACAGAACATTTCATCATACTGGATTATCAATCACAAACATCCAATTTGCAAAGCCAAAAGGCCAAATAAAAACATTAATGACAAAGGCACTAAAGATAAACATTAGAGCAAGCGTTATCAACATTTTCATTTCATTATAACATCTATATAACTAAAAATACTACTCTTGTAAGCCGCCAACTCAATTGTCTTATTAACCTGCCTTAAACTCCTAATTAAATCGTTGGGAAAACTTTAAATCTGTAAGAACCTGAGAAGAAACCTCATGTGAACTATTGCCGATCATAGTAGGTCCCACAACTACCGGAAGGTCATACTGTTCCAGCAAACTCCAGATAGTATCTCTCAAGACAGGGGACACTTCCACAAATGTAGCAATAGCATTCCTCAACGCACCCTGAAATTAGAATATCATGCATGACAAATGCAAATTACAAACCAACAAATTTCAAAAAAAAAAGTAAGAACATCCATACAATTAACAAACCTTCAAATAAGGCGGCACGCTTTCATATGGTAACAACTTGAATAAAGGCTCTATGTCAGGGAACCATTGTGTTCTTTCCATCAAGTTTCCAGTTTCCATCACCTGAGAAATTGCCAATACCAAAGGAGATATAAAAGGTCTACTTTAATTAAAAACCAACAACTCTAAAGGCATCAATTAACATGAAAAAACCGTCACTTTGATAAATAAGCTTCGAATTCTTTCTGTCTGAAAATGCCTTCAAGAAAAATTCAGTAAATCATATCCACCAAATGAGAAAATCTCCTAAATGCAACCAAAGATGATCGAGATTCTAGTAGAAAATAAAAGAAGTCAGCAAAAAATACTTTTCTTATTTAACTTGACAACAGGATACATTGAATAGCATTGTCAATATACCCTTTGTAGAACCCTCAAATATGCTACTAATGCCCTTGCATCACCTTCCGGAAAATCGGGCAATGGAGCTCTAGCATTTTGAAGACATTGCTTGAACTTTTGCTCATAAATATTGAGAGAGCTAAAAAGAGTATTCCATCCCACAGATCGGATCGCTTTGCTTTGAAGCAATTGGAATACTTTTTTAGCACCTTCCTCACTGGATGCCTGACAATCAAAACACTGAATTAAAATCTATATTCACAATTTCACACACCTTGTATCATACAAGGATTGGACATCTCAAAATTTCATCTTTACATGGCACAACATTTCACATAATATCTTGTAAAAAGCATCCAAACAAAATCATACCTCAATAACAAGAACTGCCATACACAAAATATCATCTTACCAATGCAGTGAGCATGTTTAGAAAAGCTACGAGTGTTTGATAGCTTGTATGATCTTCCCCAGCAAAATGCACAAAGTTCCATAAAGCTTCATTCCCTTCTGTTAGCTTTGGCTCTTTCTAGTTGCAAGCATGTATCCATATACATGTTAGAAAGTAAAGACACCTAAATTGCATTACAAATTGAGAAAAGATAATGTATATGTGGTGACATAAAAGGAAACAAACAGACGATATCATTATTTTCCATGAATGTTTTTACATTCCAAGAAAGCAACCCATCCAACATAGGAATAAAAATAATAGGCATGCCCTTCAAAATACATATGAAATAAATATTTGTCTATCTACTCCACCCAGGGGTATTGTCAAAGATTACAAGGATTTCTTCTTTACATCTTACCTAAAAGGGATTTGTCTTAAATCACCATATTTACAGTATAAAATGACTCGGTGAATCTATTTCCATCACCGGTCATTGCACCAATGATACCATTTAACCTTTTAAGGATAAAGCCATACATTGAGATGAAGTAGATGTCAACAAAATTGGACTAATTAGATTATTCAAATATAAAGTAATACCTATTATAGAATTTGGAGTCAAATGCATCTTGATTCTTGATGCAACACTATATATATTATAAGCAGAGTATTTCAAACAATATCATGTGCACTACAAAAACCCATCACTACATTACCTACTTAAAATGGAAAACCCATACAGTGCTACCACATCCAATAACCCACGGCCTATTAAACCTTCTGACTGAAAGGCAAAATTATGCAAGTAATACATCAAGAATTAGATGAATATTAATATAAGAAATTCATATACAACAAGATCATTGCCTGAATAAATATACACTTCTCCATATTCTGACTACAATCTATTATTCAAATCCTCGCTTATAACTTATCTACTATTCTCCTTGGCAAGGTTGACAAACAATCATTGCCTTCACTCACTTCTGATGTTTTGTTGGTTCATCACCAAAATAGTTACCACAGTGGGTTGAGTTGACTTGACTAGACCCCTAAACCAAGTTAATTTGACCAAGCCAACTCAATTTGGTCCAAAAACAACCAAAACTAGCCTAGTACAATCCAATGTTATCAGAACTAGTTTGGTTCTTGCAAAACCGGTCGATCTTACCAATTTAGGCACCCAACCAGTGCGAACTGCCACCCTCGATAGGAAATGACCGGTTCAGTACCAAATCGAACAGTTCCGTACAAGAACAGGCCAGTTCGGTACAGAACCGGATTTTTTCACCTGACCAGTCGATTTTGTACGGATTTAACTAGTTTTGTACTGCATAGTACAGTCGTGGTTTTAGGCCCTAAAAATTAAATTTATAAAAAAAAAGGTCTACACTAATAGAAAAAAATTAACCTTAGTATTCATCGGTAACATTAAATGGTAATATTAAATTCTTAAAGTAAAAGTGGCATTCTCCTTGGCTTTCATTTTCTATCCTTTTACCTAAATTTCAAACATCGTCATTAATTGTTGTGTTGCAGGGGTACCCATCCCTAGGGGTTGGGTTCACATCCCTGTGCCGGGTACCGTCCCCAATTCCAGGAAATCGGGTCGGGTACTTCATAGACGTCGCCTAAAGTCCGCCTCGAAGTACCAAGTATCGAGTACTTCTAGCCCAAAAACAAGAAACTTTGCTCATTTTGGGGACTTCGTCCCCCGATTTTGGGGACTTCGGGTAAACTCCAATATGTGAAATTAAAAAAAATTAAAAAATAAAATAAATATATATAT